>JAYESA010000003.1:55882198-56482198 GCA_036927795.1 Iris macrosiphon
CTGAGGATCTGAAGGTTGAGGCGGTAGGACTTTAACTGTTCGACGTCGCTCGTACTTGGGTCAGGAACGAGCCGGTTCTAGTTGACGCAGGACAGTCTTGGGAGGTATTCAAGGACCTTTTCAAGAAAAAGTTTTTCGCTCGGGCAGACAGGCTAGACTTAGGGAGGCAGTTCTAGAGTCTTATTCAGGGGAGCATGTCTGTAGAGGAGTACGCTGCAGAGTTTGGCAGGTTGAGCCGATTTGCAAAGTATTTGGAGAGAGAGCCGGAGGTTCGAGCTATTCGTTTCTGTGAGGGTCTAAACTGGGAAGTGAAGATCCTCATTCCGTATTTTTATGAGATATACTCGGAGATACTTGCGAAGGTACGCAAGGTTGAGCGGGAGTTAGATTTAAAGTCCAAGAGAGACCATAATTCTTTTCTGGAGGCAAACAGCAGTGCGATATCTGCCAAACGTTCTCATTTCCAGTCCAGACCTTTCCAGCAGCAGCAGCAGCAACAGTACCAGACTCCATCTAGGGCACCTTTTCACCAGGCACCACAGCAGCAGAGACAGTTACAGCGATCTTCCTGCCACTTCTGCAAGAAGCCCGGCCATATATGGAAAGTTTGCATAAAGAGGTTGGGAGTTTGTTTGTATTGAGGTAGTGAAGGATATCAGCTGAGGGAGTGTCCTTTCAATCCTCGTCGTGCAGTTCAGGGAGTAGCTTCAGCTCCGAGGGCACAGACGAGACCACCTGCAGTACAGCCGAGGGGACCACTTCCGACACAGCAGCAGCGTCATATCCAGCATCAGCAGCAAGGAGGTGCACGTCAGGGGTGAGCATTTGTTATGACCGTCGAGGAGGATGAACCCACCAGAGATGTCATCGCAGGTTCTATTCTTCCTGAGAAATTGCCAGGGTTGCCGCCAGATCGAGATATTAAATTCTCTATAGACTTGGTTCCAGGTGCAGAACCAATTTTGCAACATGTCTATAGCATAAACAACAGCGAGATGGTCGAGCTGAAGAAGCAGGTGGACGAATTATAGGATAAGGGGTTAATCAGATCGAATTCTTCACTGTGGGGAGCCCCGGTATTGTTTGTACCGAAGAAGGATGAATCGGTGCGTATGTGCAATGATTACAGGAATTTGAATAATCTCACTATCAAGAATAAGTATCCTTTGCCACGGATTGATGATCTGTTTGATCAGTTGAGTGGTACCAAGGTATTTTCTAAGATAGATTTGAGATCAAGCTACCATCAAGTGAAGGTAAAGCCGGAGGACATATCGAAGACTGCTTTTAGAACTCGGTATGGTCAGTACGAGTTTATGGTGATGTCGTTTGGTTTGACTAATGCACCGGTGGTATTTATGAACTTGATGAACAAGGTGTTCCCTCAATACCTTGACAAGTTCGTGGTGGTGTTCATCGACGACATACTCATATACTCAAAGACGCCGGAGGAGCATGAGGAGCATTTGAGGATTGTGTTGGATGTGCTGAGGAAGGAGAAGTTGTATGGAAAGTTGTCCAAGTGTGAGTTTTTCTTGGACAAGGTAGAATTCTTGGGGCATGTTGTGACTGGTGATGGTATTGCAGTGGACCCGAAGAAGATCATAGCAGTGGACCCCGAAGGACACGTAGATATATATTTGACTCTTCGTATTGTTCCTAAATAATATATGTAACTTGTTCGTGTCCTTCGGGGTACGTTTGGATGTGTGGTAGACTCGTGTTACATGTGTATCCTAGATCTAGTGGAATACGATATGATACTCTCCATATATTGTGTATATTATATGTAGATCTATTTCTTGTGTTCTTAATTCATGGAGAATATATATATATATATATATATATATATATATATATATATATATATATATATATATATATATATATATATATATATATATATATATGTGTGTGTGTGTGTGTGTGTGTGTGTGTGTGTGTATATATATATATATATATATATATTATAGTATATATAATTATGTTTCTTGTGTCTTAGATCTATGTATTTATTATATATATTATATGTAGCTATTCTTATATATGTATATATAATTGTATATGTTAGTATGTATAAATATAGATATGAATTTATGGGTTTTTATAATTATAACTATATAATGTGTATGGTGAATGATTATATATATATATGCAACAGTGACAGCAGCAAAGCCGACACAGCAGGGCATTGCAAACAGCAACAGCAAGCGCCAATAGCAGCAGCAGCCGCACGAGCAGCAGTGACAGCAAACTGTCGCGAAAAGGCAGCAGCAGCGGCAGCAGGAAACAGTGATAGCAGCCAGCGACAGTTTCAGAAAAACTATCGCTGAACCAACATCGTATCAACAGCGTATCAGGGTCTGTAGTGACAGGTTTTAGCGACAGTGTGGGAAACTGTCACTAAAATAACAGTATACCTTAATAAACAGCAGCATTTAGTGACAGCAAGAATAGTTATAGCGACAGTTTGGCAGTTTTATATATAATTAGATATATATGTATAGGTATATATATATATATATATATATATATATATATATATATATATATATATATATATATATATATATATATATATTAGTATTAATATATGAGTAATGTATCTCCTAAATTGCTAACTACATTATAGTATATGTATAATAATTAGTGTAGTGTATATATATATATATATATATATATATATATATATATATATATATATATATATATATATATTACGGGTAGTTAATATAACAAGGTATTGGGTATTACCTTGAGGAACCAAGGTAATTGAGGATACCCAAGGTATTGAGTTTGGATATCAAGTTTTTGAATTATTGTTGTGATACCAAGTTGGTTCAAAACCACGGTACCTATTTAATGTTGTAATTATGATTCTATATTAATAATTATTATTTGATATATATATATTGATGTTTACCTATGGATTTATGTATCCGGAGATACGGTATCCTAATATTTAAGATATAGTTTTTATGGCTTAGACTTTAGTATCTTGAACCCAATATTTTTGTGTTAGACTTATGTAACCTAGAAATAAGTAGTTGACCATAGTTGACTATAGTTGACCATAGTTGACCATAGTTTGACTTTTGGCTTAGATTTGACTTGTTGACCTAGAAGTTGACTAGTTTAACTTATTCTCTTTCTAAAACCTTGTATTGATGTTGTATTCCATATCTAGGTCTTCGAGGCACTGTATCAGACTTCTGTGAGACTGTTCACCTAGATTCAGGCGAGTACATTCTCTGATAGTTTCTCATTTATGATATCCTTTATGTTCATTGTATCTAGTGTAGATATTCATGTTTCTTGACACGATGGTTACACGGATTGGTATATTCGGATCTCGTCATGAGATGTTATTCCTTGTATATGGTGTATCTTGTGCAAGTCTTATTTTATTGATTATCTTGTGCATGTACAGACACTGATTTTCGAGGAGATTTGCTACCTTCTAGCGAATCTCGTGTCATAGCATATCATGGTTGGATCTATTATACCAGTCGGGGTGGGGAGTACTTTAGTGTAGATATATGATCATACCCTTCTTGTGCATGTCTTGTTCCTTGTGAGTGTTGATCATAAACCGCACGTATGATCAGCCAGACCATTATACTCTTGTGCAAGTTTCCAAGCCGATCACATGTTAAAGCTAGTACTCACACACTTAGACATTAGTATTCTTGTTCATTGTCATATTGTTCATTCTTGTATTTATTCTAGTATTTCCTTATTATATATCTCTTGTATCTATTGTACATCTTGTATATTCATATTTATTTACTGTTACATAGTTTTTATCATTGATTAGAACTGCTGTTAGAGATGTATTCTGCTCCTTTCCTGACTGGATATATTTTTCCCAGATAACACTAAGGACTGGTACCCTACAATTTTGGACCTCAGGATGTTGTGGGTCTAGAGTCTGAGATCCTGGCTCAGGAGGGACTTATCCCAACTGTGACAGATGACCCGAGTTTAGTAGCTTCTTAGTATTTTTGTACTGGATTTGTCTCCAGCTTATTTGTTAGTATTCTTTCAGACTCATTGATGTATTATTTAGACTCATGAGTTGTATTGTGACTTTTTTATTCTTTTATCTGATTCGTGCTCATTATATCTTAAATCTATAATTTTGTATATTACTATTGTTGGTGGCTCATTATATTGATAAATAGATTACCCAGACAGTGTTCTACCGCCGATTCTGCAGCGTAGGCTGGGCGTTGTTCCCGACTTGTACCCTTACACCGGGTGCGGGTCGTGACATAGGGGCTACTCCTCCATCCTTTGCAGCAACATGTCAAGGAGAGACACAACGGTCAATGGCCTCCTGGACTCGGGCCAACGACTGTGAGGGCTGTAGAGAATGCACACTTGTCATGGAGGCCCTAGATGACTGTGTCGCAATAAGGGAGCCATAGGATATTGTACCGTAGTACGTACCCCTCTGGAGACCACCAGCGGCGGTCACCCACAGCTCGTCCGCCGACGGAGCTGGAGAGGGCTGCGAGAAATTACCAGCCTCTTCCGCTGTATGTGCACTAGCAGTCGCCCGCTCACGCAGCCTAAGATACTCGGCCTAGAAAAGTTTGGATACTCGATAATTGCCTAAGTTATATTAAAATTAACAAAAAGCAAAGTAATACTTACATAGGTCTACGAGGCCCTCTCATCAATGAGATTTTCGTCCTTTCGATGGGTAGCCAGGAAGACGGTCACCATGTTTGCATCCTCACCCCTCTGTACCTATTAAAAATATATTATTTAGTACTAAAATTAAATAATTTTTCTTACTACTAGTTTATCGTACTTGTACTAAAATAATATATCTAAAATAAAAAACATACCAAACGACGGAAATATTCGATCATCGGAATCGAGCCACCATACCACTTTGCTGCCTTCCGCCTAGCCGCCTTGGCCTTCTCAGACCTTTCATTGTACCTCGGATCGTTGAATCTAGCCCTCATCGCAGTCCACTGCTCAGGTGTGATCCAACCTTGGATAGGTTTTCCAATGCGATCACAAGCCTTCTGGTTATCTAGAGCATTACGGATAAGCTTGGCGGAAACGGCAAGAAACATCTGCTCGATCAACTCGGCCCGGTGCGGAGGATAGAAATACGTTTGCTACAATAAATAATTTAGTAAGTTATATAATATGCATAAATTAGAGTATTTATATAATATACTTTTACCTTGAAGTGCACAAACCAGAACACCTTCCTCTCCTCCGGAGCTTCAGAGTAGTTGATCCAAGGGCCACCATAGTTGTTCCTCAGAAAGAGGCCCAGGCATCTCTGTACCGACGAGGGATGATATCTATACAGAGATAATTATTTTGATCGAAAAAGTCAATATATGATGAATAAAGAAATACATGATATATATGATGCTAAAGTATCTAATTGACTTACTTTGTACCATCGGCCCAAATCTCTGTCCTCGTCTTCTACGGAGGTGCGCATGGAGGATCTAGCTGATGCTGGGACAATGTCGACTCAACCTCCTCTATATGCTCATATGTCTCTATGGTTTCGTCAGCAGGAGGAACTCTGGACGAGGGAGTACTATCAGACCTAGAATTACTCGTCCCAGGAGTGATGCCATGTAACATCGTCGTAGTCGGAGATGTGACTGATTGATATACTGGAGTACTAGGCAACGAGAATCCAGAACCAACAGTAGGTAGTACCGGAGGAGCACTCTGTCTACCTCGGGACCTCCCGAACCCTCCGCGTCATCCTGTCATACCTGATAACAACATATGATGAATAAAGAAATACACAAATATATATAGTACATTCTACAGTCATAATGTTATGCATATCTCACAACATTCATAGAATTGTACAGTAAATAACTAGTGGTGTCACAAGTCTAAATGGATAGTACATTCTACAGTCAAAATATAATACATATCTTCGTCAAAATAGTATATTCTACAGTCAAAATATAGTACATTCTACAGGCAAAATATTTTATTTTTAATCATCTTCAAAAAATTCATCTTGTTCGCCTTTCTCGTCCTCCTCTTCCTCCTCATCTTCACTTTTATCTACTTCTTCGTCTTTGTCTTCCTCTTCGGATAATTCTATATCTTTTACATTATTAATCATGTAATAAGTAACTTCCGTTGAGTCCACATCTACAATATTTGTTACAAGAGGTAGCTCGTCCTCCTGATAAGCTATTTCGTCAATGTCAAAGGTATTTCTAGCTTTAGTCTTGCATACTGCCCACCAATCCGACCTCGCTGTCCCCCGTCTAGGATAAGTTATAAAGTACACGAGCTGAGCCTGACTTGATAGGACAAATGGTTCATAGCCTTGATATCTACGATTGTAGTTTATATCCACAAGGCTATGCTTGTCAATTTTCCAACCTTGATCTTGAATCGGATCGAACCATTCATACTTGAATAGCACGATCTTAGCAGGTTATATTCCATAATTATATGTCAACTCCACAATCTTTCGTAAGATACCAAAGAAATCATTGCCTGGATCGACGTCTTTGTAGTTCGAAGATTTGATACACAAATAATTATTTTTCGTGGAATCAAGATCCAGAAAGCTGTCTCTGATCGGAGCATTTGTTGACTTGAACCTAAACCCATTTACACAGAAACTTGGCCATATTTTGAAGGCAGTAATTGGTCCATTGGCTAGAGTTCTAATAGATTCAGTCTCGGGTGTTATTAGACGATCGACCTAAATACCAAAGTAGCGATAGTAAATTATTTATTGTGCAAGTGCAAAAAGAAAAAGTAATTACCAAGTTTCTTACATATGCACTCAACCAAGAAAGAAAATGGCATCTCATTTCTTGTTCTACTTCTTCGTCTGTAATGTAGGGTCTAACCGACCTCAACTCATTATTATATGTGCTGAAAAACAACGAAGCAACCGCTGATTAGTAGCATAATAGTAGCTTATACTATTACATTGAGATGATATAAATGTGGACGTATTAATTACTTACCCCTCTAGATTCTCTACTTCATCCTCGTTGCAATTGAGTAATATATACAACTGAGCAGCCCTTAGCTCGTCGTCATTCAAATATCTCTTCTTCATTTTTCCCGAAGGCTTTTCGGACGCATTGAATACTTTGAGTATTGCATCATTAGATTCCTGATATCCGTCATCATTTCTCGGAGCTCTCGTTCTATTATTAGCAACATGAGGTTTGAAATATGTCGAACAAAATTTTGTAATCTCCTCGAGAATATAAGCTTCACAAATAGAGCCCTCAACCCGTGCCTTATTTTTTACCTTTCTCTTTAGGTGATTCAGATGCCGCTCGAAGGGGTACATCCACCGATAACCGACAGGACCACCAACATGTGCCTCATAGGAAAGATGAATTGCAAATGCTCCATAGAGTCGAAGAATCTAAGAGGAAACACCTTTTCGAGCTTACATAGTGTTACCGCAATATCCTTCTCTTGCTTTTCTAGACGATCGACGGGCAACTTAGTAGAACAAAGATCTCTGAAGAATATGCTGAGCTCTGTCAATGGATCCCAAATGACCAGTGGTAAGAATTCCCGAAATATAATCGGAATTAACCTCTCCATGAATACGTGACAATCGTGGCTCTTTATAACCGCCAGTTTGTTCTCCTTGAGGTCGACGCATCTTCTCAAGTTCGACACGTACCCGTCTGAAAATTTTAAATCCTGAATCCACCTATAAAGTCTCCCTTTATCCTCCTTCTCCAGTAAGAAAACTGACTTAGGCTGCTTTAACTTTCTATTCCCCTCCTCTATCAAATGCAATATAGGACGTCTACATATTTCTTCTAAGTCCAACCTGGCCTTCGAATTGTCTTTTGTCTTCCCCTTGACCTCTATTGCAGTATTAATTATGTTATCAAACATATTATTCTCGATATGCATGACATCAAGGTTATGTCTGATCATATTGGTGCTCCAATATGGCAGATCCCAGAATATACTCCTCTTCGTCCAGTTATGGGTGCGACCAAATCCGTCACACTTGTACCCCTTAGCAGGCTCTTCGATAGCACTTGATAAATCATTTACCTCTTCCCATATCGTGTATCCGAGCTACCTTGGCGGTAGATTGGCCTTCTCCACAACGCCTACATAAAAAACATTCTTGTTCCTCCGGTACGGATGATCCTTCGGCAGAAATTGTCGATGACAATCGAAGAAGCACGGTTTGCCTCCGTATTTCAAACGGAAAGCCTTAGTATTGTCCATGCAATACGGACATGAGAGACGACCATGAGTGCTCCATCCCGATAATATTCTATATGCCGAAAAGTCGTTGATGGTCCACATAAGTGCTGCCCTTATCTGAAAAATCTGCTTTTTGGAAATATCGTACGTGTTGGCACCTACTTCCCACAGATGATTCAACTTATCTATCAAAGGCTGTAAATATACATTGATGTTCCTCTTCGGATTGTTCGGACCCAGGATAATAACGGTTAGGAACATATACGGAGTCTTCATGCACATCCAAGGCGATAGATTGTACGGAGTGACGATCACAGGCCAACACGAATACTGGGAGCCTGAAAGTCCGAATGGGGTAAAACCGGCGGAGAAGAGGCCCAATCTGACATTATGCTGATCCGAAGCAAAATCTAGATACTCTCGATCAAAGTGCTTCCATGCTTCTCTATCGGATGGATGATCCAATACTCCTTCGATCTGTTTTCGCCTGTACCAACTCATATTTTCTGTAGTATCATTCACCATAAACAACTTCTGCAACCGCGGCATCAAAGGCAAGTAGTGCATCGAATCGGTAGGCTTCTTTGCACCGACAGACTTTTTTCTTTCCGTAGCCTTGTAGCGATCAGCACCACAGAATCTGCACGCATCTTACATCCTTGTCATCTTTGTAGTACAATATGCACCCGTTGCGACATGCATCAATTTTCTTATATCTCATGTCACTACCACATTCCGAAAACAGGGGTATTTTCGAATTTTTACAATATTTAATATTATGTTATTTACAATTAATTAATTTCATGATAGTGTATTTGATTTAAATAATTTTGTGCGATGTGTAATTAAATATATGATTATATGCAGTGTTATTATGTTATTTTAGCTAGCAGACTAGACCTAGAAGCCCAGTAGACGAACCCCTGTCCGAATTATAGAATTCTGGATTTTATTATTTTATTTGGAATTTAATATTTGGAGATTGTAATTAATTACTGTATTTTATTTAATATTTTTGCGCATTGCCTTTGCTTCGATATTTGGAGCACTATCCAGACTTTTGTCTTCCAACAAATTTTACCATCTTGCCCTAGACATGCCCGCCTTCAATTCTGCTATTTTTGCAACTCATAATTGTGCTTTCTGTACATTATTTCTGGCCGCGCAAAAATCGTCGCGGACGTTATTTTTAATTTCCTATTTTTGTATCGTTGTGCGTTCCAATCGAAAATTGGAGGCCATCTTGACCTATTTTTCGTGCGACCCAAATTAGGGTAATATTCTGTTCTGAGTCTTCTTCAATATTGGTATTGATGACTTGATCTGATTTTGACCCCAAGTACTCCTAATTAATTGTTGAACACAACTTGCATTTATTTCTATTTAAATTGAGGATACCATTTTATCTGATTTTAAAATCCCAAATTAATTCCAGTGCCCTACAAATTCAGTCCATACCCATCTTACAGCGTCCCCTGACCCTACAAAACATCGGACCCCAAATCGCCCGCCCAATTTTCGTCATTTCATGTGTTTGTGCAATTTCTCGAATTTAAGGGGCCAAGTTGCAATTATTCAATTGTAGGTGCCAACACCTAATTATTTTTAAATCAATGAGGAAGCCTATTAATTTTAATTAAGAACCCTCATCCCCATGAATAATTTTCTCATGTTCAATCCTAGCCATTCATTTGAAATTGGCCCATCACCACCCTCCATCACACCCTCTCCCATCCTATTTAATAACATGTCTACCTCAACCCTAATCCCTAGAAACCTAGGTTTTCCCCCACCTCACTAGCCTCCAAAAATTCCTCAAGCCCCACATCCCCTCTCTCTCATACGTAGGGTTCTTCCTTTCTTCTTCTCCTTCTTCCTTTCTTCTTCTTTTCCTTTCTTCTTCTTCCTTGATTTTCTTTTAAATTTAAAATAGAGAAGGGGGGGGAAACACCCCCACTGTTCTTTGAATCCCGGCCTGTCCGGCCATTCCCTCCGGCCCGGCGGCCCTCTGGCCACTCCGGCGGATCAGCCAAGCCCGAGCCCCGTCCGCTGTTGTTCTTCCTCGAGCTCCTGCCCGCTGCAACTGCTCACCGCAGCCCTTGCTCCCCGCTCCGGCGGTGCACCCCGCACGGCTCAGGCGAGTCTTCTCCATCCTCTCCGGCCCGTAGCAGTTCCAGCCGGCTTTCAACCGTGCTCCGGCCACCCGGCCAGGCCGACCCCGCTCTCCCATTCCTTCCTCCTACCGCTGCTACATCCCGAGCCGCCACCACCCTCATCATCATACACCACCATCACCACCACGGGAACCCCCTCCGTCTGTTCCTCCTCCTAGCACCAGCTTCCCCACCACAGCTCCTTCCTCAGCAACTCGAGCACCCCCCATCGAGCATCCCCCGCGAGTCCAGCCTCCTCCCTCGGCCAGTTCGAGCCCGCATTCTCCGGCGGCTGACTGCACCACTCCGACCTCCCCATTCATTCGCCGCTGCTCTTCCTCCTCAGTTCTCCGAGCTCCCTTCGGCAAGGCGAGCTCCCCGCTGAACAGCTTGATCGGACATCCCTCGATGAACAGCAGCATCCCGTCGACCGACGGTTGTGCACCACCGTACCCGACGGTGCCTCCACCATTCCGACTTCCCGTATTGGTTGACTAGCCGAGCCTCCACCGGCGCTAGTTCTCGACACCTTCCTGGCAGCCGACCGCTTCAACAACTCAACCCGGTGGCCAACTCTCCTCTCTGGATTTCTGCAGCTCCTCGCGCCACCACCGGAGCTTCGACTCACCCACCCCGTTGTACACCCAGCCGGCCTCCATCGAGCCTCCTCCCTACACCTATCAACACCACCCCCTGTAAGCCTCCCTATCCTTCTTCCCTCTTTCTTTGGTTTGTAGTTCATTCTATATATACGTATGTATAGTATATACGTATACGTGTATATATATATTCATATATATATATATATATACATATATGTATATGTATGCGTATGTGTGTATAAATACGTGTAAGTGTGTATCTAACTAATGAATAGATATAAGTATGCATTTTTAAATTATTGTATATGTATGTATTAAATCAAATTAGTGTATATATGTATAAATATTTCTATCGTGTATTTCCCTATTTATATATGAGTATTCAATGTATATATGTATTAATAATTAGTATATACGTATTTAAATGTTATATGTTAAATAATGTGTTGTGGCATATTATATATAAAAATGTAAATTGGTATATATATACCTGTATATAGTATAAATATTACTTTGGTATAAATATATATATATAATTTATATTGGTATATGTATATATATATATATTTGCATACACTTAATATATTTTTCATTATATATAAAAGATTGGTATAGGTAAATATTTATTTGTATATATACCTGGTACATTTTTAAATTGATATATATATATGGTACACATATATTGTTTAACTAATATATATATATTACATGAAATTAAATGGCATATATGTATGGTATAGGTATTCAATGTGAAGTATTAGTATTAGTATATATTTAAAAAAATACATTAACAATATATATATATTTTAAAAAAATGTATTTTATGTATAAGTATACTCAAGTAATGTTCAACTAGTATAAATCAAATAGGTGTTTTAAAAGGCATATATATATATTGTAAATACTTTTAAATTGGTATATGTGTAATTTCACAACCTCAAACCAGTATATATGTATGTATATATGTATACAGATTATATGATAGTATATATGGTAAATATATTAGCATATATTAATTGTATTTTTGGAATTTAGTACATATAGTAAATTCTATTTTTGGGTTATATTCATATGCATATATATATATATACCTTGTGTAAAGTAAGTCCTAGTGGATTTATATAATTAAACATACAGTATTATTTTTATACGAGTGTTAGCTTTATTTAAGCCATAAATACATATCTATTTTCATATCAAATGAATAATATGTATATGTGTAAATTTATAAGGGTATCTTTTAATTATAATTAAATAGTATTAATGTGAATATATATATATAGATATATATATTGGTCTATCTACTAGATGACCCTAGTTGACTAGTGCCATACCTGGCAGAGCCCCGAGTTCATGTATTTGTGATGTGTTAGTGTAGTACCTGATGCAAATGTTGTATTTGATATATTTTTAGGACTGTTGGTTCCTCCAGACGATACTCTGGGACAGGACATTGGTTTTACCAGCTAAGGACCCAAGGCGAGTACATTCTCTGATTAGTTTCTAATTTATGATATCTCCTATGTTCACTGTATCTAGTGTAAATATCCATGTTCTTGACACATTGGTTACACGGATTGGTATACACGGATCTCGTCATGAGATGTTATTCCTTATTTATGGTGTAGCTTGTACAAGACTTGTTTCCTTGATATCTTGTGCATGTACAGACACTGATTCCCGGGGAGATTTGCTACCTTCCTAGGGAATCCTGTGCCATAGCGTACCATGATTGGATCTACTATACCAGTCGGGGGTTTGGGGAGTACTTTAGTGTAGATATGTGATCATACCCAACTTTATATGCACCATAGCTCACCCCACATCTCACGTCGGGTGCGGCCTGACCATTTATATGCTCCATAGCTGTTACGTGTGATTAGCCTGATCTCTACATGCACCATAGCTAACCAACGGTTAGCCTGACTTTATATGAACCATAGCTAACCAACGGTTAGCCTGACTTTATATGAACCATAGCTAATCACATGTAACCAGCCTGATCAAGTTCCCAAGCCGATCACATGTTGAAGCTAGTATTCACACACTTAGTCATAGAACTCTTGCTCATTGACATATTGTTCTTTTCCTGCATTTACTTACAGTATTTCCAGTACTTCTCTCATTGTACATTTCTCGTACCTATACATGCATCTGGTATGGTTCCATCTAGAACTGCTACATAGTTTATGTCATTTATATAGAACTGCTATTTAGAGATGTACTTTGCTCCTTCCTGACTGGAAATATTTTTCCAGACTGTGACCTTAGTAGACTGGCTCTGACATACTTGGGGATTGGAAGTAATGATTGCAGGTATGATTATTGTGTCATTAGACTTGTGTTGTATTCTTTTATCTCTTCATTTTCCTATCATGCTGCAGTTGTGATTGAGTATTTTTAGATTTATTTTATGATATCCACTTCTCCTTATGGAGTTGGATACTAGTGTGAGATTATTTAGATAGTACTTGACCTAGACAGCGTTCTACCGCCGATGCTGCGGCGTAGGCTGGACGTACCCACGCACTCGTGCCCCTAAACCGGGTGCGGGTCGTGACACGTTTTTAGTGGTGGCCCATGCAGGTCAGACTTCGCTAGTTGTGCGATGTCGTAGTAGTGCGACGTCATAGTTGTACTACTACGTACCTGCTATAGAATATAGAACATAGGATACTAGGATGAGAGAGGATACTCAATCACAAATTCTTGAGAGATTCCTGGGACGACCCCTTGAGAATCTCATTATAAATTCCAATTTAAATCCTTCGCCCTTGTTTCCGTCCGTTCTCACTTGTTGATATTGAGTTGATTCTTGTTGACCAGTTGTTAATTTTAATTCCTGGTATCGTTGTTGAGTTGATTTCATATTGAGATGAATTTTACGGACTAGAATTTATGGTATCATCTGATGACATATATTGATGAGGACAGTGAGAAAGGTAAAACGTCTACTTTGGCTATGGAACCTAGAGTTTATCGCAGCCATTCTAGCTGTCATGACGAGAACGTAGGAACCAGACTTGGATGTACACACTTTAGTTATGAGATTTAGAGTTTCTCGCAGCCATACCGGT
The DNA here is from genome assembly GCA_036927795.1 of Iris macrosiphon. Taxonomy (NCBI): domain Eukaryota; kingdom Viridiplantae; phylum Streptophyta; class Magnoliopsida; order Asparagales; family Iridaceae; genus Iris; species Iris macrosiphon. The sequence goes on from JAYESA010000003.1 coordinate 55,896,248, forward strand.
TGGCGTGGCGAGGATTCTAGATGACATGATTATAGGGTTGCATACCTTAGTTACGGAACCTGTCGTTTATCGCATCTCTGCTTACTGGCGTGGCGAGGATTCTGTGTGTCATGATTTCTGATAGACGTGTATGATTATCAGGTTGTATCTAAAAAAATTGGTTCTTAAAGTATCATCTCAAGACTTATCTATTTTCTGTTATTCCAGGACTTTGTTCCATCGCTTCTTTACTAGCGGTAAAGATACCTTCCGTCCTCAATCCAGTTCTTTTGAACTCACATTCTCTAAGGATTCCTTGTTAAAATTTTCCAATTTAAATCATTCCTTTGTTCCGTCCATTCTCACTTATTGATGTTGAATTTGATTGTTGTTAATTAGGTATTAACTTAGGATTTTGGTTTCATTATAGAGTTGATTTCATATCAAGGTAAATTGCAGACTGATTTATGGTATTATTATCTGATAACACATGTCAATGAGGACAGTGAAAATGATTAACATTAGAGCTATTAGACTACAGAAGGTGGATTTAAATTTTAATTTGAGGATTGAAAATGAATTCCAAATTTTTGAATTTTGAGAAGATTGAGATTGTTATTAAAATATTATTGTGAAGATTTCAATGAATTGCAAAGTTTTGAAATTTGAGGAGTTGAAATAGGGTTATTAAAATTTTATTTTCGAGGAATTCAGATTCAATTTGATGAACCTAGACAAGCTGTAAGGATTTTGGAGTTGATAAAATTTTCATTTCAGTATTTAAATAATTAACCTTGAGGAAAGTGTATGCAATTTACTTAAATTTTATTCGAGGAGTTGTTTTTGAGGAATTCTATTGAGGATGAGATTTTATAATGAGAGAGATATATTATAATATAAGTAGATAAGATGCATGTGTAAGGATCGGTTGGCTTGAGTATGATTGAGAATTCACTGCAAACTGACTTGGGTGATCATCAAGGGTTGTACTAGAAAGTGCAGTACTTAGTATAGTGTATTGAAATTGATATGCATTGAGTGATAAGATTAACTAGTATTAGCGATTGCAGTAGGTAAGGAAGCTAGCAGTGAGTATGCTTGTAGTAGAGTGTGGTACCTAAGAGATAGAGGTATCAAACTTTACATGCATCATTGATCTATAATTATGTTAGAGATAGAAGATATTGCAAGTGATATGTTAGCAGGTTCTTTCTTTCCTCATGTTCCTTTTTGTCTTTTGATTGATTGATACCTTAGCACCGTAGTTGTATGCATGATTTCTTGTTATAAATGTAGTTAGTAGTACCCCTGATACAGAGACTGCAATACCATGACAAGACACCACGATCATACATATTTCCCTTAGGTTGCACGTTGTAATGGTTGTAGGTAGAATTCCCTTAGACTTTGATTGTTGAGGATTTAACGGTAGTAAAGATTAACTAAGAGGTTATGACTTGACAAAGAGAGGCAAGGTGCCTTCAATTTTGAGGAAAAATATTAAATTAAATAAAGAGTTGGGAATTTAATATGGCATAATTGAAGTTTTGTTAAATCATTGATTTTTAAGAAGATTATGAAATGATTGAATTTATCATTGAATTTGATGAATTTAAGAAGGCCATCGATATATTTATTGGACTGCAAGTTGTGAACTTATATTTTGAATATTGTATTGGAGGTTTCATAAGTAATACATCGTTGCATATTATGTGGAAAAAAAAAAAAAAAAAAAAAATCGAGGAATAAGAACACAAATGGATTAGTGTTGAATTCAAATTTTGGGATGAGATTCAATTTTAGAAATATGCACTGATCGGATTTCAATTAGAGGATGAATATTAAATTCTTGTATTTCGTTATAAACTTAAAATTTTGGAGGATATTGTGATAAGAATGGGATTTGATTTATTTTGAAGATTTTTAGGGATATGCTATTTATAGAATTTTTGAAAGAATTTATTGTGAAATAATAATATGGAGTAGTTCATGATTATATGATTTAAGGAATTTAATTTTGATGGTAGTAAATACATAAATAAAACAATCGAGGATTAAAAATTTGAGGATAATTATTGATTTAAATAAATGGTTAAGAAATTAACATGGCATAATTGGTGGTTTATTAATTCCAGGAAAGATTTTGACATGTTTAAGTTGGCTATTAATTTGGAAATTTGGGAGATTTATCAATGCATTTATTTAATTGCGAGTTATGAATTTTGAACTTTATAATTGGATGTAACATTTGGAGAATCCTTAAATATCATATTGTTGAGTATTTTGAGGAGTGGATATTAAAATTCCGGGTATTGAATTATAACTCAAAACTTTCAAGAAATTTTTTGATGGACTTTGATTTACTTTGAGGATTTTCAGGTTATACAATAATTTCAGATTTTTGAAATTATGAAAAGACCTTGTGGATTATTCGTGGTTGATGAATTTAATTGAGGGAATGATAAGTGTGTATGATTTAAACACTAGTATGAGGATTTTAAATTTCGAGGACGAAATTCTTTTAAGGTGGGTAGACTTGTCACTACCACATTCCGAAAACAGGGGTATTTTCGAATTTTTACAATATTTAATATTATGTTATTTACAATTAATTAATTTCATGATAGTGTATTTGATTTAAATAATTTTGTGCGATGTGTAATTAAATATATGATTATATGCAGTGTTATTATGTTATTTTAGCTAGCAGACTAGACCTAGAAGCCCAGTAGACGAACCCCTGTCCGAATTATAGAATTCTGGATTTTATTATTTTATTTGGAATTTAATATTTGGAGATTGTAATTAATTACTGTATTTTATTTAATATTTTTGCGCATTGTCTTTGCTTCGATATTTGGAGCACTATCCAGACTTTTGTCTTCCAACAAATTTTACCATCTTGCCCTAGACATGCCCGCCTTCAATTCTGCTATTTTTGCAACTCATAATTGTGCTTTCTGTACATTATTTCTGGCCGCGCAAAAATCGTCGCGGACGTTATTTTTAATTTCCTATTTTTGTATCGTTGTGCGTTCCAATCGAAAATTGGAGGCCATCTTGACCTATTTTTCGTGCGACCCAAATTAGGGTAATATTCTGTTCTGAGTCTTCTTCAATATTGGTATTGATGACTTGATCTGATTTTGACCCCAAGTACTCCTAATTAATTGTTGAACACAACTTGCATTTATTTCTATTTAAATTGAGGATACCATTTTATCTGATTTTAAAATCCCAAATTAATTCCAGTGCCCTACAAATTCAGTCCATACCCATCTTACAGCGTCCCCTGACCCTACAAAACATCGGACCCCAAATCGCCCGCCCAATTTTCGTCATTTCATGTGTTTGTGCAATTTCTCGAATTTAAGGGGCCAAGTTGCAATTATTCAATTGTAGGTGCCAACACCTAATTATTTTTAAATCAATGAGGAAGCCTATTAATTTTAATTAAGAACCCTCATCCCCATGAATAATTTTCTCATGTTCAATCCTAGCCATTCATTTGAAATTGGCCCATCACCACCCTCCATCACACCCTCTCCCATCCTATTTAATAACATGTCTACCTCAACCCTAATCCCTAGAAACCTAGGTTTTCCCCCACCTCACTAGCCTCCAAAAATTCCTCAAGCCCCACATCCCCTCTCTCTCATACGTAGGGTTCTTCCTTTCTTCTTCTCCTTCTTCCTTTCTTCTTCTTTTCCTTTCTTCTTCTTCCTTGATTTTCTTTTAAATTTAAAATAGAGAAGGGGGGGGAAACACCCCCACTGTTCTTTGAATCCCGGCCTGTCCGGCCATTCCCTCCGGCCCGGCGGCCCTCTGGCCACTCCGGCGGATCAGCCAAGCCCGAGCCCCGTCCGCTGTTGTTCTTCCTCGAGCTCCTGCCCGCTGCAACTGCTCACCGCAGCCCTTGCTCCCCGCTCCGGCGGTGCACCCCGCACGGCTCAGGCGAGTCTTCTCCATCCTCTCCGGCCCGTAGCAGTTCCAGCCGGCTTTCAACCGTGCTCCGGCCACCCGGCCAGGCCGACCCCGCTCTCCCATTCCTTCCTCCTACCGCTGCTACATCCCGAGCCGCCACCACCCTCATCATCATACACCACCATCACCACCACGGGAACCCCCTCCGTCTGTTCCTCCTCCTAGCACCAGCTTCCCCACCACAGCTCCTTCCTCAGCAACTCGAGCACCCCCCATCGAGCATCCCCCGCGAGTCCAGCCTCCTCCCTCGGCCAGTTCGAGCCCGCATTCTCCGGCGGCTGACTGCACCACTCCGACCTCCCCATTCATTCGCCGCTGCTCTTCCTCCTCAGTTCTCCGAGCTCCCTTCGGCAAGGCGAGCTCCCCGCTGAACAGCTTGATCGGACATCCCTCGATGAACAGCAGCATCCCGTCGACCGACGGTTGTGCACCACCGTACCCGACGGTGCCTCCACCATTCCGACTTCCCGTATTGGTTGACTAGCCGAGCCTCCACCGGCGCTAGTTCTCGACACCTTCCTGGCAGCCGACCGCTTCAACAACTCAACCCGGTGGCCAACTCTCCTCTCTGGATTTCTGCAGCTCCTCGCGCCACCACCGGAGCTTCGACTCACCCACCCCGTTGTACACCCAGCCGGCCTCCATCGAGCCTCCTCCCTACACCTATCAACACCACCCCCTGTAAGCCTCCCTATCCTTCTTCCCTCTTTCTTTGGTTTGTAGTTCATTCTATATATACGTATGTATAGTATATACGTATACGTGTATATATATATTCATATATATATATATATATACATATATGTATATGTATGCGTATGTGTGTATAAATACGTGTAAGTGTGTATCTAACTAATGAATAGATATAAGTATGCATTTTTAAATTATTGTATATGTATGTATTAAATCAAATTAGTGTATATATGTATAAATATTTCTATCGTGTATTTCCCTATTTATATATGAGTATTCAATGTATATATGTATTAATAATTAGTATATACGTATTTAAATGTTATATGTTAAATAATGTGTTGTGGCATATTATATATAAAAATGTAAATTGGTATATATATACCTGTATATAGTATAAATATTACTTTGGTATAAATATATATATATAATTTATATTGGTATATGTATATATATATATATTTGCATACACTTAATATATTTTTCATTATATATAAAAGATTGGTATAGGTAAATATTTATTTGTATATATACCTGGTACATTTTTAAATTGATATATATATATGGTACACATATATTGTTTAACTAATATATATATATTACATGAAATTAAATGGCATATATGTATGGTATAGGTATTCAATGTGAAGTATTAGTATTAGTATATATTTAAAAAAATACATTAACAATATATATATATTTTAAAAAAATGTATTTTATGTATAAGTATACTCAAGTAATGTTCAACTAGTATAAATCAAATAGGTGTTTTAAAAGGCATATATATATATTGTAAATACTTTTAAATTGGTATATGTGTAATTTCACAACCTCAAACCAGTATATATGTATGTATATATGTATACAGATTATATGATAGTATATATGGTAAATATATTAGCATATATTAATTGTATTTTTGGAATTTAGTACATATAGTAAATTCTATTTTTGGGTTATATTCATATGCATATATATATATATACCTTGTGTAAAGTAAGTCCTAGTGGATTTATATAATTAAACATACAGTATTATTTTTATACGAGTGTTAGCTTTATTTAAGCCATAAATACATATCTATTTTCATATCAAATGAATAATATGTATATGTGTAAATTTATAAGGGTATCTTTTAATTATAATTAAATAGTATTAATGTGAATATATATATATAGATATATATATTGGTCTATCTACTAGATGACCCTAGTTGACTAGTGCCATACCTGGCAGAGCCCCGAGTTCATGTATTTGTGATGTGTTAGTGTAGTACCTGATGCAAATGTTGTATTTGATATATTTTTAGGACTGTTGGTTCCTCCAGACGATACTCTGGGACAGGACATTGGTTTTACCAGCTAAGGACCCAAGGCGAGTACATTCTCTGATTAGTTTCTAATTTATGATATCTCCTATGTTCACTGTATCTAGTGTAAATATCCATGTTCTTGACACATTGGTTACACGGATTGGTATACACGGATCTCGTCATGAGATGTTATTCCTTATTTATGGTGTAGCTTGTACAAGACTTGTTTCCTTGATATCTTGTGCATGTACAGACACTGATTCCCGGGGAGATTTGCTACCTTCCTAGGGAATCCTGTGCCATAGCGTACCATGATTGGATCTACTATACCAGTCGGGGGTTTGGGGAGTACTTTAGTGTAGATATGTGATCATACCCAACTTTATATGCACCATAGCTCACCCCACATCTCACGTCGGGTGCGGCCTGACCATTTATATGCTCCATAGCTGTTACGTGTGATTAGCCTGATCTCTACATGCACCATAGCTAACCAACGGTTAGCCTGACTTTATATGAACCATAGCTAACCAACGGTTAGCCTGACTTTATATGAACCATAGCTAATCACATGTAACCAGCCTGATCAAGTTCCCAAGCCGATCACATGTTGAAGCTAGTATTCACACACTTAGTCATAGAACTCTTGCTCATTGACATATTGTTCTTTTCCTGCATTTACTTACAGTATTTCCAGTACTTCTCTCATTGTACATTTCTCGTACCTATACATGCATCTGGTATGGTTCCATCTAGAACTGCTACATAGTTTATGTCATTTATATAGAACTGCTATTTAGAGATGTACTTTGCTCCTTCCTGACTGGAAATATTTTTCCAGACTGTGACCTTAGTAGACTGGCTCTGACATACTTGGGGATTGGAAGTAATGATTGCAGGTATGATTATTGTGTCATTAGACTTGTGTTGTATTCTTTTATCTCTTCATTTTCCTATCATGCTGCAGTTGTGATTGAGTATTTTTAGATTTATTTTATGATATCCACTTCTCCTTATGGAGTTGGATACTAGTGTGAGATTATTTAGATAGTACTTGACCTAGACAGCGTTCTACCGCCGATGCTGCGGCGTAGGCTGGACGTACCCACGCACTCGTGCCCCTAAACCGGGTGCGGGTCGTGACATCTCATCCAGAGCGATCTCACCATCCTCTTAGATTGGTAGAAGTCTTTAGCCAACTTTGCATCCTCTGGTAAGATCTCTATAATCAAATCCATCAGCCGGTTATTGTATTCTTGCGACATGTTAAAATCGGACTTGATGTTCAATAATCTTGTAAAAACCTCCAATGGTGAATGATCTTCACAACTAGGATATAATGGAGTCCTTGTATTCTCCAGCAACTCAAAATGATCTTCGCAGCATCGGTATTCGGTACCTCCTCAACTGCATCATAATTGTCCGGATCAAAACTAGGCCCCGCCGCATCAAAAACCATGTTCACCCATCCGCCGTCGTAAGCAGCGTGGTCGTGGACATCTATATACGGCTCCACATAAGGCTCCGACTCCGATGCTAAAGACATAATTTCTCCGTGCACAGTCCACTGATAGTAATTCGGCGTAAAACCCTTCGAGTACAAATAATATGTGACTTCTACTTCTGGATGTGTCACGCCCCAGTTCCAAAATACGTAGGATTAGGACAGGTAAGAATGCCAGCCGCATGTATATGGAGACTCCAATATATGAAAACCATAACACATGCGTACGCTGTATTATGAACAATAATTCATAAGTGGTATAAACTATCACAAGTCACAGGGCATAATTTAAATCTCATCCACAAAAAATTAAATAGAAATAAATAAAAAATAACCATGTAACTAATCTTAATATGAAGTACCTAAGGATGATAGTCGGATGGAAACAAATCCACTACCGAACTAGAATATAAAAGCAAACACAATATAAGTATATCACTAATAATCACGAGGCTCAAAGAGAAGACCTCCTCGAAATATAAGTAGCAAGTCCTGATCTGCGCTCCTGCGAATACTCATGAACATCTACACCTGGAAAGGGACCAGGTCTTCAGAGGGACGTAACAAGATACATAGAAGCATGCCAATAAAGTACTGAAATAAATATCCAATGGGGTTGCCTAACCGTCTAAGTGAATGCAGTTTAAGAACAAATTTCCCAACGCGTGGGCTATCGGGCTAAAAATGGGACTGGTATGATTCTCTTGGAGATTCAGGGGCCTAAAAAGCATGTCATCTTTTGAACGGCAGAGGCCGCCAGGTAGTATAGGGGTCATCACGACCACGCATCTCCGGCGGAGCGTGCGGGTTACATAAAAAAAAGTGTAAAGGAGCCCACACGACTTACTTGTTGTTCTCCCCACCGTATGCTCTAAGCATGTCACATCCATGACATGATAATACCTCTAATAACTGCCAAGTCTACTAGCATATAAAGTTTCTAACAACAGTTATCCCTAACGCATGGTCCATACGTACAGGAGGCCAATCCAGTACACGAGTCTGTGTCCTACATGAGACTCGCACTCGTGTAACAGCTGTGTTACGGCCAATGAACCCTAATGATGCTTCATGATAATGGGTTGGTCTCATAAACTAGGTCAATACATATACATAATAAAAACAAAATACGATGATACTGTCGTTGCACCCAAGTTTCCTTGGACGCGCAGTTTATATAACAGTTAAAATATATGAACTAAATAACAGAAATAAAGATGCATGCAACATATGGAATATGAACAATAGTACAATGGCAAGGTATACTTTCCTAGCAAGAAAGTTGCGTAGTACCAATAACCTGCTCCAGAAGTCGCACAGAATAATCCAATAGTCATATATACATATAATATAATATAATACAACATCAGTCATTACACTAGTACGTACACAACCATATTTACACTGGACTCAGAGGGTACGCTAGGGGTGACACCGGTCAACTAACACAGTTAATTGTGTATCTAATTACGCGGGTGTCACGTCTTCAAATACTGTGCATAATCAGACAGTCAACTAACACTTGTCTAGCCAGTACGTCGGTGTACACAAGGCAGACAATTCCCTAATTTTTAGGTCACAAAGTCAAGGTAAATATACGGGCAAAATCTATGGTGTCCTAGGGTCGTACAATATAATTATATATATAGTCATAACTGGTATTATATTAAATTACTTATAGAGATACATCCATAAATTTATATATGTATATATATTAATTTTGATTATAATACGCGTGCGTATACGCACACAAGTCATTAGGTTCCCGACACGTGTCTGATGTCAACTAACTGAACCTGTCTCGAAGCAATATGTTAAACCCTACGCTATTTACACTAGCACACATAAAATGAAGGGAGAGGGACAGGTTTGAACCTCAGGGTGCACGTACGGGGACGACGATGATGACGACGGTGATGATGATTGAGGTTATGATGAGATGATGATGGTGAGAAGATGAGATGATGATGGTGAGATGATAAGATGATGATGGTGAAATAATTGGAGATGATAATGGTGCTCCGACCAGGGGGAGGTCCGGCCAAGGAGGAGGAGGCTGTGGTCGAGGAGGAGGAGGTTGTGGTCGAGGAGGAGGAGTTCAGGAAGGAGGAGGACAGGGAGCAGGGAGAAGGTGGTGGTCGTGCTAGTGGTGTGGTGGTATTGGCCTGGGTGGCTCGACGGGGAAGAGGTGAACGGTGGTGGTGGCAAGGCGGTTCAGCAGCGGATCGTGGCTGTTGTGTCGACTCCGACGAGGAGGAGGGAGAGGAGGACAGGGAAGAGGAGGCTCGGGTGTGGCGAGGCTGGTGGTGTGGTACAGGAGGTCGGGATGGCGGTGGTGTGCAGGTAGTGTGGTGGTAATGGTGGTATTGGCCAGGGTGTGCAGAGACGGGAGGTCAGGCTGAGGAGGAGGACGGAGGAAAATGGTGGTGGCGGCGAGTCGTGTCGAGGGTGGTGATGGAGGATGGGCCAGGGAGTCGGGTGGGTATCAGTCGACGTGAACGGAGAGGTCGGGATTTTAGGCTCCGGCGGGACTGCTCAAAGGAGACGGCGATGAGTGGAGAAATGAGGGAAGAAGAGAGGCAAGTACAGGTGGTGCTCCGGTGAAGGACTGGCCGGTGGAGGGGTCCGGTCTGCTCCGGCGAGAGGAGAGGGATGATGAACAGGGAGAGGGAGGGGTTCGGCTAGATCTAGGTTTTGGGTTTAGAAAAGGAAAAGAAAAGGAAATAAAAAAATTGTATTTATATATGTAAATGTGTAGGGTTGGGTTGACCTAGAGGATTGGGCTTGGTCAAAATTTTCTTGGAGTGGGCCTTGGCTTAACATGGGGATGTTTGGAGGGCTAGGATTTGCATTGTTTAAAATACAAGGCTAGGGTTAAATGAGGGGGCGATGTTGTGTGTTTGCACATTCCGAAAATTATGGAAAAAATTCATATGAACAAAAAATAGGTTTTTCCATGTCTCATGTCCAATGGTGTGGACACCTCAATGCACTTTTTCATAAAAGCGCCCAACAATTGGAAAATTACACAAAGATGGAAATTGGGTTAAATTAATTAAAATTAATGCACAAGGTGTTCTTGAATTAATAAGAAGTACATGGGGCTAAAATTAGGTGGGACACAAGTATCATGGACATAGGAAACTTAGAATAGAATATTATCATAAATTGGGTTGCACAAAATGGGTCAAGATTGTGTCTCCAATTTTGATTGGAACGCACAAGGATACAAAGTTGCATTTATTTAGAATTAATTAATAACGTCTGCGACGAATGTTGTGCGACTAAAATATAGCACAAGGGAGCATAATTATAAGTTACACAAAGATCAGAATAGAAGGCGGGCATGTCTAGGACAAGTATATAAAATTTGTAGAAAGGCAATGGCTAGTGTAGTGCTCCAATTATCGAAGCAACGGTAAGGTGCACTAAGTGATATAAATATTGTACAATTAAATAAAATGTCGTATTCTATTTCTAATTGGATTCAACTAGCCCTAGTTTCACTATCTAAGCCAAGTAGGCCTAATTTTGGGTGAGGGGGTTTACAGGATGATATTTCAAGTTACGACATCTCACACACGGACACTTAATTATGGTACTGTCCATGTACTGAGGGAATGCCTTGGCGAACTGCAGGAACTGTTGTACACCCTCAATGAATTTATCCTGCACACCGCACATATTATCATGATGACGGTTGTACATCCACGAACGATGACACAGATAGTAATTCATATCCATTTTTAGATACTTCTGCAGCAAAAATGAATATATAATTACCTTCAAGTATATACTCATCGTTAAATACAGCACATGCACCATGTTACTTCCCCGAAAGTAACAAATAACATATTTTGTTTTGTTTTAATTTCAATGCATGTTTTATTTGGTTTTACTATTTTAATGAATAAAAAAATCTCAAGTTATATATAGTAAGTTGCTTACAAAATTATGTAAGCACCATGTTATGATGTCAAAGAAATCACGCCATTATGCTATTATGAGTTATTCAAGAAAACCAATATAAATTATGCCATTATGAGCCCTCAACATAATCTTTTAACTGATGTAGACTGAAGGGGACTCGTAACTACATTTTTTAGTGATTTGGGAGGGGGGTTAAGCAATTAATAAGATCTAGTGGACTTATTTAAAATACGATAGAATTAAGGGACTTAAATGGAAGAAAAAAATGAGCTAATAATGTACTACCACAATACTACAATATATCAAAAAAGGAGCTCCAGTAAAATGGGTTAACATTCTAATTTTGAACCATAGTTTACAGTATCAGCCGATACCAATTTGATACGGTCGATACCGATACGGTTTGGCATTTCCCGATCCAATACTGACTGATACCCGATACTGACTCATACTTACCGATACCGACAATGTAGGTCTCTTTTCTGGTCAATTCAAAATAACAAAAAAGACCAATCAGCAAGGATGTAAAAGAATGGTAAGGTTGTAAAAGCATGTAAAAGAAGAAACCTTGTCTATCACATGTAAACCAATCGACAAGGGTAATAGTTATTTTATTTTGATATCAAAAAATCTGATACTCTGATCCGAAACTGTCGATACCGCTGATCCCGATACTCATAGGAATAGTTCGATATCGATTCCAAAACCAAAACTGTGAACCTTGTTCTGAGCACAAAATCTTTTCTTGGTATCACATTACTAGTATTATTTGTTTTAACTTCAGATTATACTTTAACTAAACTGTCCACACTCTCACAACTAGTATTAACTATTAAGCAACGTGAGTGATTTCTTGCTTGATTAGTGATACAAGACCATTCATGGATCCAAACCTGGGTCCAATTCGTAGATCAGTTTTATATTATTTTCTTCGATTTTTTAGTTTACATTTTTATTTGTTAGGGTTAAACTAAATAAGGAGAATTTTATCTCTTTGTGTTGGTTAAAATTTTAATTATGTCAAGTTTGATGACGACACAATTCTAGTACACGAAAAATAAATAGAGAAAAATAGAAATAAATACTTATTTGGTTGTTGCTGACCTTTATTAGCCCATGTCATGTCTATGTTTGTGTCTTGTTTGTGTCCGTGTGTCCGTGGCATGTCATGTCTTGTCTATGTTTGTGTGTGTCCGTGTGTCCGTATCAGTATTAGGGTTAGTGTCCGCATGTGTTAGTGTGTCCGCGTGCGTGTGTGTGTGTGTGTCTGAGTTAGGGTTAGGGTTAGTGTGTGTCATGTCGTATCGTGTTGTGTCATGTTAGAGAGAGAGAGAGAGAGAAATGATACAGAAAGAGGAACTCACCGAGTGAGGAGGAGGGGAGCTGGAGAGAGGAGAACGCCGGAGGGAGGAGGAGCCACCAGAGGGAGGAGGACGCCGGAGGGAGGAAGGGAGCCGGAGGAAGGAGGAGCTGACGGAGGGAGTAGCACCCCGGAGGGGGAAGGACGCGGCCGGAGGGGGGTCGCCGAGGTGGGGCGCCGGGATGGGGGGTGTTAAAAATTTTAAGATTTCGAAGAAAATGGGGGGAAAAGAAATTCGTCAAACCCTATACAAAATAAATTAGCGACGTCGGTCTATACGTCGCTAAACGTCGCAGATATAATAATATAGTGCGACTTAAATACATAAACGTCGCTAAACATCGCTAAAATTAAAAAATTAGTGACATTTAGCGACTACCTAGTGACATATTATATATTTATAATAATTATAGTCGCTAAACGTCGCTCCACGTCGCTATCACCGACGTATTGCGACATTTTATATGGACGTCTCTAAATACCTATAATTCAGCGACGTTTTATTTGGTCGTCGCTAAAAATGTCGTTAATCCCACAATTTTTAGTAGTGCATCTTGTATATTCACATCTATTTACTGTTACATAGTTTATATCATTGATTTAGAACTGCTGTTAGAGATGTACTTCACTCTATTCCTGACTGAAAAATATTTTTTAGAGGATCTCGGAGTTGGTGTCCGTCATACTATGGACTTTGACCTATAGATGGTGCAGACTTAGACCCACTAGTTTTGGAGTGACTGCCGGGAGGTTTAGCCGGATTTACTAATCTTTCATAGTTAGTTATCTTTAGCGTTTTGGTACCGAATTTATTTTCGGCATATAGTATGAGATTGGATATTATTTCTATTGTTGTTATTATATATTTTGAATGTATAGTTAGACTTCTTTCATATCTTCTAGTGCCTTAGAATTATGATTGAGTTTTGTATTGAGATATTGTTGGCAGATTTTATATTATGGTAAGATGTTTAGATAGTATAGTTGACTAAGATAGCGTTCTACCGCCGATGCTGTGGCATAGGCTGGGTGTTGTTCCCGACTTGCATCCCTACATCGGATGCGAGTCGTGACAACGGCCGTATCCTGCTGAAGAAGCCCCACGCGGCCACCAAGCACGGGGTTATGCGGTACCCATAGCACGGATATAAATAACAGGGTACTATCCCTATACAACGGACCTGGCTGGCTATCTGCGGATTCACACTAAAATCAAGGAAAGAAGTTTCTGCGTTCTGATCGTTCACGGAGTAAAGAGAGTTGCTACACTCCTAACCCTCCATCGTCACCCCCCAAATCAAAATAAATTTGTACTCAGATTATCTCTTAGGACTCTTCTCTATACTCTCTAGTTTGTTAATCAAAATTAAGTCCTCTTAGTTCTTCCTTAAATGGCAAACAAGGTCAGTATATTTATCATTGGGTTTCTCAATAAAACAACCATCTATAACAATTCTAGTGGTTTCTTGTAGCTATCTATAACAATTAGCCATAAATCAAAATCAAGTGAGTTGAGATAAAAACTCATATGTGTCTTCCAATATGTGTAGTTGGTGCCATCAAACAGAGGTGGCCTGTTTGTGGACTGGACTTCACCATTAATAGTATACATGGGTTTCATGGCTGTCATTCTAGGATGTAAGTCCAAATAAGAAAACTTGCTCGTATACCAATTATAGGATCACAAGGCTACTCTAGAGGGAGGTGAATAGAGTATAGCAAAAATTATTTCTAAATAAAAATTATTCTAAGTAAAGGCAATTACCAACTAGCAATAATAAAGCAATATAGCAAGTAACTGGAAGTAAGCAAAGTTTAGAAAGTAAACACAGACACCGATATTTTTATCCTAGTTTCTATCATGGAGGACTAGTCCAGGCCCAAGAACTCTTGCTCGGAGTTAAATCCACTAGCAATGAAAACAAAAGCTTTGATCCTAAAGGCTTGCGACTTCATACAGAGACGAGATTTGATGCAAAGAGCTTGAAGACTTCAAACACTGTAGAAGTAGCTATGGATAGCCAAGATTGTACAACTTGAACACTTCTAATCGAAACCCTACTTGCACTTAGAAGAATAGGAGTTTTCTTGAAGATTGAGAAGGTTTAAAGCTCTTTAATGAATAAAGATGATGAAGAGTGAATGAGTGAATGGAAATAGAAATCTCTTCTCTATTTATAAGTTTTTCTGGGACAGAGTTCGGACAGAACTTGGTACCCTAACGTTCAAAAATCTAAACGTTGGAACCATGAGTAGGTATGGCACTCTAATTCATGAGTCAATTTTGGTTGACTGAGTTTGGAGCGAGTTAGGGAAAAAATCGGACCGAGGTCGGTTGACCCAATTCCAGAATGGTCCTAGTCAGGTTTGGCTCATTTGGGTTGGTGTTTGAGTAAGGTTTTTGGCATAGTATAAGAGTGGAGTTCGTTCAAGTTTAGGTAGGCATATTTGAGTACACATTGGTTTAGGATTCAACTAGTGCTAAAGTACGATCTGACTTACATAAGTCCTAGACTCAAAAAAAACATAAGAAACGTAAAAAAGAAAATAGATTAAAATGTTGAGATGAAGCAGTTGCCCTGAAATGATTGCTGAAATGATTGTTGAGGGTATAATTTTAGTTGTATTGCATTTTCGTATATCGAATCATAGCTTTAATTTATTTATTGAAATCAGGTTGATTGAGACCAGATGGGTCAACAATCAATACTAACAAGTCGTCATCTATGTTCTCTATATGGAAAAGTCATCATCTCTTTGTACAATACAAGTCATTTCATACAATTATATCTTTACAACAACGATAAAGGAAACATGAACTCCATCTTTTGTTTAAGCAAGCATGGCTTGGATTCTTTTATCTCGTGTAACTAAGCATATAGTTCTACTCTTGATTAGCATACGATAGGGAACATCTAAACATTCGCTTACTCTTCTTTATTAGCATAGCAGTGGTTCGTTCAATAGCAGTGACAGTATAACGTTAGCAGGCAATACTCTAATCTTGACTTAACATGGGAAGGGTCCTTCTTTGTATTATGCAAGCAGGCAAGTTCTCTTATTTAAGCATATAGGGTCATGTTCTATCATTTTTCTTTATGAACATTACTCTTCTTAGCACAAGCATACATTCCTTTAGATTCTTTATTAAGGAATGAAAGAATCAAAAAATGAAGTTATTCTCACTCACATGATCTATCATCTATGTCCCAACAAGGGAGCTATTTGTGAAAACTTTCTCTCGAGCCAGCAAACCGATATCTCGAACTATCTAGTACCATCATGGAGGAGGGCACTATAAGGTTAGCCACGCCTTTAATGGGGTTAGCGACGTATTTTTTCGTCGTTAACATCGTAGATTTTGGTGTCATTTTTGGGGGATGAGCCAAACAACTTTCATTTTGGTTGAGTGTTCAAACGTATCTTTCATTTCGAGGCTCAAATGGATATTTTCAGAACCCTGCCCCTACGAGCATTCCGGAGAGGAGCGATTGATCAAATGTCCATTCCTTAAACTATAATCTAAACTAAGGTTAGTTTGAATTGTATTCGGGATTCCATTTGGCACCAAATGTGTGGCGCAGGCCAAATGGTTTCCATTCTGGATTGATTTTTTCCAAATATATCATTCATTTATGGCCTAAATTGGAGATTTTGGAAATTCAAGCCCAACTAGTTTTTTTTAGATGCCGGACGATACGTACGAAACTTTGTGCAAGCTGCGTTGCATACCATTTGGTACCATTTTAATTGCAATCATGTTTCATGTGGACTCCATTTGGTACAAAATCAGACGAGCCAAAAGATTTTTTATTTTATTTTGAATAGATATTGTTTTTAAATGTGTCATTCATTTTGGTGGATATTTTGAAATGCTAGCCTAACAACCATTTCATAAATAAATAAAACATATGAGTAAATTAGAATAGAATGTAAGTGTAATCTAAACTAACCCTAATTATAAGACTACTCATGAAAACCTTGTGCATTGGGGTATTGTAAGAAATCTTTCTATTTCACTATTTATTGATGGATCCTGCTAGCTGTAATTTTTACTTTGTGGAAGAGATAATAAATCCATGATTTTATTTTTCTTATCCGGAGTCATATAGAATGATTCTCATGGATATGTATATCATAGTTTCGGTGATTATTTGCCTAACTCAGATTCTCATCGAACCTAATACATGTGCTTATTGGTTGTATATTGCCTTAGAATTGATAGTGACCACCTTTTATATGCCTAAAAATTCTCCATATCAAAGGACAAATATTAATTTAATTTGACTAATAGCTATATGGAGGCCTCCCAAAAGAGACGATGATGTGACGTAGATCTTTCCAAGTCCTCATCTTTGGATTTATGTTGGTGGTTGAGATTTGATTTTTTTATAAATTATAATTTATATAATTATACTTAGATATTTTAAACCAACATGTTTTGACGAATACAAATTTTTGAACTAATTTTTAAGTACTTAGATACCCTCAAATTTATAAAATTTAACATTTTCGTAGTCAATTATTTAAATTGACGCCTACACTATGTGACCATTTCGAACATTACTACATTTAATGAAAAATTACTTCGATTTAAACAATATCAAAAACTTATCTTCTCATATCTACAAATCTTTAACCCTAGTCCCTCTCCGTCACTTGGTCGCCTCTTCCACACATGACCTAAGGTAGACCGGACAACCACGTACCCAAAGTTTTGAGGAGCACAAAAAAATTAGGTTTCTTATATATATATATATATATATATATATATATATATGTGTGTGTGTGTGTGTGTGTGTGTGTGTGTGTGTGTGTGTGTGTGTTAGTATTTTAAATATTAATATTTATACAACATAACATAACGACTTAGTAAAGTTGGTTTCACTTTGCATAGAACGTGTAAGTGAAACCAACTTAGCTAAGTAAGTAATTGTGTTATGTTATATAAGTCCTATATTCAAAATACTGCCAAATTAGGGTAAACGGGATATGAGCCAGTGTGCTCATATTCTTACATTAGCCAAGCACATGTGTATCAATAAAAATAGACTCCTACACCACATGTGCACTTGTACACTATATTTTTATTGGTCCATATGTGCATGGCTCATGTAGGAATATGAGCATTATGGCTCATATCCCGTTGTATATATATATATATATATATATATATATATATATATATATATATATAGAGAGAGAGAGAGAGAGAGAGCGAGAGAGAGAGAGAGAAAGAGAAAATAATTGATTGATTTACTTCCAAGATAGGGGCTACATATATATAGGAGGAGGCTAGCCTCCTTATTTTCTATCCGATGTGGGACTAAATAAGTCCTCTATAACTCAATACTCCCCCTCAAGATGGACGATAGATATCAATCATCCCCATCTTGTTAAAAAGGTATCAAACTCTCTATGACCTAAATATTTAGTTAAACAATCAGCTAACTGCTCCGCTAATTTCACATAGCTCAAAGTCAAAATATTTCTATTCAGCTACTCCTTGATGAAGAAACGATCAATCTCGACATGTTTGGAGCGATCATGCTGAACTGAATTGTTTGCAATATCAATTGTTGATTTGGTGTCACACCAAAGTTGCAGGGAGTCTCATCTAAACAAATACATCTCAGCCAACAAGATCTTCACCCACATCATCTCGTACAGGCTAACTACCATAGCCATGTACTCGGCCTCAACTATAGACCTAGTCACTACATCTTTCTTCTTGTTGTGCCAAGATACAAGATTGCCTCCAACAAAAATACAGTAACCTGTAGTGGACCCACGATCATCCATACAACTCGCCCAATCGGCATCACAGTAGCCTTAAACTCTCAGATATCCAGAACTTCTGAACCATAACCCCTTTTCCGTGTTCCTTTAATATACCTGAGAATTCTGCAAACTGCCTCCATATGTTGCTCTCTGGGATCATGCATATATCTACTCACCACACTCACGAGATAAGTAATATCAGTTCTCGTATGACATAGATATATGAGCCGACCAACTAATATTTGATATTGCTCCTTACTCACCGGATCATCACCCTTAGCACACAACTTGTGATTATGCTCGATAGGAGTAGAAGCAACCCTGCAACCTAGTATTCCCATCTCTGAAAGAAGGTCCATAGCGTACTTTTGCTGAGAAAGTACTATACCCTTTCGTGACCTTGAAATTTCAATTTCGAGGAAGTACTTCAACTGTCCCAGATCCTTAACTTCAAATTCCTCTCCAAGCCTTTTCTTCAGACGTAGGATCTCCTCAATATCATCTCTAGTAATTACAATATCATCAACATAGACTACAAAAATAGTGATACGAGTCTTGGAGTGCCTGTAAAATACAGTATGATCTCCATTGCACTACCTATACCCCATACTACATACTACAATCTTGAATCTATCAAACTATGCTCTTGAAGACTGCTTTAGCCCATACAAAGACTTCTTCAATTTGTATACCTTCTTCGTTGATTGTGAATTAGCAAAGCCTGGTTGAATCTCCATATATACCTCCTCCTGGAGATCCCCGTGCAAAAATACATTCTTGACATCTAGCTGATGTAGTTGCCAATTGAAGTTGACAGCACATGACACCAACACTCGCACAGTGCTTATCTTTGCGACTGGAGCAAAGGTCTCATAATAGTAGATACCATAAGTTTGGCTATAGCCTTTATCAACCAATATGGTCTTGTACTTGTCAATCTTGCCCTCTGGAGTCTTCTTAACATTATAAACCAATTTACATCCAATAACACGTTCCCAGCTGGCAGTGGTACTAGCTCCCATGTGTCATTCTTCTTCAAGGCGTGAAGTTCCTCCTGCATTGCACTCAACCACCTAAGATCTTGCTTAGCTACCTACCAGTTGTTAGGTACAAGTACTGAATCTAATGATGCAAGAAAGGACTTATATACAGGTGGAGTGGATACATATAAAATATAATGTGCAATGTCAATATCCCAACTGCCAAACTTAGCTGGAGGTTTTCCAGCATTGACTCTAGAAGTTCTTCAAAGCAAGACAGGAGGATTAGAAGTATCAGGAGAGAAATTGTTACCAGGTGACTCAGATGGAAGGGCCGAAGAAGTTCCTGGAGAAGAGGGACTTGGGACATCAGCATTTGTAGGTACTAGCATAGGGACATCAGGAGGAAGCTTATGCTGCTCTTACT
This sequence comes from Iris macrosiphon, assembly GCA_036927795.1. Taxonomy (NCBI): domain Eukaryota; kingdom Viridiplantae; phylum Streptophyta; class Magnoliopsida; order Asparagales; family Iridaceae; genus Iris; species Iris macrosiphon. The sequence goes on from JAYESA010000003.1 coordinate 55,916,198, forward strand.
GCTCATATTATTGTTGCTCATGCTGCTCATGCTGTTGCTGCTCATGCTTCATATATACTCTCATCTCCCCCTGACTGTCGGCTCCCCTTGAGACACCATCACTCCTAGGTGACTTAAAAGGATATAGAATTATACCAACCATGATGCCACTCTCATTCTCCCCTCTCTATTAGCATCAGTAGAGACATCCTCGAACAAGGAACTTAACTCTGTCTTCTTCCCATAAAATTGTTCAAACTTTCAGAAGGTCACGTCCATACTGACAAACAATCTTCTTTCAGTGGGACACCAACATTTGTATCATTTTTGACTTGGTGAGTAGCCCACAAAGATACCTTTAACTACTTGTGGATCCAGCTTGCTCACCATCATTCTGTGATCTCATACAAAATATGTACAGCCAAATACTATGGAAGGAACAATAAAAATATTAGAGCCCAAGAGCATCTTACATGGTGTCTTTATCCCTAATACTCCTGACAGCATCCTGTTGATTAGATAAGCTGCTATCATCACAGCCTCACTCCACAAGAATTTTGGCACATTCATTATCAGCATCAAAGAATGTGTCACTTCTAGTAGATGCATGTTCTTGCGTTCTGTCATCCCATTCTGAGCAGGACAGCATCTCATTCTGAATCTTATTCCTACCCCGTCGTCAAGAGCAGCCAAACTATCCGCCGGAGGCGGTTCTTTCCTTTTGGCTTGGCGGAGCTGAGCTGGTGTCTGAGCAAGTGGTTTGATAAAAAAAAATTCTAACTAGAGATAAAATTAGCAAACTTCTTATTGGTGTACTCGGTCCCATTATCTGTTCGAATGATCTTCACATGTACTCCAAACTGGGTCTTCACATATGCCGAGAAGTCTTAAAACCATTTGTATACCTCATATTTCTGCTTCATCATGTAGATCCAGGTCATACGTGAGTAAAAATCAATGAAGGTAATAAACCATCTGAATCCACTGATAGAAGTAGTAGGATACGGTCCCCAAACATCAGAATAAATAAGTACAAATGGCTCAAAACATCAAAGACCAACCATTTTATAAGTAGAACGTGTATGCTTTCCAAGTTCACAAGCATTACAAAATAACTTTTTTTGTCTACTTTATTCATTATCTCAGGTTCTAACTTATTCAAACTATCAAAAGATAAATGCCCCAATCTGTAGTGTTGGAGCATTGCTTCTGTCACTGGACCTCCACTAGTAGTAACAACAAGCATTGCAGCCTCCCGGTCCAGGTACCAAAGACCATCACGTCTGATGTCAGTTCCAAGCCTCTATCCCGTAGCCTTCTCCTGGAAAGAACACATATCCCGATTAAAAAGAATATTACAATTCAATTAATCAATGAGTGAGCTAACATAAAGTAAGTTAACCAGAAATGAAGGAACATGTAATACAGATGACATGATAACATATGAAGTACAATAGACCGAGCCAGTACCCCTGATGGGTTGGGATATCCCATCAGCAGCCTGAACTATCACGGGATGCATATGCTTGCTCGAATAATATAATGCAAACTCACTAGATGCACATGTGATATACCTAGATGCACCTGAGTCTATGATCCAACCAGTATGAGATTTAGTGGATGCAAGTGCCTGAACCGAAATACATTTTTTCATATGAGCAGTGTAACCAGTAAAGTTATCAAGGTAGGTAGTGTTATCCAGATCCTGAGTAGCCAGTCCCTTGCCCTTATAACTCTCAACTTGAAGCTTGAACTGACGTAGTTCCTCCAGCTCTATCATCTCAGCTCCTGTCATTTTGGTAGTGGTCTCCTTCGTCACAGCTAGGTGAGCAACTCTTCGGCCTTCGCATCCCCTGCCTCCTTGACCCGCACGTTCACCTCTTTGTCCTCTACCTCCTAGGCCACGACCAAAATTTTGGGGTTGAGGGAAGTTGTAGATGAGGTGCCCTTTTTTGCAATTGTAGCACTCTATGTCATCACTGTTGGGAGCACTAGGAACCACCAATGCAGAACGAACAGCTGGTTTGGTCTCCCTTTTATCACCTTATGTCGGATCTTCTCTTTCTCCATCGATGCAATAGCCTCATACAGGGACAAAAAAGATGGCAGATGACACATTGTTGCCCTCCTAGCCTCAAACTGCGGGTTCAGACCCTTGAGAAAATGAGCCACACGCCTACGCTCAAGGTACTATTTTTCAAGGAGAATATCTGCCAAATTTTGCAATGATAGCTGATCATAGTAGTCCAAGTTCGCCCATAAGCTACGTAGCTCTGCTGCATACTGGAGTACTGTCATCTCCCCCCTGTGTGGTAGATCTCCTCAACTTCCATGACACTCCCAGTTCTAGAGTACATCCCAACCAATGTCGTCTAGACATCAGCTGCACTGCAGATCGACTCCACCATCCCAGCTATGGATGGAGACATAGAAGTTAGCAGCCAAGAAACTATCAGAGAATTATGGTGAGTCCATGAGCTTCACTCAGTACTCGTCTTATCCTTTGGCTCATTGCACTCTCCCTTCACATATTCTTAAGCCCCTTGGCCCGATGGTCCAGCAGAGCCCTCCTAGACCAACTTAGTTAGTTTCTCGTCCCCTCAAGTTTGATGTCATTGGACAGCTACTCTGTATTCTTTATCACATGAGACGCTTCTGGTGCGGGCACGACTGCCCTACTGGATGAGGCCTCCTCTAATTTGGCCTAAAACACCCTGGCCACCCCCTCTAGTATCTCTTTCAACTCCTGACTAGTCACAGGTGTTCCCATCTCCACAGTTGAACACAGGGACGAGGTCAAACGCAACTCAAGTACACGTGTCGTGCGCCTACATGCGATCATGACTTTCCATCTATATGTACATCCCCAAACTCATGCGGCATAAGAAATACATAATGGATAGAAGTTGCCAAAACAAGGACAAGAAATAGAATTTTGTGCAAAACTTTCCATGAAGTATGCACTCTAATCTCAGAACCCACGTTGAGCGAAATCAGAGGATCACAAAAGAGTTCATCTCTGATTATCCACGATCCAACGACGTATTTGACGACACCCGCAGGCAAATCCGTAGAAAACGTCGATGACACCCGATGGGGGGGAGGGGGGGAGGGGAGGGCTTCCATGCACAAAGGAGGGGGGAGGGAGGGGGGGCAGGTGAGAGATAGGGGGAAAAAATTCTCCTTTATTTTTGTAGAGAGAAAATAATTAATTGATTTACTTCCAAGAGTGGGGATACATATATATAGGAGGAGCTTATTTTCTATCCGATGTGGGACTAAATAATTTTCACATAACTCAACAAAAAATATATATATATATATATATATATATATATATATATATATATATATATAAAGGGGTATTTTAATTTTTGTCCGGGCATCTAAAACTCTAGATAGGTCCTGACACACGGTAGTACAGTCATAGAGGATGCATGCATGAAATGACTATTGTCATTTTGTGCAAACCTTTGTTTCCACATGCAGAAGAGACGCACAAAGAAGGGGATTTGATGCGGCAGGCCGAGGGTTTGGAGCAAGTAGAGCTAGAGTTTGTAGATAAGAGGATGATTATAATTTTTTTTAGATAAAAAGAAATTTTTTTAACGAGGGGCACGTTATGGTTTTTTTTATTGTTAGAGCTAAAACTTGTTTGTAAAAAAAATCATTAGTTCCAGACTATTTATGTGACAAAATTAATCTAGACCAGCTAACTTAATTGCCAAAAAAAAATTGTACAAAATATTTAATGTGACGGTGACGTTGATGATGACAGTGACGATGACGGTGGAATTTTGTGTAAAGTGTACTGTGTGCGCCGTAGTTAATTAAGTATTTTTGACATTATCACTATGCCAACCACCGACTACTGTCGTAGTTAAGCTTGCAATTGATAAAAGGTCACATGATCAACGAGGAGAAACCGGAAAACACGGCTGCCTTCTCTCTCATAAATTCGGTTGGTTGCTTGCTTGCTAGGGTTTCCCACGTGCGTTTTTAGGGAGCACCAGTTTGTGACCGTTACCAATTTCTGTTGAATAATTAAGCGCGCGGCCTGTTAATTGCTCGCCACAAGTTTTTCTCTTCTTTTAGGCTGTTGACAGTAGGACTAGATGCTGTGGTATCTTTAAGCACGTTCACTTGAAAACCAAGTCATTTCTCATGGTATGTCAACTATGACCACCATTGCTACGTCATTCCGAGCTACAGTTGAGTTCCAGTCCATGACTTCTTCCCACTTAAAAGAACTGCTGTCACTTTCCATATTTATAATAGAGAATTACATATATGACATCAGACTTATGTGAAATTGCTTTTAGAACATTTAAGTTATGAAAATTGTAAATTAGGACACAAAACGTCCTTTAATATTTGTGCCAAAAACGTGATTTTAATGGACATTTCTCTTTCGTCCATTTAATTCTTCCTCAGCCTTCCCTTAACTCTTTCATTAACTCTGCTGTCCTTCTTAATTACTAATTAATATTGTACCGAAAACGTTTTTTTAAAGAACATTTCTGTTCATATTTAAATTTTAGTTGACTTCTCTATTCAACACATTTACTACTGCTAGATGAGCGGTTGGGTGGAAGTAAATTATAAGATGACGTTTGGTACGTACCCGGAATACTATATATATATATATATATATAGTCGAGAATTCTATATTCTTGGAAATCAAATTCTAAATAATTAAATTTTCAGAAAAATTATATTTCCATATTTGATAATTATATAAATATTTTCGAAAAAATAAAAAGAAAAAAAAAAGAAAGTAAAAAATTAAAAAAGGAAAAAAAACAAATTAACAAAATAAGCAAAAAAAAAAAAAAAAAGTCAATGAAAAACAACCAAAAACGAAAAAAAATGACTCAAAAAAAAAAAAAACAAAAACAAAAATGACAAAACGAAAAAAAAAATGACTAAATACGATCAAAAACAAAAAAATGACAAAAAAAAATGACCTAAAATGAAACGACGACCAAAAACGAAAAAAGTCCAAAAATAAAAAAACCATAAAAAACGAAAAAAAAAAACAACAACAAAAATCAAAAACTAAAAAACTAAATCTAAGTCAAAACCGAAAAGGAAAATGAAAACGAAAACGAAAAAAAGATTAAAAACGAAAAAATCCAAATTGATCAAATACGACCAAAATGCAAAAAGACCAAAAATGACTAAAAACAACCAAAAATGATCAAAAATGACAAAACACGATCAAAAACGACCAATAACGACTAAAATGACTAAAAATTAAAAAAAAGGACCTAAAATGACAATAAAAGACTACAAACAACTAAAAACGATCAAAAAAGACTAAAGATGATAAAAAGACTAAAAATACCAAAAAAATCAAAAACAACCGAAAAGACTCAAAATGATTTAAAACGACTAAAAAAAAGACCAAAATCGACCAAAAAGACAAAAAAAAAAAGACGAGAAAAAGATTAAAAATGATTAAATATGACTTAAAACGACAAAAAATGACTAAAAAGATCAAAAACGACAAATAACGACTAAAAACGATAAAAAGATCAGAAACGACAAAAAACGATCAAAGACAACAAAAATAGATTAAAAACGACAAAAATCGATTAAAAACGATAAGAAAAAGACCAAAAATGATAAAAAAGATCAAAATGACTAAAAATACCAAAAATCGACCAAAAAGACTAAAAAGATCAAAAGCGACAAAAAGAATACAAAAAACGACAAAAAAGTCAAAAAATGATCAAAAACGGAAAAAAAGGAAAATATTGATAAAAACGATCAAAAAAAAGATCAAAAAAAAGAAGAAGAAAAACTTAAACAAAAATTTTTTTGTCCGAACAAAAAAATTATACCCACCTATGCTTAAGGAATATGATTCCCATGTTTCGTGTTTCGTGTTTCGTGGATAAATTATTTACCCGAATATTCGTAATTATCGTAAATAACTTTTTTATAACCTAAACAAACATGGCAATAGATTTTCATCCTAAATTTTTTCGAGAATAAAAAAAATTATTGTGTATTAAACGTCCCCTAAAAAAATTATACATAAGTATAATTTTGAGGTAGTGGAGATAGGGCATGGTTATATATTGGGCTGGTGATGATGGGGTCAAATCCATTTACAGCAGTAAATACACAGAGAGGAAGAAAGAAACGTGAAAGATAAAAGGCCAAGAAAAGAAAAGAAAAGAAAAGAAAAGGTAAGTTTGTATTATTATTATTTTACAAAATCATAATTTTTTATGCTTGATTTTCACGTTAATTAAGTAGTTAATGTTATATTAATTAAATTATTTTGTATGTTAATGTAGGTGTTTAGATTAAATTAATTATTTATATATGAATATTAAATTTGGTTTACATAAGCATATCTAAAACCCTAATACAAATTCTAAACCGAAAAAAGGAAAATAAAACGAAAAAAATAGATTCTTAGAACAAAAGAAAAATGAAAACCGAAAAATGTCTAAAGAAAACAGGAAATCCAAAAACGGATAAAGATAAAAAAAAGGAAAAAAAGAAAGAAAAAAAAATCGAATGTCATAAAAAATAAAAAATAAACCTAAAAATAGGGGAAAAAAGTTATAGAAATCAGTATAAAGAAAAACAAAAAAAGGAAGAAAAAAATAGAATATCTGGTACAGTGGGTAGTCCTTATGGACAATGTGGGATATCCGAAACAACTATAGTCTATTATTTTGTTCTATAGAACAATTCATGTGTACGGTTGGCTTCGACGCCTTAATGAGTTCTCGGACAGAGTGAATGTCCGACGTGTGCTGCAGAAAGCACGTGTAGTTCAGCACTACAAGGGACTTGTATATCCATGCTACAGTGGTGTGACACAACGATGAGGTAAAAGATGTAAAGCATCGACTGCAAGCCATGTCAAAGCAGCAGTAGCACCGCAAATAGGCAGGTAGCCTAATGCTAAAAAGATAGTTGTAGAACAATGTCACTACCACATTCTAAGAAAAAGGGTATTTTAGTAATTTCCTATTTAAATAAATATTGTGCATGGTAAATAATTTTTGTTGTATTATTTAATTATTGTTGGATGTTATTTAATTATTTTGGACTTATTTTAGTAGACCCAACTAGTTTAGTTTGGACCCATGGACCAACATGAATTAAATAGTTAGATTTGGCCCATTTAGAAAGCCCATAGTTAAGGAGATGGATTAAATTAATTAAGTGATTAGACTAGAAGCTTCCTTCCTTAATTATTTTTTCATGAGAGGCCCCAAGGGGTACATTGGACATTTTATAATTGCTTGGGGAAGGGGGCATGGCCGGCCTATATTAGAGGGGGGGGGGAATTTCTCTCTCCTCTCATTCTCATTCCAAATCTAGATCTAGAATTTTCCACTCCCAAATTCCCTTCATTCCCATTTCAATTCCCCACCAAATTCATCCCAAAATTCTTCCCAATTCACCATTAGAAAGTTGAGAAGCAAGGATCTAGAAGGAGGAAGCAAGGATCTACAAAGAGGAGCAAGGATCTATAATTTGGAAGCAAGTTCATCTCAATTGGAGGTTTCATTGGGAATCCATCTCCCAATAGGTATAATTCAGATTTTTCCATTTAAATAGCTTCTAAATCTGAGATTTAATCATGTAAAATCAACCTATATGTATGTACTACCCATAGGACTTTGTTTTGTGTTCATAGGAGACCCATGGAGAAAGTTATGGTGCTTTTTGTGTTAATTTTGTTGGAATTCCGAATTTATATTTTGTTGTGTGTGTCAATTGATCCTATAGATCAATTGGGCATGTGATTATGTGTTTGGAGCTTGTGTCGTGTCCATATTTGGGTACATGTGGTTCGTATCCCAACTATTTGGTGATACGTGTCATTTTGGGGGTTTTTCCTCCGACACGGGGCTTTGTACATGTCGTATTTTGACACGGACACATAGATCTACTTTTGACACTTTGATTTATTCATAAATATTATTTGTGACTTGTTTGTGTCCTTCGGGGTGCAATTGATTGTGTGTTGGACTCGTGTCACATGCGTATCCTAGATCTAGTGGGATACGGTGTGAAACTTTCTAATTTGGTGTGTTTATATGTAGATCTAATTATTTATGCTTTAAATTCTTCATTTATAATTAGTAAATATATATAGATATTATATATTATTTTAGTGTATTTATTATGGTATTTATTGTAGTATAGATCTATAGATATTTCTATGTGTTCTAATGTGATGTATAAATATATGTATGTAGCTTTCTTGCATACAAATATATATGTACTTATGTTAATAACATAAATTATACATAAATGTTTTATAAAATATATTTATGTGTTTAAATGTGTAATTATATTAAATATAATTATTATATAATTATTTGGATTTAATGAATGTATTTTTTTGTGTGCTTCTAGCCATGTTAAAATATGTACATTAATATGTGCATGTGTTATGTAACTATTGATATTTAATTATGTAAGTTTATATGTATATATATATATATATATATATATATATATAAGTATATAGTTATTAAATTGTTTTATATATATATATATGTATTTTGATTTATATATCTTATATATATATGTGCTTTTGTGAGGTATAATACTAATAATAATATATTATTTTATTTGTATAAATATTGGTTTGTATATACATTATTTAGAGTGTATAATATTGTATTATTAGTATACTTTGTGTGGGTATCAATTGGGATTTAATTTGATTCCTAAATTGTTGTATTTTATTTTCTATATTATTTGTATAGATGTCTTGTGAGGATGACCTTGGTTTGACCATGTTTGACTTTAGTTGACTTTAGAGTTGACCATAGTTGACTTTTGACTTAGAATTTATTTATTGACCTAGAAGTTGACTAGTTTGACTTGTTCTCTTTCCGGGACCTTGTTTTAATGTGGTATTCTATATCTAGGTCTTCGAGGTACCGAGTCAGACATCTGTGAGACTGTTCTTTGGACTTCAGGCGAGTACATTCTCTGATAGTTTCTCATTTATGATATCCTCTATGTTCGTTGTATCTAGTGTAGATATACATGTTTCTCTTGACACTATGGTTACACGGATTGGTATATCCGGATCTCGTCATGAGATGTTATTCCTTGGTATATGGTGTATATGGTGCAAGTATTATTTCATTGGTTATCTTGTACATGTACAGACACCGATTTTCGGGAGGAGCCGCTCTCTTCTTGGGGAATCTAGTGCCATAGCATACCGTGGTTGGATCTATTATACCAGTTGGGGGTGGGGAGTATTAGTATAGATATGTGATCAAATCCCTATTGAATAAAGTATTGGTAAGCGAATAGTGTTGATCATGCACCGCACGTATGATTAGCCAGGCCGTATTGTATCTTGCCCAAGCCGATCACATGTTAAGCTAGTACTCACACACTTAGTCATTAGTATTATTGTTTCATTGGCATATTGTTCATTATTGTATTTCTTTCCAGTATTTCCTTATTTTCTATATATCTCTTATATCTATTGTGCATCTTGTTTATCCATAGCTATTTACTGTTACATAGTTTTTATCATAGATTAGAACTGCTGTTAGAGATGTACTCTGCTCCTTTCCTGACTGGATATATTTTTCCAGATGACACTGAGGAGTACCCTACCTATTATGGACCCCAGGATATTGTGGGTTTAGATTCGGAGACCCTGGCTCAAGAGGGACTTATCCCAACTGAGACAGTTGACCCTAGAGTGTAGCTTTGTAGTATGATAGTATTCTTTTGTACTGGATTTGTCTCCAGCTTATTTTGTTACTCTTCAGACTCATTGATGTATTATTTTAAACTCATGAGTTGTATGATGACTATTCTATTCTTATCTGATTTCGTGCTCATTCTATCTTAGTTCTGTGATTGGGTATTCTATCATTATTGGTGGTTCATTACTTTAGATAGACTATCTAGACAGCGTTCTACCGTCGATTCTGCGACGTAGGCTGGGCGTTGTTTCCGACTAGTATCCTTACACCGGGTACGGGTCGTGACACATTTTTGGTGGTGGCCCATGCAGGTCTAGCTTCACAAGTATGTGATGTCGTGGTAGTGCGACAACTTAGTTGTACTACTGCGAGCCTGCGATAGGATATAGGATATAGGCTGAGATACTCAATCACATCTAGGAAAATTTTTTTGATTCAACTATTCTCCTTTGACATTGATACTTGATCCCTTAAATTGTCCTTTCCTTGATGTCTTACATCTTGTGCCATATTGATCCTCATTCAGTCTTTTTATGAGACATACTCGGAGATACTTGCGGAGGCACGCAAGGTTGAGCGGGATCTGGGTTTGAAGACCAAGAGAGACCGTGATTCTTTTCTGGGGGCCAACGGCAGTGCAGTATCTGCCAAACATCCTCATTTTTAGTCCAGACCTTTCCAGCAGCCACAGCAGAACCAGACTCCAGCTAGAGCGCCTTTTCACCAGGCACCTCAACAGCAGAGACAGTTACAGCAAGCTCCATGCAACTTCTGCAAGAAGTCCGGCCACATCTGGGAAGTTTACAAGAGGAGGTTAGGAGTTTGTTTGTATTGTGGTACTGAAGGGCATCAATCAAGGGAGTGTCCTCGTCGTATAGTTCAGGGAGCAGCTCCAGCTCCGAGGACACAGACGAGACCACCTGCAGCACAGCCGAGGGGACCGCTTCCGACACAGTAGCAGCATTTTGTCCAGCATCAACAGCAGGAAGGTGCTCGACAGGGACGAGTGTTTGCTATGACCGTCGAAGAGGAGGAACCCACCGGAGATGTTATCGCAGGTTCTATTCTTCTTGATTCCATTCCAGCTTTAGCTTTGTTTGATAGTGGTGCTTCCCATAGTTTTGTATCTGTTTCTTTTGCTCTGAAGCATGGTTTGGTAGCTGAGTCTTTGCTTAGGACTTGCAAGATCATGACCGGGGGAGGCATTATCCTGGTTAATGATATTTGTAAGGATCGGAGAGTTACTCTGGGAGGCCGGAAGTTGAGTGCGTGTCTACTTGTAATGCCACTTTCGAGCTACGACATTGTACTTGGGATGGATTGGTTGAGTAGGCACCGTGCTAGCATAGACTGTAGAGAAGGTAGAGTTTTATTTGGTTCGCCAGGAGAGCCAGAGTTCGAGTTTGCTAGAGGAGCTATGGAGCAGGGGCAAGGCATTATTTGTGGAGCTATAGTGGAAGACAAGGAGTTGCCGCATCCGTTGATAGCAGAATTCTTGGATGTGTTTCCTGAGAAATTGCCAGGATTGCCACCAGATCGAGATGTTGAATTTTCTATATACTTGGTGCCAGGTGCAGAACCAATTTTGCAGTATGTCTATAGAGTAAACAACAGCGAGCTGGTCGAGTTGAAGAAGCAGGTGGACGAATTGCAGGATAAGGGGTTTATCAGATCGAGTTCTTCACCATGGGGAGCCCCGATATTGTTTGTACCAAAGAAGGATGGATCGGTGCGTATGTGCATTGATTATAGGGCTTTGAATAATCTCACTATCAAGAATAAGTATCCTTTGCCACGGATTGATGATCTGTTTGATCAGTTGAGTGGTGCGAAGGTATTTTCTAAGATAGATTTGAGATCAGGCTACCATCAGGTGAAGGTGAAGCCGGAGGACATACCGAAGACTGCTTTTAGAACTCGGTATGGTCAGTTCGAGTTTATGGTGATGCCGTTTGGTTTGACTAATGCACCGACGGTATTTATGAACTTGATGAACAAGGTGTTCCACCAGTACCTTGACAAGTTCGTGGTAGTGTTCATCGACGACATACTCATATACTCGAGGACACCGGAGGAGCAAGAGGAGCATTTGAGGATTGTGTTGGATGTGCTGAGGAAGGAGAAGTTGTATGGGAAGTTGTCCAAATGTGAGTTTTTCTTGGACAAGGTAGAATTCTTGGGGCATGTTGTGACTGGTGATGGTATTTCAGTGGATCCGAAGAAGATTTCAGCAGTGGAATCTTGGAAGACTCCGAGTTCGGTAGCAGAGATCAGGAGTTTCTTGGGATTGGCAGGCTATTACAGGAATTTGTGCAAGATTTTTCGAGGATTGTCGAGACGATGACCAGACTCACAAGGAAGGATGTGGAGTTTGTTTGGACGGAGGATTGCCAGGTTGCTTTTGAAGAGTTGAAGAAGAGGTTGACGTCTGCTCCTATTTTGACGTTGCCATCAGGGTCCGGAGGTTTCACTATTTATAGTGATGCATCGGGAAAGGGTTTAGGTTGTGTTCTTCAGCAGCATGGGAAAGTGATTGCCTATGCATCCAGGCAATTGCGTCATCATGAAAAGAACTATCCTATCCATGATTTGGAGTTGGCAGCCGTCATCTTCGCTCTGAAGTTGTGGAAACATTATTTGTACGGAGAGCGTGTGGAGATCTTCACAGACCACAAAAGCTTGAAGTACGTTTTCACGCAGAAGGAGTTGAACATGAGGCAGCGTCGGTGGTTGGAACTGATGAAGGATTTTGATATCTCTTTGTAATATCATCCTGGGAAAGCCACTGTAGTTGCCGATGCTTTGAGCAGGTATCCGGTAGCTATGTTCTTAACGCAGGACCGATATTTGTTGGAGGACTTGGAGAGCTTGGGCATTGAGGTGATTGTTCCTGGGTGTGCTATGTAGATGTGGAGATTGCAGATACACTCAGATTTGATGGACAGGATTAAGGCAGCACAGTATGATGATGTATCTTTGAGGAGTATCAGAGCTCAGGTGAGAGCAGGATTGGAGGATGATTTCACTATTGCAGAGGATGGATCTTTGAGGCATGGAGTTACATTATGTGTGCCTAGTGGGGAGTTGCGAGAGGAGGTGTTGCAGGAAGCGCATCGCTCTCAGTATTCCATACATCCAGGTGCTAACAAGATGTATCGGGATATGCGAGAGAGTGTGTGGTGGTATGGCATGAAGAGGGAAGTGGCACAGTTTGTATCCAGATGCTTAGTGTGCCAGCAGGTGAAAGCCGAGAGGCAGAGGCCAGGAGGTTTACTTCAGCCATTACCCATTCCAGAGTGGACGTGGGAACACATTACTATGGATTTTGTGTCCGGACTTTCACGATCTCCAGGAGGAAAAGACGCGATTTGAGTCATTGTTGATAGGTTGACCAAGTCGGCCCACTTTTTGCCTTTCAAGGTGGGTTTGTCTACGGAGAAGCTGGCAGAGATGTATGTGAGGCAGATCGTTAGGATACATGGAGTTCCCGTCAGCATAGTCTCAGATCGGGATAGTCGTTTCACTTCTCATTTCTTGAGGAGTTTGCAGGAGAGTTTGGGCACTCAGCTCAAATTCAGTACTGCATATCATCCCCAGACAGATGGGCAGTCTGAGCGGACTATCCAGACTCTCGAGGATATGTTGTGCACTTGTGTACTAGATTTTGGGGGTTCTTGGGAGGACCATCTCCATTTGGTAGAGTTTGCTTACAACAACAGTTACCAGGCCAGTATAGAGATGTCACCTTTTGAAGCTCTATATGGTCGGAGGTGTCGTACTCCTTTGTCTTGGGACGATGTTGGAGAGAGAGTTTTGCTTGGGCCAGAGATAGTTGTGGATGCAGCGAAGAAGGTTCAGTTGATCAGAGACAGACTTCGAGTGGCGCAAGACAGACAGCGGCATTGGGCCGATAGCCATCGGAGACCTTTGGAGTTCGAGATATAGTTTAGATTTTGTTTGTGCTTGTTCTTGTTTGTTATAGATTAAGTTCTTAAGATGGTATTTTGTTCTAGGAGGGTGGTTTGGTATTTCTGAGGATTTCTCTGACACGAGGCACGATTCGCTTCGGTGGAGGCGGAAAGCTTAGTCCGCGATTCATCGGACCTTTCACTATTCTAGAGAGGGTCGGTGCAGTTGCTTATAGACTAGACTTGCCACCTGCATTGGAGGGAGTGCACAACGTATTTCATGTGTCGCAGTTAAGACGATACGTGGCAGATCCTAGTCATGTATTGGATCACTCGGAGATAGAGGTGGGCCCTACTCTTAGCTATCCAGAGCAGCCAGTTGAGATTCTGGATCAAAGAGAGAAGGTGCTAAGGAACCAGACTATTCCTTTGGTGCACGTCGCATGGAGGCATCACTCTCCGGGGGAGTCTACCTGGGAGAGAGAGGATGACATGCGAGAGCGTTATCCCTATTTGTTTGTACCTTGAGGTATATTATTTTCTAGTTATGTTCTGTTCATTGTTATGTTTTGTTCATTAGTTAATTGTGATTCTTTAGTTCTGTTCTATGATTTTCTGGGGGTAGTTTTCATCTTTAAATTTCGAGGACAAAATTATTTTAAGGAGGGTAGACTTGTCACTACCACATTCTAAGAAAAAGGGTATTTTAGTAATTTCCTATTTAAATAAATATTGTGCATGGTAAATAATTTTTGTTGTATTATTTAATTATTGTTGGATGTTATTTAATTATTTTGGACTTATTTTAGTAGACCCAACTAGTTTAGTTTGGACCCATGGACCAACATGAATTAAATAGTTAGATTTGGCCTATTTAGAAAGTCCATAGTTAAGGAGATGGATTAAATTAATTAAGTGATTAGACTAGAAGCTTTCTTCCTTAATTATTTTTTCATGAGAGCCCCAAGGGGTACATTGGACATTTTATAATTGCTTGGGGAAGGAGGCATGGCCTGCCTATATTAGAGGGGGGGAATTTCTCTCTCCTCTCATTCTCATTCCAAATCTAGATCTAGAATTTTCCACTCCCAAATTCCCTTCATTCCCATTCCAATTCCCCACCAAATTCATCCCAAATTCTTCCCAATTCACCATTAGAAAGTTGAGAAGCAAGGATCTAGAAGGAGGAAGCAAGGATCTACAAAGAGGAGCAAGGATCTATAATTTGGAAGCAAGTTCATCTCAATTGGAGGTTTCATTGGGAATCCATCTCCCAATAGGTATAATTCAGATTTTTCCATTTAAATAGCTTCTAAATCTGAGATTTAATCATGTAAAATCAACCTATATGTATGTACTACCCATAGGACTTTGTTTTGTGTTCATAGGAGACCCATGGAGAAAGTTATGGTGCTTTTTGTGTTAATTTTGTTGGAATTCCGAATTTACATTTTGTTGTGTGTGTCAATTGATCCTATAGATCAATTGGGCATATGATTATATGTTTGGGGCTTGTGTCGTGTCCATATTTGGGTACATGTGGTTCGTATCCCAACTATTTGGTGATACGTGTCATTTTGGGGGATTTTCCTCCGACACGGGGCTTTGTACATGTCGTATTTTGACACGGACACATAGATCTACTTTTGACACTTTGATTTATTCATAAATATTATTTGTGACTTGTTTGTGTCCTTCGGGGTGCAATTGGTTGTGTGTTGGACTCGTGTCACATGCGTATCCTAGATCTAGTGGGATACTGTGTGAAACTTTCCAATTTGGTGTGTTTATGTGTAGATCTAATTATTTATGCTTTAAATTCTTCATTTATAATTAGTAAATATATATAGATATTATATATTATTTTAGTGTATTTATTATGATATTTATTGTAGTATAGATCTATAGATATTTCTATGTGTTCTAATGTGATGTATAAATATATGTATGTAGCTTTCTTGCATGCAAATATATATGTACTTATGTTAATAACATAAATTATACATAAATGTTTTATAAAATATATTTATGTGTTTAAATGTGTAATTATATTAAATATAATTATTATGTAATTATTTGGATTTAATGAATGTATTTTTGTGTGTGCTTCTAGCCATGTTAAAATATGTACATTAATATGTGCATGTGTTATGTAACTATTGATATTTAATTATGTAAGTTTATATGTATATATATATATATATAAGTATATAGTTATTAAATTGTTTTATATATATATATATGTATTTTGATTTATATATCTTATATATATATGTGCTTTTGTGAGGTATAATACTAATAATAATATAATATTTTATTTGTATAAATATTGGTTTGTATATACATTATTTAGAGTGTATAATATTGTATTATTAGTATACTTTGTGTGGGTATCAATTGAGATTTAATTTGATTCCTAGATTGTTGTATTTTATTTTCTATATTATTTGTATAGATGTCTTGTGAGGATGACCTTGGTTTGACCATGTTTGACTTTAGTTGACTTTAGAGTTGACCATAGTTGACTTTTGACTTAGAATTTATTTATTGACCTAGAAGTTGACTAGTTTGACTTGTTCTCTTTCCGGGACCTTGTTTTAATGTGGTATTCTATATCTAGGTCTTCGAGGTACCGAGTCAGACATCTGTGAGACTGTTCTTTGGACTTCAGGCGAGTACATTCTCTGATAGTTTCTCATTTATGATATCCTCTATGTTCGTTGTATCTAGTGTAGATATACATGTTTCTCTTGACACTATGGTTACACGGATTGGTATATCCGGATCTCGTCATGAGATGTTATTCCTTGGTATATGGTGTATATGGTGCAAGTATTGTTTCATTGGTTATCTTGTACATGTACAGACACCGATTTTCGGGAGGAGTCGCTCTCTTCTTGGGGAATCTAGTGCCATAGCATACCGTGGTTGGATATATTATACCAGTTGGGGGTGGGGAGTATTAGTATAAATATGTGATCAAATCCCTATTGAATAAAGTATTGGTAAGCGAATAGTGTTGATCATGCACCGCACGTATGATTAGCCAGGCCGCATTGTATCTTGCCCAAGCCGATCACATGTTAAGCTAGTACTCACACACTTAGTCATTAGTATTATTGTTTCATTGGCATATTGTTCATTATTGTATTTCTTTCCAGTATTTCCTTATTTTTTATATATCTCTTGTATCTATTGTGCATCTTGTTTATCCATAGCTATTTACTGTTACATAGTTTTTATCATAGATTAGAACTGCTGTTAGAGATGTACTCTGCTCCTTTCCTGACTGGATATATTTTTTCAGATGACACTGAGGAGTACCCTACCTATTATGGACCCCAGGATATTGTGGGTTTAGATTCGGAGACCCTGGCTCAAGAGGGACATCCCAACTGAGACAGTTAACCCTGGAGTGTAGCTTTATAGTATGATAGTATTCTTTTGTACTGGATTTGTCTCCAGCTTATTTTTGTTACTCTTCAGACTCATTGATGTATTATTTTAAACTCATGAGTTGTATGATGACTATTCTATTCTTATCTGATTTCGTGCTCATTCCATCTTAGTTCTGTGATTGAGTATTCTATCATTATTGGTGGTTCATTACTTTAGATAGACTATCTAGACAGCGTTCTACCGCCGATTCTGCTGCGTAGGCTGGACGTTGTTTCCGACTAGTATCCTAACACCGGGTACGGATCATGACAAACAATACTACTAAAAGGCCGGTGACCTCATACTACAGTGGGTGACACCACATGAGGTAGTTAACCTCGGCTGTGAGCCATGTCACAGTGGCGTAGCACCGTACGGAAGCGCAAGGTTTTATGCTGGGATGTAGTACAATACTACTAAGAGGCTAGTGACCTCATGCTACTGTGGGTGACACCACATGAGATAGTTAACCTCGGCAACGAGCTATGTCATAGCGGCATAGCACCGCATGGAAGCGCAATGCTTCATGCTGGAATATATTAAACTCTCTTAAACAAAGAACTCACCTAAGTGTATGGACAAAGATACATGTCGTCTCTTGAGGGTAAACTTGTAGACACCTAAGATACATACACCGAAACCAGGTCAGCACTGGACCTTTAATGTATGACCGGAGGCACAGTTGATGTCATTGTGCGAGTGGGAAGAACAACAGCTATGGTTCAGAATTCAAGACATATCTTGTATCGTACTGTTGTTTGACCTATGCGGAGAGATTCAAGTCGTGGGCGACATTTATCCTAATGCATGATGGGTAGTCACCGTGAGAAAGCTCGACCATATATTGTGATATATGTGGGGGATTATTGGTATTTTTTACTTTGCTTTGGGAGTTTTAGTCCCACATTAAAAAACTACCAATGTGTATATCTCAATATATAGCTTTGCTTAGTATTGGTATATACACATGGGGTGGTGGCCCATGTGGGTTGAGTTTCCTAGAGGGATTAAGTGTGAACCCTATTATGTCGATCTTTATTTTATCACCATATTTGGGAAGTTTCCCTTAGGAGCTAAGCCCCAAAGGGGCTTAGCGATTCAGACTCGGACTCGGACTTGGGCTCAAGGGCGTATAATGGTGTTTTGTTGGCGCACTTTGCACTTAGAACGTCAGCATCGTCGCATGGCGCTCGTGCGATCCTTTTATGTGTAAGTTACATGTACGGTTGCTTGCTCGGGCACATGCTTCGTGGAGCCATGCGGCCTGGAGCACATAAGGCCAGGGGGCATGCGGACAGGTACCCATGCGAACATGTGCGCATACGGCCAGGGGCCATGCGGTCAGGTGCGCATGAGGTCAGGTGCGCATATAGCCAGGGGCCATTTAGTCAGAGGTGCATGAGGCTAGGAGCCCATGCGGTCAGGGGCGCATGCGGTTTAGACCTATGCGGTGTCACGTCCCGATCCCGTGGAATCGTTAGTCGTCCTCCGGGCGTGACCGCCGTGCAGGCCTAGGTTGCGCACCGCACAAGGTTAAGTATTTTTGTTTCGCATAGCGAGCACATATTCAGAGTACGCAGATAATTAAAACATATATTGAAACATGGAAAAGTTCTCTTTTATTGATAATATGAACATCTATTACAAACTCCTTGAACTGAGTCATAAGGATTGCCTCTATGGGCTTACAAAAGTGTTGACACAAAATGAGATAGCAGTCCTTTACATTACATCCTTTTACTTAAACTCAAAATATAAGACCTTGGGTCGGAACGACTGCTTTGCCACGAAGTTGCATGGTTGCTTGGTGGCTAGCTTCTAACTTCAAAATGCTTCTTCTTCTTCTTCAAAATGCTTCAAAGGTAGCACGGTCGAGGCGTGCCTACAGCTGGACTGGATTGGGGGTTTGTCTCCTGCTCCTCGCTCGGTTCTTCCTAGCGCGGGGAACCTGTTTCAACGAGGGTCAATACATCGAAACGTACTGGTGAAGGCAAGCTAACCCAACTTTACCAATCAACACGTTGTTTTAATGGAGCATGCATACTTATTGTGGGTTTCTATCTTGCCTTAGTTTATTTTACAACAAGACATAGATATATAATTATTGAAATAACCCGCCACCGTTCGGTGACATTTACCTGTCCGTCTGAACCACCTGCCATTACTTACCATGCCTTCCCTGCCAAGAAGACACAAGTTAGTTGCAACAGGTTTAAATATACGAGGGGATCACTGGCTTTGATGCCATAATGGACGGTCTTAGTCTCGGGCTAAGGTGACGGAGGCACATGTATCGCTACACGCCACCCCGCCTATGGGAGAGACTAATCTTGAGGTTCCGTCCGGATCGGATCGGTGCCAGTGCCCCAGCGACCGTCCGCAGGAACCAGGAGGCCTTGTGCACAAGTTATCCGTGATCAACGGCGTTTGTGTTAAGTTTGTCATTTATGTAGCTGAGTCAATGAAATCAGGGGATATGTAGCATTGTGTGATGTATTTTGCATAGTCTCCCTGAATAATTGATGCATGGCAAAGGGTGTTCTACATATAGCATATTTATAGAAGAAGAAGTAAGCATTCTAACTTGTATATATGCATATGGTAAACATTTGAATAAGCAAGCATGTAGTAAGTAAGCAACCGTTCACAGGATCCAGGTCCTCAGGGGACATAGAAAGGTACAAGAAAGCTCATGCCAAAATAAATGCAGTGCAGCAATAGATGAAACAATAGGGTAAACTATATAACCAGCTAAGTGATATGCAAGTGAGAGTTTTAGTCATACTCAGGCTGAGACTACTACAGGATCAGTGTCGGAGAAACCCATAGCAGTATTTTCTCGAAGGGCCAGTACGGTACCAAAGCTCTGTGTCAGAGTCTAAGGCACATCCATTAAATTATTATATATATATATTCATCTTTTGTATGGTAAATCTCTCCCCACCCAATGTAATCTCACGTCACAGTTTCATAATGTCTCATGTTCATGTCACGCAAGATCAACTAATGCAATAAGTCATATATTAAGATCTAAGAAAATAATGTCCAAGTCATGAAATCTATATCCTATACAGAACCACCTTGAATATTTCAGGAATATTCTGTCTCATGATCTGTGTCAGGTGTCCTGGGTATAATGTACTTGATATGGCAAGTACGAGAATATAAATGTCACGATATCCATCTCTAGTTGACTTTACACAACCCCGCGTACGGTGTTGGCACCCGACTATTAATCGGACGCTAAGTAAGTCAAACGGCCCTAGGTTTAAGCATGTACACCAGTTATAATTAAGTCCAAGTAATATGTAACAAAACTGCAAGTTGGCAAGGTACACTTGCCTGGGTTTCCGGCTCCAATTATAGCTCTGACTTCAGCGGGATTTGCAGACAGTACTACGATTGCTGAAATAGACATCACCAACAGATCCAGAAAATATTAATCAGCTAGAAACGCCTGTCATTGAGTCCAATTTAGAGACAAGGGCAAAAATGACAATTTCAGGTCAAAGCGGGGTCCATATGTGGGCCGCTTTGCACCGAAAAATGCATCAGGGTCAAAGGTCTCCAAATCTATCTAACTTAGTGTCAACAGGTCAGGAATGATGATACGAACCCAACGGAACTTCCAGAATTGGATTCCGATGAGCCGATCACAAAATCGCCCGTCAAGTGGAGCCTATGGGGCCCACGATACGCGATTTTGTCAACGTTCTCAGAATCGAACCAAACTTGGCTCACAGGACCAACGTATTGCTACGAGTCCGATGGCGCAAGTTTTGTCTCGATCCGACGTATGTACACTAAGTTACAACAAGAACCAGAAAGTACGAATACGGGGTTTTGTCGGCGGATACGCGTTGATTCCGGTGTGCACGCACATCCAAATCAACTTCTGCGAAATCTCGCTCGTCCGTATCAACGACGCGCACGTATCGGTGAAGACCGCACGCGACCAAGTCGTCCCGTTTGGCGGGGCGTACTCAGTTCCGGGGTAAAATAGGGCGTTGATTTTCCTGTTTTTGGATCGCGGTTCACGATCACCACAGGACGCGATGCACCGAGCGGTTTGCACGGGCATCGAGAGGGTCACGCAGCCTACGCGATGCAACAAACGGAATCAAAAACAGAGCTACGAGGAGAGAGATATGAGTACCTGAACAGGGCTCCGGGAAATTAAATTCTCCGTGTCCGCGCGTGTTGACACGAGACACTGTGTCCTATGTCCGGCCATGTCCAAACTGCTGTTGAGCCGTGTCCGAGCTAGGGCATCGGTCGTCGAGACTGCGCGGGGCTGAGAGGAGGTCGGCGAGGGCTCGAGGAGGTTCAGGACGGCCGGGACTCGAGGAGACGGAGGCTGACGGCGAAGCGGGCGGCGCTCGGCTCGGGTAGCTACTGCTGGGCTCGGGCCAGTGCTGGAGGGAGACGGCGGGTCAGGGGAGGCCGGTTGCCGGTGCTGGAGGGCGGCCGGATAGTCGGTTGGGACGGAGGCGGGTCGAGGAGATGGGGGCGACAGTTGCTCGGGGTCGCCGGACAGAGGCGGACCGAGAGGGGAGAGATAGGGGCTAGGCGGAACTAAGGCAGCTGCGGGAGACGCTGCGGGCGAGGAGGAAGGCGGGCTAGGTGCAACGCTGGAGGGGCGGGCTCGGTCGGTGAGGACGGGGAACAGGGAGGCGGAGCCTGGAGAGCCGCGGGGCGAGGGCACCTACAGCGGGGATCTCGCCGGAGACGACGACGGAGCGAGGGGAGGGATGGCTAGGGTTAGGCGGGAGGAGGAGGCGTCGGGTTTTATAAGAGTCGGGGAGGAGCTGGGCGGACGACCGGTGAGGGGAGGGGAACCGGAGCGGTCGCCGGCGGTTACAGAGAGGGGAGCCGGAGGGTCGCCGGCGGCCACGGCGTAACGGCCGGAAGCGACGCGGGAGGGGAATCGCTAGGGTCAGGGTCAGAAGAGTTTTTGGGTCGGGTAGAAACGAGTTTCGGGTTGGGTCAGACAGATCCGGCCCGATCCGATAGGTTTAAGTTGGGTTGGGTTCAATTGAACCCGGTCCGGTTCATAAATTGGTTTGGTTTATTTAAAATAAACCCGGTTTATTTTGGTTAAATTAATAATTAGTTTTTAGGGCTTTTAAAATGCTTCCGGGGTCCAATAAATTCCCAAAAAAATTATCGTATGTCTAGTTTTTTCATTTTACACCAAAAAATATTATTTTTATAATATTTTAATATTATTTAATATCAATTAAAAAATTATTTAATAATTAAAACATCTTAGTTTAATTTTATAAAAATCTCAGAAAAATCCAGAAAATTGTGAAATATTCCAAATTAAAATTTTTTAAAAATCAGGGGGTTTACAAGTAGTCAAATGCAAACATTATATATCTCCCTAGAACTTTGGAAAATAGTGGAGAGTACATATGAAGAGCCACCGAAAGAAGGATCGAGCGCAACATGGAGTGAAGAAAATCAAAAGCTATACAAGGAGAATGTTCGTAAAGATGCAAGTGCCTTGAGATATCTCCAACAAGGTGTAAGTAAAACCATTTTTCCTAGAATCTTTGGTGCGAAAAAGGTAAAAGAGGCATGGGATATACTAAAACAAAGTTTCAAGGGAGATGAGAAAGTCACCTCCTTGAAGCTGCAATCTCTTTGGAGAGATTTTGACAACATGGCAATGAAAGAAGGTGATGGAATGCAATCTTTTCTCTCTAAAGTTGCTGAAATCGTGAACCAGATTCGAAGTCTCGGAGATGTTATTGAAGAAAGAAAAATTGTTCAAAAAGTTGTAAACACCCTGATTTTTCAGAATAATTTTAATATAATTTCCCCAATTTTACGGTATTTTTCTGGAAGACGAACCAAGGTAATTGGGAGTTAAAGATTTTTTAAATGCTGTTAATTGGTGTTAAAATATTATGGAAATAATATTTTATGGGGTAAAATAAAAAACTGGACTTATGGTATTTTTTCTGGATTTTTTGGTCCTCGGACCTATTTTAAAATACCTAAAAACTACTTAATTAATTATTTAACTATTATTATTTATTTTATTTATTAAAATACCCAAACCCTGGCCCAAAATTGTGGCCCAGCCCACAGTGGCTAGCGGGTCGGGTCGGGTCGGCCAGACCCGAACCCGCTCGGACCCGACCCGCATAACCCTTCTCCCCCACGACCGCGTCCCCCGCTTTTCTCGACGACGGCTCCCGCGTCAGACCCCGCGCCCCGCGCGGCACGTCCCCCCTCTCTCCGACTCTCCCGGCCAGCCCCCCCTCCCCCCCGCGGATCTCCCCTATTTAAACCCATCTCCACCTCCTCCTCCTCCCTCATCTTCCCCTGCCAAAACCCAAGGTCCCATTTCCGGCCACCCTCCAGCCCGGCGAACCACCACCTACTCCTCCCTTCTCTCCGCCGGCCGCCCTCGAGCTTCCCCTCCAGAACCCCCTACGGCAGCAGCCTCCGCCGCTCGAGCCTCGAGCAGCCCGCCTCCGGCCGCCCCTCCTCTCCGCCTTGCCGACGACTCCGCCCAGCCCCTCGTCGAGCCGCCCTCCTCCAGCGAGCCGCCCTGGCCAATCTCCAGCAACCCTAGAGCCACCGTGGACACGAACACAGCATAGGACACAGGACACCGACTCGACACTCGGACACGCGAGAATCGGATTTTTAGCCCTGTTCAGGTACTCGTAACTTTCTGCTCGTAATCCCGTTTTCAATTCCGTCAATTTTAACGCGTAGCCTGCATGACCCCCTCGGTGACCGGGCAAACCGCTCGGTGCATCGCGTCCTGTGGCGATCGCGAACCGCGATCCAAAAACAGGAAAAATAACGCCCTGTTTTACCCCGAAACTGAGTACGCCCCGCCAAACGGGACGACTTGGTCGCACGCGGTCTTCACAGATACGTGCGCGTCATTGATACGGACGTGTGGGATTTTGCTGAAGTCGATTCGGATGTGCGTGCACACCGAAATCAACGCGTATCCGCGGACATCGTCCCGTATCCGCCCTTCCTGGACCACGTCATAACTTTGTGTACACACGTCGAATCAAAACAAAACTTGCGCCAATGGACTCATAGCAATACGCTGGTCCTGTAACCCAAGTTTGGTTCAAATCCGAGAACGTTGACGAAATCGCGTGTCGTGGACCCCACAGGCTCCACTCGATAGACGATTTTGCGGCCGACTCATCGGAATCCAATTTTGGAAGTTCCATTGAGTTCGTATCAGTGTTCCTGACTTGTTGACACTAAGTTGGACAAATTTGAAGACCTTTGACCCTGACATATTTTTCGGTGCAAAGCGGGCCCACATGCGGACTCCGTTTTGACCCGAAATTGTCATTTTCGCCCCTGTGTCCAAATTGGACGCAAGGACAGTAATTTTTAGCTATTTGATATCTTCTGAGCATGATGGTAATGGTTATTTCAGCATCCGGAGGCATATCTGGAAATTTCCCGAGGACAGAACCGTAGTTGGAATCCAAACATCAAGCAAGTACCTGCACTTTAAGTTTATTTTTTATATTATGATAATTAGTTCCTTGCTCTACTAGCACCATTGGATGATTACACTTAGTGTTAGAATTTTGGATTTCATGTCTCGATTTTCGTGTCGGGAGGGAGGATACTAGGAGGCATGTGGTCTACCATTTCCACCATGTCATGACTGCTAGCTGTTGAGTACGCGACTGTACCATCAGCCTTATACTCGATTGTTCCTGACTGCTAGCCGTCTATGACGTGCCTTATTAGTCTTATAACCCCCTACATGCCAACTATGTATTCTAAATACACAATTTCACACACATAGTTTCTTTGTCTTGTTGCAGTTCTATTTTTTTGTCTCATTATCTTCCTGTTTTACTTATATCCCTGATTTATAGTACTTAACACATTAGTTAATTTTACTACTTATTATGTATAATTGTTATCATGATACTTAGTCAGTTTTTACTACTTGTCATAATTATTTAGTGTAAGCTTTGTTGTGTATTGGTACTTTGCTCCTTTCCTGACTGGATCCGTTGATATTTAGGCGATGATGAGGACTATGCCCCTACCTTTTATGCCCCATATGGCGTAGCAGATGATACTATTGAGGAGCCGGTTCCTACTCAGGAGACTACTTTTGAGGAGTAGTTAGCCAGTTAGCTAGTATTTTCTTTCAGCATAATACTCGTGTTTGTCCCCGATTTATCTTCTGGTTCTGTATTAAACTGTGGATTTGGATGTCACAAATTTGTCTTATGAAATCTTAGCATTTCTATTTCCTGTTATTATCCTGTGAATGAGCTAGATTTTAAATTACTTGTGAATATGATCTAGACAGCGTACTACCGCCGACACTGCGGCGTAGGCTGGACGTACTCGCGAACCGGTGCTCGATTCATCTGGGTGCGTGTCGTGACATATTTTTATGGTGGCCCATGCAGGCCTGAGTGTAATATCCTAGGACAGAGTATGAAATAAGATTGAGGATTTTAGGAAAAGCTCATTCACAGAATAGGATCTTTTATTTCAAATCTTGACATCATTCCTTAGTAAATTTTCCCTATCATCCTTGATTTCCAAGTAATTTATTCTAATCCTACTATCCCTTAACCTTTCAGAATGGTTCAGACACGGAATACCGTAGGAGGCACATCCGAACCCGTCGAACAGACTGTGCCTGAAACCCTTGCGCTCTCTCCAACTACTCCGACAGTTACTATGGATGGAGCGCAGCTACTCGGAGTATTTCAGGGACTTATAGAATCCCAGAGGGAACAGACTGCCCTGCTACGAACTAGCCTTTCAGATGCTCTTCGATCCCAGGAGGCACCACAAAAGAGGCCAGGAAATGCCAAGGACTTCAAGAACCTTGGACCCATGGAATTCTATGGGACTGAAGGTATTCTCTATGCCGATGAATGGATAGAGAATGTGGAGCGACTCCTGAAAACTGCTCGGGTCCTTGATGATCTTAAGGTGGAATCTGCAAGCCTGCAACTATTCAACATAGCTCGGACTTGGTTTAGAGATGAACCTCAGTTATCTGCTCCTGAGCTCACTTGGGAGGATTTCAAAAGGCTGTTCAAGAAGAAGTTCTATCCCGAAGTGGCTCGAGAAGCTCTCGAAAGTCAATTCGAGAGGCTGGAACAAGGTAATCTTTCTGTTGATGAGTACGCTGCTGAATTTAGCAGACTGAGCCACTTTGCAGAATATATGGTTCGTACCCCTGAAGATAGAGCCCGTAGATTTAAGAAGGGGTTGTCTCCTGATATTCACCTTGTTGTCACCACTAGCCGAGCTCGTACATACGAAGAAATCTTGAGCGTGGCACAAGGTGTTGAAAGAGACATGGGACCTAGACTAAAGCGGGAAAGAGATGCTGGAAGTATGGGACCCCACAAACGCCCATTCCAACCACAACTACAGCAGAGGGCCCCACAACAAACCCAACGTCCTCTCCCTCGAGCCACAGTACCCCAACACCAAACTCAAGGACAGAACCAACAAGCTCCCACTTGTGGCTTCTGTCAAAAACAAGGTTACACTTGGCAAGTTTGTAGAAAGAGGCTAGTGCCTGTCTATATTGTGGATCAGCAGCACATCAAATGAAGGACTGTCCCGCTGCTCAAGGACGCACAGCTGCACAAAAAGTTCCAGTTCAGCCAGGCCCCCAGCAGCGCAGCAGAGAGGACCCCCACTCCCAACTCAACAACAACGCTTTGCTCAGCACCAGCATCAGCAACAGAGGGGTGCACCTCAACAAGGCAGTGCTTTTACAATGACTCTGGAGAAAGCTGAAGCCACAGCAGATGTGATAACAGGTTTCGTACTTATAAATTCAGTACCAGCCATTACTTTATTTGATTCTGGAGCGTCATATTCATTCATGTCCGTAGATTTTCTTATGAAGCATAGCTTAGTCACAGAACCTCTTAGGAATTGTTATAAGATCATTATCGGTGGAGAAATTATCCCGGTTAGTGATGCATGTAACAATTGTCCTATCACACTATGTGGAAGAGAATTATATGCTAGGCTACTCGTAATGCCAATCCCCAGTTTCGACATTATTCTGGGTATGGATTGGTTGAGTCAGCATCATGCCACTATAGATTGTCACAGGGGTAGTGTAATCTTCAGGCCCCCTGACAAGCCAGAATTTGAATGCGCTAGAGGTTCTAGAGAATTGGGTAGTAACCAAATTTGTGGAGCCCTAGTACCAGAAGAATTGCCACTACCTATCATTTCTGAATATCTTGATGTCTTCCCTGAGGATCTCCCAGGATTACCCCCAGACCGAGAAGTTGAATTCTCTATTAACTTAGTGCCAGGAGCAGCGCCAGTATCTCAAAACCCATATAGAATCAACAAGAAAGAGATAGTAGAATTAAATGAGCAGATAAAGGAGTTAGAAGACAAATGCTTCATTAGGTCTAGTGTTTCACCCTGGGGAGCTCCAGTATTATTTGTGCCAAAGAAGGATGGAACATCTCGAATGTGTATTGATTATAGGGCTTTGAATGCTTTAACAATCAAGAATAAGTATCCCCTACCAAGGATAGATGATTTATTTGATCAATTAAGTGGAGCTCGGGTATTTTCGAAGATTGACTTGAGGTCTGGTTACCATCAAGTAAGGGTGAGGAAGGAAGACATCCCTAAAACTGCTTTCAATACCAGGAACGGACACTACGAGTTCTTAGTGATGCCGTTCGGGTTAATTAATGCTCCAGCAGTATTTATGAATTTAATGAACAGAGTCTTCCAACAATATTTAGACAAATTTGTGGTAGTTTTTATTGATGATATTTTGATTTATTCCAAGACTCCAGAAGAACATGAAGAACACTTGAGGCTAGTATTGGAGACATTAAGGAAGGAAAAACTTTATGGAAAACTATCTAAATGTGCATTCTTCCTAGACAAAGTAGAATTTTTGGGACATGTTGTAACTGGAGATGGCATAGCAGTAGATCCTAAGAAGGTAGCAGCAGTAGAATCATGGCCCACTCCAGACTCTGTAGCAGAAATTAGAAGTTTCTTGGGACTAGCTGGCTATTATCGAAAGTTTGTGAAGGACTTTGCTAGAATTGCTGAACCAATAACGAAATTAACAAGGAAGAATTTATATGGACTGATGAATGTCAACATGCTTTTGAAGAATAAAAAAAAGGCTGACTACTGCCCCTATTCTGACCTTACCATCTGGAACCGGAGGATTCGCTATATACAGTGATACTTCTGGAAAAGGTCTAGGTTGTGTATTGGAGCAGAACAAAAAAGTAATAGCATATGCTTCTAGACAGCTTCGACCTCATGAAAAGAACTATCCAACTCATGACTTAGAATTAGCAGCTGTTATTTTTGCTCTTAAGCTATGGAAGCACTATCTTTATGGAGAAAGGGTAGAAATCTTTACAGATCACAAAAGTTTAAAATATATCTTTACTCAAAAAGAGCTGAACATGAGACAAAGAAGGTGGCTGGAGTTATTGAAAGATTTTGACATCACCCTTCAATATCATCCGGGGAAGGCCAACGTAGTTGCTGATGCTCTAAGCAGATATCCTATGGCAATGTACTTGACGATGGACCGACACTTGCTCGAGGACTTGGAAAGTTTGGGTATTGAGGTAATTATTCCAGGAATAGAAGGTCAAATGATAAATTTGAAGATCCAATATACCTTAATGGATAAGATTAAGGAGACTCAGTTTCAAGACGAAGGCCTACGAAGCATTCGAGGCCAAGTGCAAGCTAGATTATTGGAGGAATTCAAAATTCATGAAGATGGATCACTAAGACATGGAGATAGATTATGTGTACCTCAAGGAGAGATAAGAGAAGAAATTATGCAAGAGGCACACAGATCACAATACTCTATACATCCAGGAGCCAACAAAATGTACAAAGACCTAAGGATGCATGTTTGGTGGTATGGCATGAAAAGAGAAGTAGCCAAGTTCGTATCTCGTTGCTTAGTGTGCCAACAAGTCAAGGCTGAAAGACAAAGACCTGGGGGATTGCTTCAACCACTACCCATTCCGGAGTGGAAGTGGGAACATAGGATATCTGAATGCTAAAACTCCCTCACCCAAAATAGGTATTTGTGTATATTTATGTTTTCTAAATAAATTCTAAATAAATTACAAAAATATAATTAAATATTTTAAACTAAAATAAATATTTGGTAGGAACGACATGCAAGTATGGTCGTATAGTAAATCATAGAAGTCCTAAAAATTTATGTTTTCTAAGTTTTAATTACCAAAAATTCTAGAAAAATCTCCAAAAATCTAAAATAACCTAAAATAATTCTAAATGAATATTTATATAAGTAAATATACTAAAAAATTTATTTTCTAATTAACTAAGAGAATATTCTAAATAAATTCAATATCTATAATAAATATAATAATATAAAATATACACAAATACCTATTTTGGGTGAGGAAGTTCAACAAAATGTAAAACCCCTATTTCTAAAAACCGTATTTATTATTTTTTTTATTAATTAATAATTTAATTGTAGTAATTAGGCCTAAATAGGAGAAATAGATTTTTAATAATTTTTATGTTAGGTGTTCGGGCACTTAGAGGACTTGTGGGACCATCAGGAATTTTTCGGAATTTATTCCATGTAGGAGACCCCTTGAGCTGTTGCTAGCCTAACGTTGTGCATTACCCTAATCTATAAATTTTCTTATGAGAATATATATAATATATATGTATACACAAATATATATATATATATATATATATATATATATATATATATATATATATATATATATATATGTATATATATATTAAGAAAAGAATAGATTAAGAAAAATATTATTTAATAAGAAGTATTAAATAATAATAATGTAATAATAATATAGTAATAATAATAACAAATCAATCCCTATTAGCATTCCTTAGCAATTGATTATGCTTCCTTCAGCATACTTGCTGAAGACCAACCGTCAGCAACTTGCATAAGGCCAATTGCTTAAGACCGGCCAATTGCCAAGACCCGCTAGCCTTTAGCTTCACGCGGCCGGGACCCTCCATCTCTCTCTCTCTCTCTTTTCCTAATATATATATATAAATATATATATAAAGATAGCTCTCCAAAACCCTAACCTAAAACTCCAGACTTCCCCTTCCCATCTAGAGCCGTCACCGCAGCCAGAGAAGCCTCCCCAAGCCATCCAACCATCCCGTCGACGCCGACATCGCGAACTGCAGTCTCCCACTCGAAGCACCTTCGCTCCGGCGTATTTTCCCGTTGACTCGCTCATCCAAACGCTGTTCCGTTTTCATAGGTATGATCTTCCCTCAACCCTCTCCAGTATTTGTTTTATAGTCAACCTCGGAAAACGTGCGCCGCTAGGTGTAAATCAGCGTCCAAAATGGACGGACAGACAGAATTCTACAATCGCAGAATTCTAGATTGACCACCCGTATTGTCGAGTTCGTATCTCCCACCACAGAGATCCGAATTCGGTGATTCTTTTTGATACCTGTAGATTACATGATCTAGTTTATTTTCTGTATAATAACCCTAGGCTAATAGTTGCTGTGGACATAGTTATGTTCGTCACAAAACTGTGCGCACCCACTTTTTCCGGTTTTCCAAAAGTTGGAGAACGGAGCGCGCCCCGCCAAACGGGACCGCCCCACCGTGTGCCAAGTGTACCGAATGGTGCACGCAGCATAACGGGACATGTGAAAATTTGTGGGGACTGATTCGGACGCGTGTGCGCGCCGGAATCAGACCGTATCCGCGGACACATTTCGTGTCGCCACTTTTGTGGAACTCGTACATATTTTGTGCACGCTTGTCAGATTGCGACGAAACTTGCGCCACTGGACTCGTGGTAACGCGCTGGTCCTGTGACCCAATTTTCACACATTTCTGAGATGGTTGACCAGATCGCCAATTGGCGGGCCCTACAGTTGACTTTTTGGACCAAATTGTGTTCGGCCCATCGGAATCCACATTTGGACATACCGTTGGGTTCGTAATGACATTTAGAGTTGTTTGACCCATAGTTTGTCCCATTTAGAGACTGTTACCCTTGGCACGCTTTTCGGTGCAAAGTGGGCCACACGTGGACCCCACTTTTGCCCGAAATTACCGTTTTGCCCCTGTGTCCAAATTGGACGAAAGGGATGTGCTTTTTAGCTATTTTGCTCATTCTGGGAACGTTGGTGATATTTATTTCAGCATCCGGAGATGTTCATTCTGAGGCCGTAGCTTCTGACTCTTGGTGTTGACATTGGGACACTACATTTTGCAGCTTCTTGCCAGGCAAGATACCTTACCAAATTGTTTACAGTACTTTGCATGCTATTTATATTTCCGTTATTTATTTCATTTCTGTATAGTTCTGGCATGTGTAGTTTTCCTTTCAGTCATTACTATATATTAGATATGTTGACACACACATGGCACTTAGTATCATAGAGGACAATCATTAGGCGTATGGGCTTTTAACCACTCTGGTAAACCGTAGTATATAGCTCGCACTACGGGCGTGTGTCGCGCTGGTCGCTACCCCAGAGGTATGTCGATTTCTGTAGAGTCGCGCTGGTCGCTACCCCAGAGGTATGTCGATTTCTGATGTCCATTGGCGTGTGTGTGAGTTGTGAGGCTTAGATCGAGTAGACTACCCTTGCCCATACGTCGAAAAGTTGTCCTCACTTGCATTCATATAGATTGTCTTGTACAGCGTACTTATTTATTTTCACATTATATGCATGTTTACTGTATTCAAGTTGGCTCGTATTTTCTGTATCTTGTTACGTCCCTCTGAGGACCTGGTCCGCTGCCAGGTGTATCTGCTCTTGAGTATTTGCAGGAGTACGGGCCTGGACCTGACGCATTATTTTCTGTCGAGGAGATCTTACCTTCTGAGCATCGTTGATTATCTGGCGATGGATTCTTTTAGCTGATACACTTCTGTCTTCATATTATTTTATATTAGAGACTTTATACTCCTCTCTCATTTTAGTTTTGGATATAGTCTTTGGTAGTGGATTTGTCTCCACCCGACTATTATTTTCTGGATATTTCAGACTCCTTATTCTAGCTTAGTATTTCTTTTCTATGACTTGTTGTGTGGATGAGATTAGCATACCTGTGACTTGTGATATTATTTATACCACATGTGAGTTTATATTCATATTACAGCGTACGTATGGGTTATGGTTTCCATATATTGGAGTTGCCATATCCATACGGCTGGCATGCTTACGTGTTCCTAGTCCTACGTATTTGGGACTGGGGCGTGACAACGTAGTTGCTGATGCTCTAAGCAGATATCCTATGGCAATGTACTTGACGATGGACCGACACTTGCTCGAGGACTTGGAAAGTTTGGGTATTGAGGTAATTATTCCAGGAATAGAAGGTCAAATGATGAATTTGAAGATCCAATCTACCTTAATGGATAAGATTAAGGAGACTCAGTTTCAAGACGAAGGCCTACGAAGCATTCGAGGCCAAGTGCAAGCTAGATTATTGGAGGAATTCAAAATTCATGAAGATGGATCACTAAGACATGGAGATAGATTATGTGTACCTCAAGGAGAGATAAGAGAAGAAATTATGCAAGAGGCACACAGATCACAATACTCTATACATCCAGGAGCCAACAAAATGTACAAAGACCTAAGGATGCATGTTTGGTGGTATGGCATGAAAAGAGAAGTAGCCAAGTTCGTATCTCGTTGCTTAGTGTGCCAACAAGTCAAGGCTGAAAGACAAAGACCTGGGGGATTGCTTCAACCACTACCCATTCCGGAGTGGAAGTGGGAACATAGGATATCTGAATGCTAAAACTCCCTCACCCAAAATAAGTATTTGTGTATATTTATGTTTTCTAAATAAATTCTAAATAAATTACAAAAATATAATTAAATATTTTAAACTAAAATAAATATTTGGTAGGAACGACATGCAAGTATGGTCGTATAGTAAATCATAGAAGTCCTAAAAATTTATGTTTTCTAAGTTTTAATTACCAAAAATTCTAGAAAAATCTCCAAAAATCTAAAATAACCTAAAATAATTCTAAATGAATATTTATATAAGTAAATATACTAAAAATTTTATTTTCTAATTAACTAAGAGAATATTCTAAATAAATTCAATATCTATAATAAATATAATAATATAAAATATACACAAATACCTATTTTGGGTGAGGGAGTTCAACAAAATGTAAAACCCCTATTTCTAAAAACCGTATTTATTATTTTTTTTATTAATTAATAATTTAATTGTAGTAATTAGGCCTAAATAGGAGAAATAGATTTTTAATAATTTTTATGTTAGGTGTTCGGGCACTTAGAGGACTTGTGGGACCATCAGGAATTTTTCGGAATTTATTCCATGTAGGAGACCCCTTGAGCTGTTGCTAGCCTAACGTTGTGCATTACCCTAATCTATAAATTTTCTTATGAGAATATATATAATATATATGTATACACAAATATATATATATATATATATATATATATATATATATATATATATATGTATATATATATTAAGAAAAGAATAGATTAAGAAAAATATTATTTAATAAGAAGTATTAAATAATAATAATATAATAATAATATAGTAATAATAATAACAAATCAATCCCTATTAGCATTCCTTAGCAATTGATTATGCTTCCTTCAGCATACTTGCTGAAGACCAACCGTCAGCAACTTGCATAAGGCCAATTGCTTAAGACCGGCCAATTGCCAAGACCCGCTAGCCTTTAGCTTCACGCGGCCGGGACCCTCCATCTCTCTCTCTCTCTCTTTTCCTAATATATATATATAAATATATATATAAAGATAGCTCTCTAAAACCCTAACCTAAAACTCCAGACTTCCCCTTCCCATCTAGAGCCGTCACCGCAACCAGAGAAGCCTCCCCAAGCCATCCAACCATCCCGTCGACGCCGACATCGCGAACTGCAGTCTCCTACTCGAAGCACCTTCGCTCCGGCGTATTTTCCCGTTGACTCGCTCATCCAAACGCTATTTCGTTTTCATAGGTATGATCTTCCCTCAACCCTCTCCAGTATTTGTTTTATAGTCAACCTCGGAAAACGTGCGCCGCTAGGTATAAATCAGCGTCCAAAATGGACGGACAGACAGAATTCTGCAATCGCAGAATTCTAGATTGACCACCCGTATTGTCGAGTTCGTATCTCCCACCACAGAGATCCGAATTCGGTGATTCTTTTTGATACCTGTAGATTACATGATCTAATTTATTTTCTGTATAATAACCCTAGGCTAATAGTTGCTGTGGACATAGTTATGTTCGTCACAAAACTGTGCGCACCCACTTTTTCCGGTTTTCCAAAAGTTGGAGAACGGAGCGCGCCCCGCCAAAGGGACCGCCCCGCCGTGTGCCAAGTGTACCGAATGGTGCACGCAGCATAACGGGACATGTGAAAATTTGTGGGGACTGATTCGGACGCGTGTGCGCGCCGGAATCAGACCGTATCCGCGGACACATTTCGTGTCGCCACTTTTGTGGAACTCGCACGTATTTTGTGCACGCTTGTCAGATTGCGACAAAACTTGCGCCACTGGACTCGTGGTAACGCGCTGGTCCTGTGACCCAATTTTCACGCATTTCTGAGACGGTTGACCAGATCGCCAATTGGCGGGCCCTACAGTTGACTTTTTGGACCAAATTGTGTTCGGCCCATCGGAATCCACATTTGGACATACCGTTGGGTTCGTAATGATATTTAGAGTTGTTTGACCCATAGTTTGTCCCATTTAGAGACTGTTATCCTTGGCACGCTTTTCGGTGCAAAGTGGGCCACACGTGGACCCCACTTTTGCCCGAAATTACCGTTTTGCCCCTGTGTCCAAATTGGACGAAAGGGATGTGCTTTTTAGCTATTTTGCTCATTCTGGGAACGTTGGTGATGTTTATTTCAGCATCCGGAGACGTTCATTCTGAGGCCGTAGCTTCTGACTCTTGGTGTTGACATTGGGACACTACATTTTGCAGCTTCTTGCCAGGCAAGATACCTTACCAAATTGTTTACAGTACTTTGCATGCTATTTATATTTCCGTTATTTATTTCATTTCTGTATAGTTCTGGCATGTGTAGTTTTCCTTTCAGTCATTACTATATATTAGATATGTTGACACACACATGGCACTTAGTATCATAGAGGACAATCATTAGGCGTATGGGCTTTTAACCACTCTGGTAAACCGTAGTATATAGCTCGCACTACGGGCGTGTGTCGCGCTGGTCGCTACCCCAGAGGTATGTCGATTTCTGTAGAGTCGCGCTGGTCGCTACCCCAGAGGTATGTCGATTTCTGATGTCCATTGGCGTGTGTGTGAGTTGTGAGGCTTAGATCGAGTAGACTACCCTTGCCCATACGTCGAAAAATTGTCCTCACTTGCATTCATATAGATTGTCTTGTACAGTGTACTTATTTATTTTCACATTATATGCATGTTTACTGTATTCAAGTTGGCTCGTATTTTCTGTATCTTGTTACGTCCCTCTGAGGACCTGGTCCGCTGCCAGGTGTATCTGCTCTTGAGTATTTGCAGGAGTACGGGCCTGGACCTGACGCATTATTTTCTGTCGAGGAGATCTTACCTTCTGAGCATCGTTGATTATCTGGCGATGGATTCTTTTAGCTGATACACTTCTGTCTTCATATTATTTTATATTGGAGACTTTATACTCCTCTCTCATTTTAGTTTTGGATATAGTCTTTGGTAGTGGATTTGTCTCCACCCGACTATTATTTTCTGGATATTTCAGACTCCTTATTCTAGCTTAGTATTTCTTTTCTATGACTTGTTGTGTGGATGAGATTAGCATATCTGTGACTTGTGATATTATTTATACCACATGTGAGTTTATATTCATATTACAGCGTACGTATGGGTTATGGTTTCCATATATTGGAGTTGCCATATCCATACGGCTGGCATGCTTACGTGTTCCTAGTCCTACGTATTTGGGACTGGGGCGTGATAACGTAGTTGCTGATGCTCTAAGCAGATATCCTATGGCAATGTACTTGACGATGGACCGACACTTGCTCGAGGACTTAGAAAGTTTGGGTATTGAGGTAATTATTCCAGGAATAGAAGGTCAAATGATGAATTTGAAGATCCAATCTACCTTAATGGATAAGATTAAGGAGACTCAGTTTCAAGACGAAGGCCTACGAAGCATTCGAGGCCAAGTGCAAGCTAGATTATTGGAGGAATTCAAAATTCATGAAGATGGATCACTAAGACATGGAGATAGATTATGTGTACCTCAAGGAGAGATAAGAGAAGAAATTATGCAAGAGGCACACAGATCACAATACTCTATACATCCAGGAGCCAACAAAATGTACAAAGACCTAAGGATGCATGTTTGGTGGTATGGCATGAAAAGAGAAGTAGCCAAGTTCGTATCTCGTTGCTTAGTGTGCCAACAAGTCAAGGCTGAAAGATAAAGACCTGGGGGATTGCTTCAACCACTACCCATTCCGGAGTGGAAGTGGGAACATATTACTATGGATTTTGTTTCTGGGCTTCCAAGGACACCTAGTGGGAAGGATGCTATTTGGGTGATAGTGGATAGGCTGACCAAGTCTGCACATTTTCTACCCTTCAAAGTAGGGCTACCTTCGGAAAAGTTGGCAGATTTATATGTTCGTCAGATTGTTAAATTGCATGGAGTTCCAGTAAGTATTGTCTCCGACCGAGATTCAAGATTTACCTCTCACTTCTGGAGGAGCTTACAAGCTAGCTTAGGGACTCAACTCAAATTCAGCACAGCTTATCATCCCCAAACCGATGGACAATCTGAACGTACAATTCAGACACTTGAAGATATGCTCCGTACATGTGTTCTGAATTTTGGAGGATCGTGGAAAGATTATCTATATCTTGTGGAGTTCTCTTATGATAACAGTTACCAAGCAAGTATTAAAATGACTCTATTTGAGGCTCTATATGGACGAAGATGTCGTACCCCACTATCATGGGACGATGTAGGAGAGAGAGTTTTACTGGGACCAGAGATGGTGGTCGATTCAACCGAGAAGGTAAAACAAATAAGGGAAAGACTTCGGGTGGCTCAAGACAGGCAACGACATTGGGCAAATAGCCATCGAAGACCATTGAAATTTGAGGTAATCAATTTATGAAATTCAAGTTAATTTAACACTATGATTATGGAACTAAGACTTGATTATGACTTTATTAAAGGTTGGATAATTAGTATTCTTGAAGATCTCTCCGAAATGTGGCACCATTAGGTTCGGAAGGAGTGGAAAACTCAGCCCAAGATTTATTGGACCGTTTGACATACATGAGAGAATCGGAGAAGTGTCATACCGTCTGGCATTGCCACCCTCTCTAGATGGGGTCCATAACGTATTCCACGTATCGCAACTGAGAAAATACGTGTCAGATCCAAGTCATATTTTGGATCATTCAGAGCTCGAAGTGGGCCCAAGCTTGACTTACCAAGAGCAACCTGTGGGGATACTGGACCGAACGGAGAAAGTTATAAGGAATCAAGTTATTCCCCTTGT
This sequence comes from Iris macrosiphon, assembly GCA_036927795.1. Classification (NCBI taxonomy): domain Eukaryota; kingdom Viridiplantae; phylum Streptophyta; class Magnoliopsida; order Asparagales; family Iridaceae; genus Iris; species Iris macrosiphon. Next base: position 55,953,807 of record JAYESA010000003.1, read on the forward strand.
TCGTATAGCTTGGAGGCATCATTCTCCCGGCGAATCCACCTGGGAGCGAGAAGACGAGGTTAGGGAGCGCTACCCCTATCTTTTTGAACCTTGAGGTATATTTTAACTCTCGACCTTTCTTTTCGTGCCATTGTTATTTTTAAATTTTGAGGATGAAATTTTATAAGTTGGGTAGATTGTAAACACCCTGATTTTTCAGAATAATTTTAATATAATTTCCCCAATTTTACGGTATTTTTTTGGAAGACGAACCAAGGTAATTGGGAGTTAAAGATTTTTTAAATGCTGTTAATTGGTGTTAAAATATTATGAAAATAATATTTTATGGTGTAAAATGAAAAACTGGACTTATGGTAATTTTTCTGAATTTTTTGGGCCTCAGACCTATTTTAAAATACCTAAAAACTACTTAATTAATTATTTAACTATTATTATTTATTTTATTTATTAAAATACCCAAACCCTGGCCCAAAATTGCGACCCAGCCCACAGTGGCTAGCGGGTCGGGTCGGGTCGGCCAGACCCGAACCCGCTCGGACCCGACCCGCATAACCCTTCTCCCCCACGACCGCGTCCCCCGCTTTTCCCGGCGACGGCTCCGGCCACGTCGCCGGAGCCCGCGTCAGCCCCCGCGCCTCGCGCGACATGTCCCCCCTCTCTCCGACTCTCCCGGCCAGCCCCCCCCCCCCCGCGGATCTCCCCTATTTAAACCCATCTCCACCTCCTCCTCCTCCCTCATCTTCCCCTGCTGAAACACTAGGTCCCATTTCCGGCCACCCTCCAGCCCGGCGAACCACCACCTACTCCTCCCTTCTCTCCGTCGGCCGCCCTCGAGCTTCCCCTCTAGAACCCCCTACGGCAGCAGCCTCCGCCGTTCGAGCCTCGAGCAGCCCGCCTCCGACCGCCCCTCCTCTCCGCCTTGCCGACGACTCCGCCCAGCCCCTCGTCGAGCCGCCCTCCTCCAGCGAGTCGCCCCGGCCAATCTCCAGCAACCCTAGAGCCACCATGGACACGGACACAGCACAGGACACAGGACACCGACTCGACACTCGGACACGCGGGAATCGGGTTTTTAGCCCTGTTCAGGTACTCGTAACTTTCTGCTCGTAACCCCGTTTTCAATTCCGTCAATTTTAACGCGTAGCCTGCATGACCCCCTCGGTGCCCGGGCAAACCGCTCGGTGCATCGCGTCCTGTGGCGATCGCGAACCGCGATCCAAAAACAGGAAAAACAACACCCTGTTTTACCCCGGAACTGAGTACGCCCCGCCAAACGGGACGACTTGGTCGTGCGCGGCCTTCACAGATACGTGCGCGTCGTTGATACGGATGTGTGGGATTTCGCGGAAGTCAATTCGGATGTGCGTGCACACCGGAATCAACGCGTATCCGCGGACACCGTCCCGTATCCGCCCTTCCTGGAACACGTCATAACTTTGTGTACACACGTCGGATCGAAACGAAACTTGTGCCATTGGACTCGTAGCAATACGCTGGTCCTGTGACCCAAGTTTGGTTCGAATCCGAGAACGTTGACGAAATCGCGTGTCGTGGGCCCCGCAGGCCCCACTCGACGGGCGATTTTGCGACCGGCTCATCGGAATCCAATTCTGGAAGTTCCGTTGAGTTTATATCAGCGTTCCTGACTTGTTGACACTAAATTGGATGAATTTGGAGACCTATGACCCTGACATGTTTTTCGGTGCAAAGCGGGCCCACATGCGAACTCCGTTTTGACCCGAAATTGTCATTTTCGCCCCTGTGTCCAAATTAGACGCAAGGATAGGCATTTCTAGCTATTTGATATCTTCTGAGCATGATGGTAATGGTTATTTCAGCATCCGGAGGCATATCTAGAAATTTCCCGAGGACAGAACCGTAGTTGGAATCCAAACATCAGGCAAGTACCTGCACTTCAAGTTTATTCTTTATATTATGATAATTAGTTCCTTGCTCTACTAGCACCATTGGATGATTACACTTAGTGTTAGAATTTTGGATTTCATGTCTCAATTTTCGTGTCGGGAGGGAGGATACTAGGAGGCATGTGGTATACCCTTTCCACCATGTCATGACTGCTAGCTGTTGAGTACGCGACTGTACCATCAGCCTTATACTCGATTGTTCCTGACTGCTAGCCGTCTATGACGTGCCTTATTAGCCTTATAACCCCCTACATGCTAACTATGTATTCTAAATACACAATTTCATACACATAGTTTCTTTGTCTTGTTGCAGTTCCATTTTCTTGTCTCATTATCTTCCTGTTTTACTTATATCCCTGATTTATAGTACTTAACACATTATTTAATTTTACTACTTATTATGTATAATTTTTATCGTGATACTTAGTCAGTTTTTACTACTTGTCATAATTATTTAGTGTAAGCTTTGTTGTGTATTGGTACTTTGCTCCTTTCCTGACTGGATCCGTTGACATTTAGGCGATGATGAGGACTATGCCCCTACCTTTTATGGCCCATACGGCGTAGCAGATGATACTATTGAGGAGCCGGTTCCTACTCAGGAGACTACTTTTGAGGAGTAGTTAGCCAGTTAGCTAGTATTTTCTTTCAGCATAATACTCGGGTTTGTTCCCGATTTATCTTCTGGTTCTGTATTAAACTGGGGATTTGGATGTCACAAATTTGTCTTATGAAATCTTAGCATTCCTATTTCCTGTTATTATCCTTGCCTATTTATTCACTGTGAATGAGCTAGATTTTAAATTACTTGTGAATATGATCTAGACAGCGTACTACCGCCGACACTGTGGCGTAGGCTGGACGTACTCGCGAACCGGTGTCCGATTCATCTGGGTGCGAGTCGTGACAAAGTTCTAAGAAGTCTACCAATGAAGTTCGATCATGTTGTCGCAGCCATAGAGGAGTCTACAAAACTTTCCACCTATACTTTCAATGAATTGATGAGCTCTCTTCAAGTTCATGAAGAAAGGTTGATTAGATCGTTAAATCAGCCCATTGATCAAGCTTTTCAGTCCAAACTTCAAATTTCGGACAAGAAAAGTTCAAGAGGATAGCAAAGTAGAAGAGGAGGCTTCAACAACAATAAAGGAAAGAAGCAAAGAAATTTCTTTAAAGGAGGAAAATAACAACAATCTGAAAATTCATTTTCGGGTTGTCGTATTTGCAAGAAAACCAACCACGAAACCAAACATTGCTTCTTTAGATGCAAGAGCTGCAAGGATACGGACCTCTCATACACAAAGTGTCCAAGGAAGGGCAGAAACGACAAAGAAGAAGCCAATTTCTCTAAGCACGAAGGTGATCAACTCTTTTGTTGCATGAATGAACAAAAAGAATTTGAAAACGTGTGGTATGTCGATAGCGGCTGCAGCAACCACATGTGTGGAGATCGTAGTATCTTCATAGAGTTGGATACTAGCCACACTTCACAAGTAAAACTTGGAGACGGAAAAATTTAAGAAGCAAAAGAAAAAGGCGTAATTGCTGTCAACACAAAAAGAGGTAACCAAAAGCTCATTAGTGATGTTCTTTATGTTCCGAATCTCACTCAAAATTTATTGAGCGCCGGTCAACTATTGCAAAAAGAATATTCGGTGTCTTTTGATGATGGAAAGTGCAGAATATTTGACAAGAAAAGCAGCACTACAGTGGTTACAATCCAAATGACATCAAATAAGGTTTTTTCCTTTGTTATGCCTTCTGGAAGGGAAATGGCCTTCAAAGGAGAAAGTGTTGATAAATTCCAGCTGTGGCATTTGAGATATGGTCATTTGCATAACAAGGGGCTACAATTACTCAAGCAAAAGAATATGGTTGTTGGTCTTCCACCAATCGAAGAAATGATCGAGTTTGTGAAGGGTGCATTTTCGGCAAAATGCATTTGCTACCTTTCCCTAAAGCTTCTTGGAGAGCCAAAAGTCCATTGGAGCTGATTCATTCCGACATTTGTTGTCCTACAAGGACTCCATCTCTCAGTAACAAAAGATACTTCATTCTTTTTGTCGATGACTTTACTAGAATGATGTGGTTATATTTTTTGCATGAAAAATCGGAAGCTTTTTATGTTTTTCTACAATTTAAAACTCTTGTAGAAAATCAAAGTGGATAGAAAATCAAGACGTTGCGCACCGATCATGGTGGTGAGTTTCTCTACACTCCATTCATGGAGTATTGCAAGCAAAATGGGATCCAAAGGCAACTCATCGTTCGTAGAAGTCCACAACAAAATGGTGTAGCCGAAAGAAAAAATAGAACAATTGTCGAGATGGCGAGGAGTATGCTTCAAGGTAAAAAATTGGATAAAAAATTCTGGGCTGAAGCTGTTCACACAGCTATTTACATACTCAATCGATCTCCGACAAAGGCGGTTCTAAATCAAACACCATTTGAGGCTTGGCATGACAAGAAACCAACAGTGGATCAAATGAGAGATTTTGGCTGCATTGCTTACTCTCATATTTTAGTTCCAAACCGTGATAAATATGATAAAAAAGGCGAGAAATTGATCTTTATTGGCTACAGTGATGAGTCAAAGGGTTACAGACTTTATAACCCGGAAACTAATAAACTCATCATCTCAAGAGATGTGATTTTTATGAAATGACTGCATGAAATTTGGAGGAAAAATCTTCACATAAATTGGTGACAAATGATTGTGGAGCCATCATTTGTACAAGAAGAGCAGCAGCAAAATGGGAGTGAAACTCCATTTACAAGTCCTCAAAGAACACCCCAAAGAAGTTTCTCAAGTTCTTCAAGTTCGGATTCCGAATAACCTCCAAGAAAGGTACGATCTTTGAGTGATATTTATAAAAATTGTGATGTTGTATTTTTTGGTTGTGAACCTCAGAATTTTGAAGAAGCAACAAAAGAAGAAGTTTGGAGGAAAGCAATGGATGCCGAAATTGAAACAATTGAGAAAAATAAAACTTGGGAGCTTGTGCACTTGCCGCAAGGAAAAGAAGTAATCGGCTTGAAATGGATCTTCAAAACCAAACTTAATGAAGACGGTTCTATCTAAAAACACAAGGCGAGATTGGTTGCAAAAGGGTATTCGCAACAGCCCGAGATAGACTTCAATGAAACATTTGCACCAGTAGCACGAATGGAGACAATCCGGTGTGTTCTTGCAATTGGAGCTCAAATGGGGCTGAATATCTACCAATTGGATGTCAAATCTGTATTCCTCAATGGAGAACTAGAAGAAGAAGTTTATGTTCATCAACCTCCAGGTTTTCAAGTTGTCAGGAAGGAGAAAAAAGTGTATCGGTTGAAGAAAGCTCTCTACGGATTAAAACAAGCGCCCCGAGCTTGGAATAGCAAGATTGATGGATACTTTTGCAAAATTGGATTTCAAAAAAGTCCAAGTGAGCCCTCACTTTACGTAAAAAAAGAAGGTACTAAAGATTTTTTGTCATTTGCTTATATGTTGATGATCTTATATATCTTGGTACTAACATGAAAATTGTGGAGGAGTTCAAGAAAAATATGATGCAAGAATTTGAGATGTCTGATTTGGGACTTATGAGATATTTTCTTGGAATACAAGTGAAGCAATCCAAGGGGGAGAATTTTATCTCTCAAGAAAAATATGTGGATGATTTATTGAAAAAGTTCCACATGAAAAATTGCAAGCCCGTGGCAACTCCTTCAGCGATAAATGAAAAGTTGCAACAAGATGATGGTGCTGAAAAAATAGTTCCGAAGGTGTATAGAAGTCTTGTTTGCTCGCTGATTTATCTCACAAACACAAGACCTGACATAGTATATTCTGTTAGCTATGTCTCGCGGTTCATGAGTGAGCCTAGCAAGCTTCATTTTGCAGCAGCAAAGAGAATCCTACGATATCTTCAAGGAACAAAGAAGCAAGGCTTGAAGTATCAAAAAGAAGAAGACAATGCTTTGATTGGGTTCACGGATAGTGATTGGACTGGTTCGCTGGATGATAGAAAAAGCACTTCGGGCTATGTTTTCTCTTTTGGTTAAAAAGTAATTGCATGGAGTTCTAAAAAGCAGAAAACAGTTGCTTTATCTTCAAGCGAAGCAGAATATATTACAGCAACGGATGCCGCTTGTGAAGTTGTTTGGCTTAGAAGAATTCTCTCAGATTTGCAAGAAGAGCAAATGCAAGCTACAACTATCTTTTGTGATAACATGTCTACCATTGCGATGACTAAAAATCCAGTCTTTAATGCAAGGTCCAAGCATATCGAGCTACATCATCACTACATACGTGATCTTGTTAGCAAAGGAGAAATTTCAATGGAGTTTGTTAACACCAATGATCAAGCAGCTGATTTTCTTATAAAGGCAGTGACAATCGAGAAGTTCGAGAAGTTCAAGAAGATGTTAAAAATTATGAATTAAGAGGGGGTGTTGAAAATATTTAATTCATAATATTCAATAAAGAAACACATTGGTTCCAAGATGAAGACTTGACCATGAAGAAGTTTGAAGAGTTTTGTGTAAAACCAATGAGTCAAGTTCATTGTTGCATGCATGAATGTATTTAGAAAAACTAAGAGTCATGTTCATTACTCTTGATGTATCTTGAGTTCTATAAATAGCTATGTAAGCAAATGATTGAAGTGTAGCAAGCAATCAAGCAAGTAAAACCTCTAGTAAAAATATCAAATCTCCAGCCTAAAAACCTCTCTTGTTCTTTACTTCTTTGTGTTCTTTTCTTAACACCACACTTCCGCACATAAAAACTCCAACAATATATTGGTGATGGTACCAAGAGCCAACTGATCCTTGCGGCCGCCCAAATCTTTGACATTTTTTTTGGTTAAAGCCTCAGCACACGTTCTTGCTGAGGATTTATGAAAATAGAAGTTGAAAAAAAAAATTTGTGGTCGAATAGTCTCAAGGGTTCTATTATTAACACATAAATAAAAGAGTATTCTGAAGGGCTTATATTATTAACACGTATAAATGGAGGAGGAAATGATTGAGTTTGTGCCAATGTTTTAAAAATCGAACCGATGATTGAACCGAAAATCTTTGGTATAGGTCTGACTTGGGTTCAACCGGGTTCAATCGACATTCAACCGGGGTTCAAATAGGCCATTTATGAGAACCAAATAATTTGAGACCTATAAAATATCCACATTTACTTCTTGGTTTGGTTTAGTTTGGTTCTAAGTATATTTGATTTGGTTTGGTTTGGTTTTACAACTATAAGGTCTCTCATAACCAAAGCAAGGGCCAAATGGTCCAAATCTCATGTTGTAAACTTTTGGAGATTTTTTTTTTAAATATTAAAATTGGCCGGTTCAATTGTGTACCGGTTCGGATGGTTCACCGGTTAAACTTCGATTTTGAAAAAAATAATTGTCAATTTTTAAAAAAATATGGTTCAAGATAGATCGGACCAATTTTTTTTGGGTCGAATCTGATCAAATCGGATCCAACAGTCCGTCCAGTCACTGGTTTGTTCGTATTTGGAAAAGAAAGAAAAAGGAGATGAAAAATTCAAAGCGGACTTTCTCACTGACCCGTAGGCATGCCGACTTTGCCCACTGGCCAAGCTGGAATTCCGGCACATGACCCAAAACACGTGTTCCACGTGGGGTTTCTCAAAACACTTGCCGCCCCCCTCCCCCCCCCCCCCTCTCTCTCTCTCTCTCTCTCTCTCTCTCTCTCTTCTGTTTGACAAAATAAGCGCGTGTATAAAACCACTCCCCACGTCCATATATTCCATCTAAACAAATTCTCATTCGTTTCGTTTCGTTTCGTTGCTTCATTTATTCGTTTCCCTCGCACATAGAAAATTAAGAAGAAGAAGAAGAAGAAGAAGAAGAAGAAGAAAGGTGATGATGATAGGAGATCATGGTTCATCGGCCTATAAACTAAGGCTCCGGCTCGGCAGCGGTAGTCCGTTGTCAACAGATCATGGTTCATCGGCCTATAACTCTCTGAGATCAAACAGGTATGTACCTATAATGGCCATTCATATATATATATATATATATATATATATATAAGTTCTGACGAAGAACTGTGTTGCTCAGGGTTGAGCAATATCCGAATCCAAACATGACACAACAACAGCAACAGCAACAGCAACAGATCACCATCTTCTATAATGGCCAGATGTGCGTTTGCGATGTCACGGAGATCCAAGTGCGTGTCTCTGAAAACTCTCACCAGAGCCATTTCTGACCGTCATGTACAAATACTAGATATATTTTTTTTTTTAACCTAGAAGAAAAAAATTCTGACATTATAAGACCATGTTATTACATAAAGAACCCCGCTATTTGGCACACCTCCGTGCAGCCGAGGAGGACGGAACAGTAGGAGCATGGGTTGGGGGTGGAGGGTTCATAAAATAAAAAAGTCTAAATCTAAAAATGAATATTATATATTAAGTAATATATGCATAGGTTGCGAGCTTCGGTTTTTTTGTACGAACAACACATGAATGCATTTTTTTTTTCCATTCATATATAATTTTCTAATAACCCTCTTGTTGTTGTTGTTGTTGTTCGCAGGCAAGAGCTATCATATGCATGGCAAAGCGAGAGATGAACGAGAGATCAGTGGAGAAGAGCAACCACCACCAACATCAATATCATGAGCATGAGCATGAGCATGAGAAACAAAGAAAGCAGCCCAAGTACTCTCCTCCTCCTACAGTGCTAGCACGTCAGCTGATCAATCCGGAGCACTCTATGAAGCACTCACTGCAGCGGTTTCTCCAGAAGAGAAAGACGAGGATTGAGGCTTCTACTCCATACAGCTACACGCCCGAGACACCATCTCCTTCTTCAGCATCCTCGTGATATAAGTCAATATATCACTCTTTACTATATGTACGTGTATTATGTATCGAATCGTTATAGGTAATTTACATTTTTCTTGATTGACTTAGCGGAGAATTCCCTATATCCAGAGAAATTGTCACTTTATCAGAATCACATAGAGCTAGAGAGAGAGAGAGAGAGAAAGAGAAGGAGTGGTAGTATCTTATGAATTTACACTCTACTTCCAAACTTCAAATTCGCCACATGTTTCTAGGGTTGTATTATTTCTATACAAAGGCATGAACAACAGTTTGAGTTCTGGAAAAGGAACTGCAATTGCCAAGAAGCTTTTATAATGTCCAAAAACTTTCAAAATGGATTATTAATTTTTTTTTTAATTTATAATAAAATGTTATAAATTTTATTTTTTTAAACAATAATAAATTAATAATAATTTTGGTAATCCATCTTGAAAATTTAAAAACATTGTAAAAACTGTTAATTGGCAATTACAATTTCCTTTTGAAACAATGGAAAAGATTGTGTCCTTAGAACACAACGCGCTACTCTAAGTCGAATTGTAAAATGTGTACCACACTGGAAAAATAGTTTTCTTTTAGGATCTGTTTGGTTGGTGAGGGAGGTAATGCAGTGGGCTAAATTTTATATTAATTAAATATTTTATAATTATTTTTTAACTATCACTTCATTACAAGTCAATGTTTTAAATTAAAAACTAGATCGATGATCGAACCGAAAATTTTTGGTACAGGTCTGACTAGAGTTCAAATGGGTTCAACCAGGAATTTTGTGAACAGTATACTTAAAATTTTCTTCTAATTATATTATGTACATGGTTCAACCAGGTCTAACTCTTAACTCCAATAACATGTTCAGTTTCTATGTGTAGACATAGAATGAAGAGATTGAAGATGATTATGTACTTCCGGGAGATCAAAATTGAACTGATCTATATAAAAAAAATTAAAAATGTAAATGTAAAAGCCAATGCAATTCTTCCAATATACACAATCAAATATAAATTAAAAAATGTGGAAGGAAAGATTAAAGAATCAGTAGAAGGGAAAAGCCACCAATATATAGAATTAAAGTTTAATAAAGATGAGATCTTACGTGATAAATCAATAGATTGAAAATTGTAGATGACCTCTATGTTCTTGACTTGTATTTAGAAGAGTTGTGAAGATGATGAGAATGGGTGAAGGGGGATAGATGGAAGTCCTTCCATCTACAATTGACAACTAGGGTTGTAGATTAGGAAAAGTGGGAAACCTTTAAGCTTCCACCCATTTTATGATTTATTTTTAAAATGAACCAGTCGGTTCAAATGAACTCGATCCGGTTTGAACAGTAGTTCATCGGTTAAATTTCGGTTATGTAAAAAAAATCTTAAAAAAATAACGGTTCAAGTAAGACCGGATCGATTTTTTGGTAAAATCTGGTCAGATCCGATCCAACTGTCGGTTCTGTCTGGTTCTGACAATATTGTTACAAACTAAATATAGGAACTATCAAAAGTTACAGTTTCCAATTCACTTCAACAACCATCCAAATGTCAAAATTTATGATTTTTCACTTCTAAACTCTACTTCTTCGAAACATCCAAACGAAAAAAGTTATAAAATATGCGTACACATGATGTGCATATAAAATGCATACGCAAAATGTTGACTTCCAAATTTTTTACTTTGCTATGCTTCGTCAAACCAAACAGCCTCTTAGAACAACAACCATGTGATGCCATGTAACATTTTGATTGGTTTGACTTTGGGGTACGACGTGGATGTCCTAAGAGCACATAATAATCTCTTAAGAGAAAAAGCTTAGAGTTAAAAGTAAACTAAAAAATCTTTCCTTATTTCCAATAACATTCTTCTAAATTTATCATCTTTCATTTTTTTCATGTTTGTCGTCTCGGCTTTGATCATTGCCAACGAAATATTTTGCTGCAGTTGGTCATCTTCAAGAAATCTTAATCTTGGGGTTCTTTATCATCTCACTACAAAAATACAACAACATAGCGACTGAGAAAAAATTGTTGCTCTCACAAATCAGTCACTAATAATGAGTAGCAACAGAAAGACGACAGACAATAACCAATGTGGCTAACCAAAACTCTCGTTAAGACCTCAGCGTTTTGACTTTTGACATCTTACCTACGAATTAGTGACGAATCAATTGTTGATAAACCAATCGCAATGGCAGTGGCGAACTGACAAATAAAATCCGTCACTGAATGGAGCAGGACCATCATCAGGAGGAGGAGACACATAAACCTTGAAAGCTCTGTGGCTTGCATCTGAAGAAAATACATCATAATGGACCACTGTTCCATACTACGCTCTCCAGCAGCAGCAGCAGCAGCAGCAGCAATAGTAGTAGGACCAGAAGTTGAATATGCAGACGGAGCTCCAGAGTAAATTGACGGCTGCAACACCAACGACCTGGTACAGTATAGATTGTCTCGTTTTCTCTCTCAACAACGTGTATCCACAATTTGTTCCTCCCGTCAGATGTACATGGCTGACTAGTGCCAGCCCCCTCAACGGCTTGAGATGTCTGGCTCTCCAAGTCTTATAAGTCTCATGTATATATGTATGTATATCTTAGGTACCATGAGCATAGTATATATATTATATATATTTCAAAAAATGAAAAAAAAAAAATGAAATCTAAAATCTTGTGAATTTCTATATGCGTTACTTTTCTAAAACTTCATAACATATTTCGAGTTACCAGTCAAATTAGTTGGCTGCTATTAGAGTAGACTAAATTAATGTTTTCAAATTTTATAACTTTGATTAGCTGTCTAAAATTTGATGGCCACTATTTGAGGAGATTAAATTATAGTTTATATACTACATTCTCTTTAGCTGTCAAATTACATGAAATCCTTTGGAGGAGTAAATTATGACATTCAAAACGTTATACCAGATTTCGAGTTACTTGTCAAATTTACTGGTCACCATTTGAAGAGACTAAATTTCAAAGAGATTGATTAAGGACCGTTCTTTACAAAAGACAATTAGTTATTTTAGTATTCAAAATTATCACTGTCATGAATGAGGCTTAACTGAGGTAGCTAGTGTTGGAGTGGGTGTGATTCTCAACCAATGTGGAGAATATCCCGGAGTGCGACGAACATCATTCATGTGTCAAAAAAGTTCAAAAAGTGCATCGAACGTCGTGTATTAGAACATTTATGGTAAGCAAATATTATATTGAATTTTTATCTTTGACTTTAATTATATATTTATGATTGGATATTTCATATATTAACTTTCCATATAATTGGATTTTCAATTTATGGTAAGCTAATTTATGATTTGATTTTCGTTAAATATATGATCGAATGTAATTGGATTTCCATAAATATTTTTGGCTTCCATATATAGATTTCCATATGAGAATCATAATTCATGCAAGGATTTATATAAAGGCTCATGTAACATACAACAACATGAGAAAAAAAAATAAGAAAGAAAAAAAGGTGGTAAGAATGTCATTGCAACTTTGAAGAGGAGAAAGAAGGATTGGAGGTCGTTTCTGAGAAGAAGATCAATTTGGGGTATTTTTCATTGTCTTTTTTCTTCGTGGTTGTAATCTATTTTCTGTTCCAAAGAGTTGCGGTGATCCGTGTTGGATCGGTGAGGAGCTTATAGAGGGTGTAATCTCTTTATTCCATTAGTGGAGATTCTTCAGGGTTGGACTCCGATCGTCCCGTAGTTTTTCACATCTAGATTTTTCACGTAAAAATATTTGTGTTTGTGATTTGTGTTTGGTATTTTTTGGTTTGTGCGTTTTGTTCGGTTCTCTCGCAGGTACTCTCTGATTTGGGGAACGGTTTTTGCGTTTCGTTCCTAACAGTGTGGTGTCAAAGCCAGGTTCTGGAATTTCAAAAGGGTGTCAGGAGTTGACAGACAAACCAGGGAGGAGAGATGGACGCGAAGCCGGTGCGCATGGTAAACCTGAATGGTACTAACTATCATTACTGGAGGAGCAAGAGGAAGGATCTGCTATTTGCCAAGAAGCTGCATCTGCCAGTATTTGCTTCTGAGAGACCCAGTGACAAATCCGAAGAGGACTGAAAGTTCGTGCATATACAGGTGTGTGGGTACATCAGGCAGTTCGTTGACGAGAACGTGTACAACCACGTTGCCAGTATTGAGTACGCGAGGACACTGTTGGGATAAGATGGAATCTTTGTATGCGAAGACGACCAGAGTAAATAAATTTTTCCTGATCCGGATGATGATGGGTCTGCGGTACAAAGATGTGGCATCCATTAAGGATCATTTGAGTGAGTTTTACGGTGTGGTTGACCAGCTATCCTCGATGGGAGTCAAGTTCTACAACGAGGTTTAGGGACTATGGCTGCTGTGTACATTGCAATACTCGTGGGAGACCGTACGAGTGTCTATAATCGCTTATGCTCCGGAATACGTGGTTAGTCTGGAGTTTGCCAAGAGCGGGGTACTGAATGAAGAGATAGAGAGACGTTCTCAGGCTACTTCATCCACATCCCACTCAGATGTGCTTGTTTCAGAGAGCCACGAAAGGGGTAAAAGCAGGGGTCCAGGCGGTGGCAGAGACAAAAGCAGGGGAAGGTCCAAGGGTCGGTACGAGGACTCGGAGTGTTACCATTGTGGCAAGAAGGGCCACATCAAGCGGAACAGTTTCGCTTGGAAGAGAGAGAAGAAGAGCGACAAGGGGAAGCAGGGCGAGAACACTACAGCGGCGACCTCGACACATGGAGATGATCTGATCATTGTAGGTAATGAGGTAGTTATGAACCTCGCCTGTGATGACAACTCTTGGCTGGTGGACTCAGGTGCTTCAGCGCACGTAATCTCACAACATGGCAATATTTGCTACTTACACAACAAGCGACTGTGGAGTATTGAAGATGGGAAATGGTGATGTCTTGAAGGCAGTTGCCATTGGAGATGTGCATTTGAGGACAAAGATGGGTGCATTTTTATTCTGAAAGATGTTCGTCATGTCCCTAATATCCATTTTAATCTGGTGTCGGTTGGAAGGTTGGATGACGAGGATTTCTTCAATCTCTTCGAGAACAATCAGTGAAAGATTTTCAGAGGTTCGATTGTGATTGCCAAAGGAAGCAAGAGGTCCGGACTCTACTATATGGAAGGGAGCGCACATGGGGCACATGTAGTGAACGCAACTACTGATGCATCTATCGAGTTATAGTACAGACGACTCAACCATATCAGCGAGAAAAGGATGAGCTACTTGGTGAACATGATGGTGATTCCAGGACTAAACTCTACAAAGTTGGAGATGTGCACCCACTATTTGGCGGGGAAGCAAAATAGGGTATATTTCCAAAGTCACCCAAGTTCAAGGAAGCTGGTGTTGCTCGAGTTGATTCACTCGGATGTCTGCGGTCCTATGAAGGTAAAATCTATTGGTGGTGACTCTTACTTTGTAACTTTTATTGATGATTATTCCAGGAATATTTGGATCTATGCCTTAAAGACCAAGGATCAAGTGCTAACACTTTCAAGGAGTTTCAGGCCTCCATTGAAAAAGAAACGGACAAGAAGCTGCTATATGTTCGATCGAACAATGGCGGCGAATATATCGATCACTTTGATGCATACTATAGAGATCAAGGGATACAACACCAGAAGACTCTGCCAAAGATACCTCAATTTAATGGTGTAGCGGAGAAGATAAACATGTCATTGATGGAAAGGGTACGGTGTTTGTTGTCAGAAGCAAACTTGCCGGCTAGCTATTGGGGTGAGGCACTTTACACAACTGCTTATATTATTAATTTATCTTCTAGTACTCCTTTGTAGGGTGATGTGCCTGACAAAGTATGGTACGACAAAGAGCCGTCATACAATCACCTACGAGTGTTTGGTTGCAAGGACTTCGTGCATGTACCAAAGGAAGAAAGATCCAAACTTGACTCGAACACGAGGCAGTGCGTCTTTGTCGATTACGGTCGGGATGAGTTTGGCTATAGACTCTATGACCCCGTAAGAAATTTCTACAGAAGCAGGGACGTGGTATTCGTCGAGGATCAGACCATGACCAACACTCAGGATTCCGAAATACCTTCTGAGGCTAAAAAATTGCCTGAGTTAGAGTCATTTCTCTTCGAGCAGTTTCCAGAGAACATTACAGAGGATCCAATTATGGGGGAGCCTGTACATGAAGTTGCTCCAAACCTTGATCATCAGCCTGCTGATTGTGGTTAGAGTGACCCTCAGGAGGATGAGCATGCCGAGAAGGTAGTTCCTGAAGGGGAGGAGGCAGTTGGTATACAGCCAGCACCGGTTGTCATGCCTAGTCCCAAAATACGTAGAACTAGGAATACGTAAGCATGCTAGTTGTATGTATATAACAACTCTAATACATGGATACAATAACATACATGTACGTTGTAATATGAATATTAATTCAAATATGGTAAATATATTATCACAAGTCACATGCAATACTAATCTCATCCATAGAACAAATCATAGTAAAGAAATAACTAAATCAAAATAATGAGTCTGAATAATCCAAAAATGATAGTCGGGTGGAGACAAATCCACTACCAATGACTATATCAAAAACTAAAATGAGAGAGGAGGACGAAACTCTAATATAAAATAAGATGATGATAGAAGAGTATCAACTAAGAGATCCATCGCTAGAGATAATCAAAGATACTCAGAAGGTAAGACCTCCTCGGCAAAAATAATGCGTTAGGTCTTGGCTTGTACTCCTGTAAACTCCCTCAATTATTTTTAAGGTAGACTAGTTAGGGTTAGAAATATTGTTATAGCGTCAGGGTATTTGAGGTTTAGAAATTAGTTGCAGTTGTCTGGTTCTTTATTTAAATCCTTGGTGCACCCTACCGTTGTTACAATATTCGGAGCCCAACAATAGCCCAAAATTTTTAACAAATTATTTCACTCTTGACTTGACAAGCCTACATAGACGTTGGACTTTTTCGTCACTCACAAACACAATTCCTTGTGCTCTAATTCAATTGCACAACTTTTCAGTCCCGAAATCAATTATTTACTCCTATGTCGCGTACCTTTATCGTTGCCATCCATTTTGGGACATAAACTCAACCCGTTTAGCCGAACCAATTAAAGGACCCAAGACTGACACCAAGTCTACACCATTCATGACCTTTGTGTTACTCCTTATTAAGATCCCATGTGCCCCCATTTATTTAAGAGCATATGACATTTTATTTTAATTAAATTGGGGATACCAACTTTGACTAATCCCAACTTAACCCCAATTTAACCCAATACTCGTTCATTAAGCCCATGCAAAACACACAACACTGCCTCACCCTACATAACACCAAACACCACTTCCCACACCAAATCCCCATCATTTTTTATGCATGTACAAATATCCAAAAGTGAAGGGACTTATTTGCAAATATTGTGCTAGGTGTCACCACCCTATTGGTCAAGGCCAATGAAGAAACCCTCTATCTCTCTTTGATCAGTCCAATCAACCCTCTCTCTCCCCTTTTGTTTGTACACTTTTTTCCATGACAAATCTTGGCCCTCCATTCAAAATGAGACATCATCCTCACCACATACTCACCTATATATATAATTACTCAACCTCACCCCCTTTCCCAATGTGTCAGCCCTAATCCCTAGGAACCTAGGAACCCCCCTCCCTCTCCTCTCTCTTCCCTTCACCAGCTGAACTTCTCCCTTTCTCTTCTTCTTCTTCTTCTTCTTCTTCTTCTTCTTCTTCACAGCCGAGCCCCACCCGCAGCAGCCTTCTCCGATCGAGCAACTGCTGCACCACCCTCGGCCATCCAGTAGACTCCACCATCACACAATACCCCCACTCTTCTTCTCCGGCGAGTCACCACTGCTACCACCGCCTTTACTGCCATCAACCTCCAGTACCTCGACTTCACCTCCATCCCGTCATCAACCACGATCAACCATCAACCTCTAGCACCTCGACTTCACCTCCATCCAGCCATCAACAACGATCAACCATCAACCTCCAGCACCTCGACTTCACCTCCATCCCGCCATCAACCACGATCAACCCCCACCTCCAGCACCTCGACTTCACCTCCATCTCGAACCGCCACGTCCACCTCGACGACCATCTCCATCCCGTCTCCCCCCTCGCACCACTACTACGATCCACTTCCACCCTCCTGCCTTCTCTACGAGCATCGACCACCGTAGCGACTTCACGCTGCCACCACCACCCTCACCACCTCTTCTTCTTCGGCCAAACCCGTAGCTTCCTCTTCTCCGGCCGAGTCCCTCCACGAACCGCCACCGTCGCTGTATCAGTCTCCCACAACAGCCACCATGACCACCACCCACTGCCATCGGGGTAACTCCTCACCTATCTCCTTGCTTTAGTGTAGTGTTGCTTCTTGTTAAATAGAACCTAGCTAGGGTTAGGGTTTATGAATGGTACATATGAGATTTTAGGGTTTTATGTTATATTTTTTCATGCATTTTGATGGGTATTGAGGAGCAGGTTTATTAAGTGTGAAATGGTATTGTGATATCAAAACGTTGGTCATTTATTAAGAGCTGATAATTAATAATAAATTTATTTAAGGAGTAGCTACTTATTGTGAAATGGTGAAAGAATAACAAAATGATGGTTATATAACGAAAAGTTAGATAATTAAAAATTATTTTAATTGAGGATAGTATATTTAAATGTGCATGATAACATTTGTGAATACAAGGGTAGAATCTGAGGATGAGCATAGCTCGAACTACTGAAAATACCGTGATAAATAGTAGGATTGAGGATTTGGTTTGATGATATTATACGGGTGATTGATCGTATTAGATGCAATGTACCTCTAGTCAACCTTGGTCAACCCTCTAGCTTAGTGTCTATGTGAGTTATGTAATTAAAACTGAAGCCTATGCAAGACGTGTGTCACCTCTTATTTTAGAATATTATTGTGATAGTTTATTGATTGAGCTTGTATCTCGTCTCTAGGTACTACGGGATCCGCGGACTTGGACGTTAAACCGGAGCCCCATCTTCAGCATCCGAATCCAGACAAGTGTACCTTGCCATCCTGTATTTCAGTTACCAGATTTCTATTTATTTATTATATGTATTGTGCGCGCTTTGGATCAGAATTGTTACTTCACGTTCGGATCATAACCGGGTGCAGACATTCGTCGGTAACGTCTGGTAATGATTGATAGATGTTCGCAATACCTTGATGTACACACTTGGTTACATCATAACCCTATGACACATTCAGACATTGTCATCGTGCCAGATTTCCTGTATCCTGATACTGTCAGCATGACCGAAAACTGGGACGACTTTAAGGTTATGATTGTTGATAGTTACTTCAGTATGGCGATACTGTTAGATAGAGGTTCAGGTTCAGCGAACACTCATTGACCGCTTTGGGAGGAGACGATAGTTACTAGACGTTTGGGCTCCTCTGCACGCATTATATATATGTATATGTCCTATTTATGTAGTATTCCTGTGTCCGGAGTAGTAGTATCACCAGTGTGACTCTTTGCTCGGAGCTACGGTATGCCCCGTGTGTCTCCGTGTCTGGAGCTACGATTTTATTTTGGACAGCCCATGCGTCGAATATTGTCTTCAAAATTGTGTCTCACTTAGGTGGTTAAGCTAGATTACACCGGCGTTGCACTTGTTTCTTTCTGTTATACTATAGCATACTATTTTTGTACCTTATTACGTCCCTCTGAGGATCTGGTTCCCTTCCAGGCTTAGGCGAGGAGGACTACCCAGAGGAGTACAGACCGGGTGTATATCCAGGAGCGGGACCTGTTGCAAAGGATGAGATCCTTCCCGAGGACTTTGTTTGATCTCTGGTAGTGACTTCACCCTGGGACAGTATTACTATCTAGCTTTTAGATACCGTTCCTAGTTATCTTACTGCTTTCCTTCATTTTAGTATTTGTATTAGCGAGTTTGTTCCCGTGTGACTCTTCTCGTATTTTTACTATGATACATTTCCCGTATTATTTCCCTTCTGCACATTAGTAGTTATGTTCTTCTCTATGTGCTCTATATATCTGTTGTATGTGGATGAGATTTAGTTTCACTGTTTATGTGTTATATGTTGGGTTTTATCATTATACTTTACATCTTAGGTGCACTCCGTCGGGTCTATTAGATTGGGATGCCCGTCGAAGTGTTCCCGCTGGCCATTGCCACGTAGCTCAGTTCCTTATATTTGGAACTGTGGCATGACATAGTTTTTGTGGTAGCCCATGCAGGTCCGATTTAAATCGTCTTGGTCACCTGACTGTGCCAAACGAGCCTGCAAATTAGTAATAGATATTAGGAATCTCATCTACATGTTTAAGTCCTTCACATGACACCTCTGTTTCAATTTTGTTTCCAATTTGTATCTTGTTTAAATTCATCAACGCTGATCTTAATCATGACTTTTTTTCAGAGTTATGAATCTCCGTAGCGGATGTGTCGTGCAGCCGGGCGATGTCCCCCGTGACGCAAGGTCATCCGGGGAACCAGAACTGGGGCATGTTCTTCTGTTGACTCCAACTCCCCAGGGACAGTCATCTAGGCAGCCAGAGGTGCCTTCGGACCGGCACCAGACTCCGCATCAGGCAGGTCATGAGGACCAGAGGACCGCAAGACAGGAGGAGCAGCAGTTTCCCCCACCACCTCCATTCCCTCCGCAGATGCCATATATGCCTTTCCCAACAGGATAACCCATGGATAGGCCGCAGATATTTCAGATGGTCTACGCTATGATGCAGGCCCAACAGCAGGTCCAACAGCAGGCTCAGCAGCAGGCCCAGCAGCGCCAGACTGAGACCTTGAGGGAGAGTATTGTGACGGCCTTGGGACAGGTGTCACCACCAGCACGCCAGTCGATGATGGAGTCTGTCATAGACTTTCGTCGTATGATACCACTTCCTTTTGCTGGCACGGAAGAGCCGACGGAGGTTCATGCATGTCTCACCAGCATTTAGCACCAGCTGGAGGCCACCGATCTCCCGCGACATAGATGGATGACCGCCGTTAGGATGCAACTTACTGGCAACGCTCATCACTGGTGGCTCTCAGAAGAGGAGCATTTGGGACCCGATCGGGTCACATGGGAGGAGTTCTCTAGGCTCCTCCAGGAGGTATATACCTTCCACTGCCCGAGCAGAACTTCGGGATAGGTTCCAGAACCTCAGGCAGGGCTGTTTGACCATAGAGGAATACAATGCTGAGTTCCTCCGCTTGAGCCGATTTATACCGTACCTGATCCCGACCGAGGAGAAGAAGGCCGAGAAGTTCTATGAAGGCCTGAGTTTCAAGACACAGAGATTTATTGGGTCTATAGCCCCCACCTCCTACTTCGAGGTTTTATTAGCAGCACGACGCCAGGACCGCATCAACAAGATGGAGGCCAGTCTGAAGTGCTCATGTGAATCGTCATCATCAGTTTGAGCTCCATAGGGAGGACTTACGAAATGTCCACTGGTACAACAGTAACAGAGAGCAGTACCCCTGTAGGGACCAACGATTCCCACATGCCATTACTGCGGCAAGAAGGGACACTTATTGAGGGACTGTCGACGGAGGCTGAGAGTATGTCTGAGATGTGGGTCGGACCAGCATGCAGTCCAGGATGCCCAGACTAAAGGGCTCCAGTACAGATGGTCCATCGGCCAACCTTGCCAGCACTGAGGCATTATCAGCAGCCTCCCGGACCGAGGCCACCCTACGCAGGAGCTGGGGCACTGCGACCACCAACACCAAGGGAAAATCAGAGAAGGCCACCCTTGGCTGCACAGGTTGATCGATTCCAGCAGGCTCGACAGCAGTCGAGGGCATCAACACCGAGACATGGCCAGGCCTATGCGATGACCATTGAGGAGGTAATGACAGCCGGAGAAGTGATCGCAGGTACTATCTTAATAGCTTCATTACCAGCAGTAGTATTATTTGATTCTGGTGCCACACACTCTTTCATAACTGCTAGTTTCATGGCAACCCATAGAATAGCAACTACACCCCTTTCGAAGATTCGGAGGATTCTTACGGGAGGTGGGATAGTACCAGTTAGTGACACTTGTAGATCATATTTAGTAGTTGTTTGCGGGCGAGAGATGCGAGCCCAATTTCTGGTCTCCTCTATGCCGGACTATGACATTGTCCTAGGCATGGATTGGTTGAGCTAATACCATGCAACGCTAGATTACCATCGTGATTGTGTTATTTTTAGACCACCAGATCATCCTGAGTTTGAGTTTCTTCGGGGAGCCCAAGAGCATGGTGTCCAACCTACCTTAGCGACACACATTGCAAAAGGTGAACCGATGTACCCTCACTTTATTCAGAGTTTGAGGATGTGTTTCCAGAGGATCTTCCAGGCCTGCCACCTGATTGAGAGATAGAGTTCACTATAGAGTTGACTTTCGGAGCCGAGCCAGTTACTTCCCCCGTCTACAAACTAGCACCGAAGGAGTTGGTTGAGTTGAAAGTCCAAGTAGATGATCTCTTAGATAAGGGTTTCATTCGGGCTACTATTTCTCCATGGGGAGTACCCATCTTATTTGTGCCGAAAAAGGACGGGATGGTATGATTGTGTATCGATTATATGGCGTTAAATGCTGTAATGATAAAGAACAAGTACCCTTTGCCGCACATTGATGATTTATTTGATCAGCTTAGTGGCGCATGTGTATTCTCGAAGATCGATCTCAGATCTGGCTATCATCAGATCAAGGTACGAAGGGAGGACATTCCGAAGACGACTTTTCGGACAAAATACGGGCACTATGAGTTTCTAGTCATGTCATTTTGTTTAACCAACGTGCCAGCAGTATTTATGAGCCTGAAGAACAATATTTTCCACCAGTACTTAGATAAGTTCATGGTGGTATTTATCGATGACATCTTGGTATATTCCAAGAGCCAGGAGGAGCACGAGAGATATCTCAGGATAGTGTTGGAGACGCTGAGGCAGGAAATACTGTATGCCAAGCTCAGCAAATATGAGTTCTGCTTAGATAGAGTACCATTCCTGGGACACATAATCACTGGAGATGGACTATCAGTTAACCCAGAGAAGATCGTTGCAGTGGAGACATGGCATACCCCTACATCAGTTACAGAGATTAGGAGTTTTCTCGAACTTGCCGGATATTATCGGAGGTTCATGAAAAACTTCTCGAGGATCGATGCGCCTATAATGCGACTGATGCATAAAGGCAAGGAGTTTATCTGGAATGAGGAGTGTCAGACGACTTTCGATGAGCTGAAGAAGCGTCTAACATCAGCACCGATTTTGATACTTCCTTCAGGATCGGGAGGATTTGTAGTGTATAGTGATGCGTCTGGGAGCGGATTAGGATGTGTACTGATGCAGCACGACAAGGTGATAGCCTACGTATCGAGACAGATGAGAGTTCCTGAGAAGAACTATCTGACGCACGATCTAGAGCTAGCTGCAGTGATATTTGCACTAAAGCTATGGCGATACTATCTTTATGGAAAGCGTGTTGAGATTTACACAGATCACAAAAGTCTGAAGTATGTCTACAATCAGAAGGAGCTCAACATGAGATAGAGGTGATGACAGACTATGATATCGAGTTATAGTACCACCCTGGCAAGACGAATGTAGTAGCAGATGTCTTAAGCAGGAAGCCCATGGCATACTTTTTGACGACTCAGCGGCAATTGTTAGAGGATCTTCAGGAGCTCGGGATAGATGTTGTATTGCCCGGCATGGATGGACAAATGGCCAGTCTAGAGGTTCAGTCTACATTGGTTGAGAGGATCAAGGTAGCCCTGCCTACAGATACAAGATTTCGACGACTGCGAGAGAGGACAGAGGCTGGCATGCAGACGGGACTTCGAATTCATGAAGACAGAATATTGAGGTGTGGAGATCGCCTATACGTTACGAATGGCGAGCTACGTAGGAGTTGATGACCGAGGCTCATAGCTCCATTTATTTTATTCATCCCGGAGGTACGAAGATGTACCGAGATTTGAGACAACACTACTGGTGACATGGGATGAAGAAGGAGATTGCGAGATTCGTGACGAGATATTTGGTCTGTCAACAAGTCAAGGCTGAATATCAGAGGACTGCAGGACTATTATAGCCGCTTTCCATTCCTGAGTGGAAGTGGGAACACATTACCATAGGCTTTGTCACAGGATTCCTGAGGAGCCCTAGCGGGAAGGATGCAGTCTGAGTTGTCGTAGACCAACTCACCAAGTCTGCATATTTTTTCCCTTCAGAGTTGGGCAGTCTACGAAGATATTAGCTGACATGTATATGAGGCAGATAGTACGACTACATGGAGTGCCTGTCAGCATTGTATCAGATCATGATTCAAGATTTACGTCACATTTTTGGCGGAGTATGCAGGAGAGTCTAGGAAATCGTCTCAAGTTCAGTACTGCATATCATCCACAGACTGATGGTCAGTCAGAGCGCACGATGTAATGCCTCGTTCCCCCTATTCGGGGAGCGCGACCAAGAAATACTTGATACCGTCCGATCGGGACAAATTGAATCAAGATCCTTTCCTCGTTATGGATTGGTTTATTCGAAATCAGGTCCCATATTCAACGGAGCGTGCCTCAAGGAAGGACTCGGCGGAAGAGTCGAGAGGGGCCTTTCCGTTGCGCTGGTTTTCTTGCCCATTTTCGATGTCGCTTGGTTTCTTTCTTGTTGGTTTTATGACTTGCGTTTTCTTGAACGGTTTTGATGGATTTTATTGCCTTCGTTCTTAGGATTTCATATTTTGTATCGAACCTTGGAGACCGAATCAGGAGATATTGATCATCTGTTGGTGCGTGCAGGTGATCGGGTAGACGACGCACGCGCGGAGTCTTGAAGTTCTCTATTTTCTCTCCTAGTTCACCAACTTGTGAGTGGCTTTACTTCGATTAGCACCCTTCTTCTAAGTCTTCACTCTTAATAAAATTGGCTCATTTGTGTATCTTGCCCCAACGATATCATAATAAGAATAAATTGAGTCAAAGGAAAAGAACACTTGTAAAGCTTGTCACTTAGAATTCTCAAACGATCACATTGATGCGTGCTTGTCCTCTATGCATTTATATATTCATATTTCAGTTGTAGCTAGAACTTATTCTATATAACTGTACAGATGTATTATGCAAACTATATTGAAATGCAATCACTTGGACAGGAAGACTATGCCAAATGCACTATGTTAAAGTAGATGTATACATTCTTGTGGTTTGAATGTTTTATCTATTAATCTAGTGTCAATGCGTAGTGCGGTCGGACAACTTATGCACAAGGTTTAGTTCCTGCGAATGGCGCCCGGGGCACTGGGGCCGATTCGTTCCGGGGGGAACTCGGATAGCTACGCTAGCAAGCCTAGCACGGGTAATGCGGGGGAGGCCTTGTAGCGGGGCTTACTATCCGAGCTGCAAGGGTCACCGACTTACTGTAGCTATTATCCACGGTGGCAATGGTATGCCATGACCCAATGTACATATATATATATTTTTTCATTGCTTGCTCAAACTAATGGTGTCTTCGTGGCAGGGAAGGACATGGTAAGTATTATGCAGGCAGTCCAGACGGGAAGGTAAAAGTTACCTAACGGTAGCTTGTTTGTTTTGTAAATCGAATATTCAATGCTTGCATGTAAATTTAACTAAGGAAAGATAGAAAGACCACAAATAAATTGCATGCTTCATGTGAACTACTCTGGATTTGGTTAGTTGGGTTAGCTCGCCCTCACCGGTACTTTTCAAAGTACTGACCCTCGTTCCAGCAGGTTCCCCGAGCCCAAGCGACGCGGCGTGGAGCTGAGCTTCTTCTTCCCCAACCAGTCCAGTACTCTTCATAACCCTTCGTGATCCTTTTGGAAAGTTGTACAAATCACTCGGAGGCCGCACAACCCTTATATGCAGCTTCGAGGCAAAGCGATAGCTTCGCCAGCAGGTGTCTACATTATTTTGAAGTTTTAGTAAAGGATGTAATGTATGGAACGACTATCTCATTTGTATCCAAGTTGTAAGCCCGTGTGGCATCCTTATCATTTTGGGTCGAGAGTCTGTAATCAGATGTTCATTATCAATAAAAGAAAACTTTTCTATGCCTCAATGTGTGTTATCTTATTTGCGTACTCTGTTTCATATGTTCTAAAGATTATCATTATGCCTAGGCCTTGTGCACGCGTGCCCTACGCGTGCACGGTATCACGCCCGGAGGACAATTATCGATTGGGCGAAATCAGAGCGTGACATATTGGTAAGATATCGAGATACTGCCGGAACACTTGGTTCATTAAACCCATGAAGGCGGCAGGGGCATTGGTCAAACCGAATGGCATTACCAAAAACTCATAGTGGCCATAGCGATTGCGAAAGGCTAACTTCGGCACATCGTCCGGCTTAATCTTGAGTTGATGGTAACCCGAACGGAGATCAATTTTTGAGAATACTGTTGCAGCTTGTAACTGATCAAACAGATCGTCTATTATAGGGAGGGGGTACTTATTTCGGACAGTAGCTTTATTCAATTCCTGATAGTCGATGCAGAGCCGTACCGAGCCATTCTTTTTCTTAACAAACAACACAGGCACACCATATGGAGACACACTCGGACGGATGTATCCCTGCTTGCAACTGTATCTTTAACTCTTTCAGCTCTGCTGGTGCCATTCGATACGGAGTTTTGGAAATTGGTTGGGTTCCTGGAAATGTATCGATGATGAACTCTGTCTCTCGATCGGGTAGCATACCGGGCAACTCGTCGGGAAACACATTAGAAAAATTTGCCACAATGGGAATGGACTCAACGTTTGCACAATCTTGCCGAGTGTCTCGAACGGACGCCAGGTACCCTACACAGCCGGAGTGAATCATCCGTCGAGCAGATATTGCTGAGATCACCATGCAGGCATTCGACGCTTTCGACTGTGGACTGCACGAATAGCAAAATTCGATCTCGCCAGGAAGACGAAATACGACTTTCTTCTCCGCACAATCGATAGTAGCTGAACAAGCGCCAAGCCAATCCATTCCCAGAATGATGTCTAAAACTATCGCATCAAGTGACAATTTTCTTCCTCCGATGCAAATGCAGCCGTTGTGACAAACTGAATCGGCAGGCAAGCTCATGCTTGACGGAGTACTGACGCTA
Organism: Iris macrosiphon; assembly: GCA_036927795.1. Taxonomy (NCBI): domain Eukaryota; kingdom Viridiplantae; phylum Streptophyta; class Magnoliopsida; order Asparagales; family Iridaceae; genus Iris; species Iris macrosiphon. Next base: position 55,979,711 of record JAYESA010000003.1, read on the forward strand.
AGCCTTAGGCCTAACGGGGTTTGAATGAATTTGTGTTCCCTAGCAAAGCTTGTTGACACAAAACTGTGTGTGGCACCTGAATCAAATAACACTCGTGTAGGTACATTATTGAATAGCAACATACCTGACACTACGGTGTTCGAGGAAAGCGCTTCGTCCCTCGTCAAGGCATAAACCCGACCCCCAGTGTTCGGACGATGCTCTTGTTGCTGCGCAGCCCGATTCACTTGGGGTCCCTGAACTAAATTTTGCTGCTCTGTACGGCGCTGAGGGACTCGATTTGGATGATCAAGACAGTCTCGAGCATAATGACCCAGCTGACCATAATTGAAGCATCCCTGATTTTGACATTCGCTAGCCTAGTGCCCTGTACGGTTGCATTTTGTATAGTGCTGCCCCTGGTTCCCCCTGATTATTTTCCTGGTTTCCACCATTATTTGGACGCTTGTTAGCATTGTTTCCTCCTATATTACCTTGGTGCTGTGATGAGAATGTTGCACAGCGCCAGCAGTAGTTGAAGGATATTATGGTTCCAGGACCAGGGCATGATTTAGGACTTCCCTCATCGTCTCATACTGTGGAGCGACTACGTGCGCATGAATGGAAGGTCGCAGGCCTCCTTCAAATCGTCTAGCTCGGTTTGCTGCATTGGGCAGGTAAGAACTAGCAAACTTCGCCAACCGATTGAATTCTGCGGCATACTGTTTCACTGTCATCGTTCCTTGTTGCAGACGCACGAAATTGTTCTCTTTTTGACGATAAATGGGTGGGGGGATAAATTCTTCTTCGAATGTGCCATGGAAGGTGGACCAAGGAATCGTCTCGCCATCAGCATCAGCGGAGAGAGATCTGCGGTGTACATACCACCAATCGTGTGCGTTCATCCGAAGCTGGAGTTGGGCACATGCGACTCGCTTGTCGTCGGGTACTTCTAAAAGCTTAAAGTGGTCTTCTAGTTCGGCCAGCCAATCCAGTGCAATAATAGGATCTTCTGTCCCTCAGAAGGACGTGTTGCAGACCTTTTTAAAGTCAACAAAGTCGAAGGCAGTCACATCCTTCTTCTTTGTGTTTTGGGGTACTATGACTTTATTTGTCCCTGGCTCCACCGGTTCTGCTATTGTTGTTGCGGATTGGTTAGAAGCCAAGGTCTGAATAATTTATTGCAGAGCGTCCACCTGCTTCTGCTGGATCTTAAATTGTGCTTCTAGATTTTTCTCAAACTTGTCCTGTCGGGCCTTATCCCTCTTTTGTTGTGCCTCTAGCATTTGCATCATTCGTTCGACCGGATCGACGAAGGCGCAGGTCGTTGGCTCTCAGAACTAGCCGAAGTGCCAGAAGTACTTGTTCACCCAGGCAGAACTGAACCTACGACAGCGGCATTGGCTAGAATTGATAAAGGATTATGACTTGACCATAGACTACACACCTGGTAAGGAAAATGTGGTAGCGGATGCGTTGAGTCGGGTCATTACGGGATCTCTGTTCGTCTATAGCAGGTTACAAAGGGACTTAGAAGAAATGGGCATCGAACTCCGAATTCGGTATCGCGACGCGCGGGTTGATTAGATGCGATTTATACCCAACTTGATAAAGAGAGTCACATCTACTCAAATGGACGACCCATTCCTCCGAAAAATACGGGAGCAGGTTCAAGCGGGAAAGACGAAAGACTTTGCAGTAGATAAGAATGGGGTGTTGCGAGTGAAGGAAAGGCTATGCGTCCCCAACGATTCAGAACTCAGAAAGGAGATCCTTACGGAAGCATATTATGCAGCCTATACTATCCATCCCGGGAGCACAAAAATGTATAGAGACCTTCGTACTGTCTTCTGGTGGCACAGCATGAAGAAAGAAGTAGCACTCTTTGTGTCCCAATGCATAACCTGTCAAAGGGTGAAAGCAGAACATCAGAGGCCGGGCGAAGAAATACAGAATCTTGCTATCCCATAATGGAAGTGGGAGCACATCAGCATGGACTTCATTGTTGTCCTGCCAAGGACGCAATGGGGGAACGATGCAATCTGGGTCATCGTCGACCGGTTAACCAAGTCTGCACACTTTATTGCCATTAAAAGTACTTGGAGCGCCGATCGCCTTGCCCATACCTACCTTGACGAGATAGTCCGGCTACACGGAGTGCCAGTTTTCATAGTATCAGATCGGGACGGACGGTTCATCTCACATTTCTGGGAAAGCCTTCAGTCGTCGATTGGGACCAAGTTGAAGTTCAGCTCTGCCTGCCATCCTCAAACAGATGGCCAAACAGAGCGGGTGAATCAGGTACTAGAAGACATGCTGCGCCACTGCGTAATCGATTCAAAGTCAAGTTGGGACGTCAACCTCCCGCTAGCCAAATTTGCATACAACAACAGTTATCAGTCTATCATCCAAATGGCTCCGTATGAGGCTCTGTATGGGCGGAAGTGTAGGTCACCAATCTGCTAGGATGAAGTTGGAGAGAGGCAAATCTTTGGGCCAGAACTGGTTGAACAAACAGTACAAAAGGTTCGGCTGATTCGAGAACGGTTAAAAGTAGCACAAAGTCGACAAAAGAGCTATGCTGATGTTCGTCGTCGCCCCCTTGAGTTCCAGGAGGGTGACCACATGGTCTTGAAAGTCTCACCCATGCATGGAGTTACAAGATTCGGGGTAAAGGGGAAGTTAAGTCCGATATTTGTTGGCCCGTTTAAAATTCTCAGACGAGTCACTTCAGTTGCTTACCAAATTGCATTGCCGCTAGCCCTATCAGATGTGCACGATATTTTTCATGTGTCTCAGCTAAGAAAGTATGTGCATGACCCGAACCATGTGGTAGACTTTGGTCAGTTAGATCTGCAAGCAGACTTGTCGTACGTCGAAGAACCCGAGCAGATCTTGGAGCGTAAAGAAAAGCAGTTACGGAATCGGACAGTATCGCTAGTGCGCGTTCTTTGGCAAAACCACGCGGTCGAAGAATCGATGTGGTAACTCGAATATGATATGAGGGAAAGGTTTTTCTCATTATTCCTTAGGGGTAGGTTCTATTCCAAAGTTTCGGGACAAAACTTTCAATTAGATGGTTATGATGTAATGCCCCGTTGTCACGACCCGCACCCGGGGTAAGGGTACTAGTCGGAAACAACGCCCAGCCTACGCCGCAGAATCGGCGGTAGAACGCTGTCTAGAAAGTCTATCTAATATAATGAACCACCAAAAGATAGTGTACTCAATCACAGAACTAAGATAGAATGAACACGAATCAGATAAGAATAGAATAGTCACAATACAACTCATGAGTCTAAAATAATACATCAATGAGTCTGAAGAAAAAATACAGAAATATGCTAGAGACAAATCCAGTACAAAAGAATACTACAAAACTATAAAGCTAAAACTCCAGGGTCAACTGTCTCAATTGGGATAAGTCCCTCTTGAGCTAGGGTCTCAGAATCTAAACCCACAACATCCTGGGGTCCATAATAGGTAGGGTACTCCTCAGTGTCATCTGGAAAAATATATCCAGTCAGGAAAGGAGCAGAGTACAACCCTAACAGCAGTTCTCAAATAATGATAAAAACTATGTAACAGTAAGTAGCTGTGGATAAACAAGATGCATAAATAGATACAAGAAATGTATAGACAATAAGGAAGTACTGGAAAGAAATACAATAATGAACAATATGCTGATAGAACAAGAATACTAATGACTAAGTGTGTGAGTACTAGCTTTAACATGTGATCGGCTTAGGAACTTGCACAAGAGTATAATGGCCTGGCTGATTATACGTGCGGTGTATGATCAACACTCACAAGGAACAAGATATGCACAAGGAGGGTATGATCACATATCTACACTAAAATACTCCCCACCTCGACTGGTATAATAGATCCAACCACGGTACGTTATGGCACTAGATTCCCCAAGAAGATAGCTAGTCTCCCCGAGAATCGGTGTCTGTACATGTACAAGATAACCAATGAAACAATACATGCACCATATACACCATATACCAAGGAATAATATCTCATGACGAGATCCGGATATACCAATCCGTGTAACCATAGTGTCAAGAGAACATGTATATCTACACTAGATACAACGAACATAGAGGATATCATAAATGAGAAACTATCAGAGAATGTACTCGCCTGAAGTCCAATGAACAGTCTCACAAATGTCTGACTCGGTGCCTCGAAGACCTAGATATGGAATACCACATTAATACAAGGTCCCGAAAAGAGAACAAGTCAAACTAGGCAATTTCTAGGTCAATAAGTCAATTCTAAGTCAAAAGTCAACTATGGTCAACTCTAAAGTCCACTAAAGTCAAACATGGTCAAACCCAAAGTCAACCTCACAAGACATCTATAAAATAATATAGAGATAAACTACAATAATTTAGGAATCAAATTAGATTCAAAAAGAACTCACACAAAGTATACTAATAATATAATTAATATATACCCTAAAATAATATATATACAACCCAACATTTATATAAATAACATAATATATTATTACAATTATTATTCCTCACAAAACACATATATATATACATATATATATATACAATTATAATATATAATATATACATTAAATCTGTCAAAGCGTCATTGAAAAACAGTGAATAAAATAGGATTAAATCAAAACAGTTTAAATAGTGACAGTCGGGACTGTCACCGAAGGACTGTCACCGAAACCCAAATAATAAACTGCCACTGCTTTGGTTTTCGCTGACAGTTAAACTGTCGCGGAAAAGCGTCGCAGAAAAGCTGCTGTTTCCCGCTGCTGCAATTAATGACAGGTTTGTCATTAATTGCCCGAAGGCTACAGCGACTGCTATTAGTCGGCTAATTAATGACAGTTTTTTTTTTACTGTCATTAATTCACTGTCACTAAAATAAGTTGTATATATATAATTATATATATAAAAACAGAATATATAAACAATATATATATATATATATATATATATATATAAACAGAATATATAAAACAGTATATATATATATATATATATATATATATATATATATAAACCATTAATACAAAAAATGTACATATATATATATATACACATAAACTTATACCTTCAAATATTTAACAAAGAACATATAATTTACATGGCTAGAAGCACACCTAAAATATTTACATTAATATCCAAATAATTACATAATAATTATAAATAATATAATTACACAATTAAACATACAAATATATTTTATAAAATATTTTATGTATAAATTATATTATTTAACAAGTAGTAACATATATATTTGCATGCAAGAAAGCTACATATTATATTGTACATTATATTAGCACACCCAAAATATAGATCTATGCTACAATAATTACTATAATAAATACACAAAATAAATATTTAATATCCATATATATATACTAATTATAAATGAAGAATTGAACCACAATTAATTAGATCTATGTAAAAATACACACAATTGGAGAGTATCTCACCGTATCCCACTAGATCTAGGATACGCATGCGACATGAGTCCAACACACAACCAAATATACCCCGAAGGACACAAACAAATCACAAATAATATTTATGAACAAATCAAAGCGTCAAAAGTAGATCTATGTGTCTGTGTCAAAATACGACATGTTCAAAGCCCCGTGTCGGAGAAAAACCCCCAAATGACACGTATCACCAAATAGTTGGGATACGAACCACAAGTATCCCAATATGGACACGACACTAGCCTCAAACACAAATCTCATGTTCAATTGATCTATAGGATCAATTGACACACACAACAAAATATAAATTCGGAATTCCAACAAAATTGACACAAAAAGTACCATAACTTTCTCCATGGGTCTCCTATGAACACAAAACAAAGTCCTATGGGTACTACATACATATAGGTTGATTTTACGTGATTAAATCTCAGATTTAGAAGCTATTTAAATGGGAAAATCTGAATTATACCTATTGGGAGATGGATTCCCAATGAAACCTCCAATTGAGATGAACTTGCTTCCAAATTGTAGATCCTTGCTCCTCTTTGTAGATCCTTGCTTTCTTCTTCTAGATCCTTGCTTCCTCCTTCTCTAATGGTGAATTGGGAAGAATTTGGAATGAATTTGGTAGGGAATTGGATTGGGAATGGAGGGAATTTGGTAGTGGGAGAATTCTAGATCTAGATTTGGAATGAGATGAGAGAAGAGAGAAATTCCCCCCCCTCTTTAATAGGCCGGCCATAGCCCCTCCCCCAAGCAATTATAAAATGTCCAATGTACCCCTTGGGGCCTCTCATGAAGAAATAATTAAGGAAGGAAGCTTCTAGTCTAATCATTTAATTAATTTAATCCATCTCCTTAACTATGGGCTTTCTAAATGGGCCAAGTCTAACTAATTAATTCATGTTGGTCCATGGGTCCAAACTAAACTAGTTGGGTCCACTAAAATAAGTCTAAAATAATTAAATAATAACTAACAACAATTAAATAATACAACAAATAAATATTTACCATGCACAATATTTATTTAAATAGGAAATTACCAAAATACCCTTTCCTAGAAAATGTGGTAGTGACAAGTCTACCCTCCTTAAAATAATTTCGTCCTCGAAATTCAAAGACGAAAACTACCCCCAGAAAATCACAGAACAGAACTAAAGAATCACAACTAACTAATGAACAGAACATAACAATGAACAGAACATAACTAGAAATAACATACCTCAAGGTACAAACAAATATGGATAACGCTCTCGCATGTCATCCTCTCTCTTCCAGGTAGACTCCCCCGGAGAGTGATGCCTCCATGCGACGCGCACCAAAGGAATAGTCTGGTTCCTCAGCACCTTCTCTCTCCGATCCAGAATTCCAACTGGCTGCTCTGGATAGCTAAGAGTAGGGCCCACCTCTATCTCTGAGTGATCCAATACATGACTAGGATCTGCCACGTATCGTCTCAACTGCGACACATGAAACACGTTGTGCACTCCCTCCAATGCAGATGGCAAGTCTAGTCTATAAGCAACTGCACCGACCCTCTCTAGAATAGTGAAAGGTCCAATGAATCGCGGACTAAGCTTTCCGCCTCCACCGAAGCGAATCGTGCCTCGTGTCGGAGAAATCCTCAGAAACACCAAACCACCCACCTCAAACTCCAAGGGTCTCCGATGGCTATCGGCCCAATGCCGTTGTCTGTCCTGTGCCACTCGAAGTCTGTCTCTGATCAACTGAACCTTCTCTGCTGCATCCACAACCATCTCTGGCCCAAGCAAAACTCTCTCTCCAACATCGTCCCAAGACAAAGGAGTACGACACCTCCGACCATATAGAGCTTCAAAAGGTGACATCTCTATACTGGCCTGGTAACTGTTGTTGTAAGCAAACTCTACCAAATGGAGATGGTCCTCCCAAGAACCCCCGAAATCTAGTACACAAGTGCGCAACATATCCTCGAGAGTCTGAATAGTCCTCTCTGACTGCCCATCTGTCTGGGGATGATATGCAGTACTGAACTTGAGTTGAGTGCCCAAACTCTCCTACAAACTCCTCCAGAAATGAGAAGTGAAACGACTATCCCGATCTGAGACTATGCTGACGCGAACTCCATGTATCCTAACGATCTGCCTCACATACATCTCTGCCAGCTTCTCCGTAGACAAACCCACCTTGAAAGGCAAAAAGTGGGCCGACTTGGTCAATCTATCAACAATGACCCAAATCGCGTCTTTCCCTCCTGGAGGTCGTGGTAGTCCGGACACAAAATCCATAGTAATGTGTTCCCACTTCCACTCTGGAATGGGTAATGGCTGAAGTAAACCTCCTGGCCTCTGCCTTTCGGCTTTCACCTGCTGGCACACTAAGCATCTGGATACAAACTGTGCCACTTTCCTCTTCATGCCATACCATCACACACTCTCTCGCATATCCCGATACATCTTGTTAGCACCTGGATGTATGGAATACTGAGAGCGATGCGCTTCCTGCAATATCTCCTCTCGTAACTCCCCACTAGGCACACACAATCTAACTCCATGCCTCAAAGATCCATCCTCTGCAATAGTGAAATCATCCTCCAATCCTGCTCTCACCTGAGCTCTGATACTCCTCAAAGATACGTCATCATACTGTGCTGCCTTGATCCTATCCATCAAATCTGAATGTATCTGCAATCCCCATATCTGCATAGCACCACCCGGAACAATTACCTCAATGCCCAAGCTCTCCAAGTCCTCCAACAAATATCGATCCTGCGTCAAGAACATAGCTACTGGATACCTGCTCAAAGCATCGGCAACTACATTGGCCTTCCCAGGATGATATTGCAAAGAGATATCAAAATCCTTCATCAGTTCCAACCACCGACGCTGCCTCATGTTCAACTCCTTCTGCGTGAAAACGTACTTTAAGCTTTTGTGGTCTGTGAAGATCTCCACACGCTCTCCGTACAAATAATGTTTCCACAACTTCAGGGCGAATATGACAGCTGCCAACTCCAAATCATGGGTAGGATAGTTCTTTTCATGAGGATGCAATTGCCTGGATGCATAGGCAATCACTTTCCCATGCTGCTGAAGAACACAACCTAAACCCTTTCCCGATGCATCACTATAAATAGTGAAACCTCCGGACCCTGATGGCAATGTCAAAATAGGAGCAGACGTCAACCTCTTCTTCAACTCCTCAAAAGCGGCCTGGCAATCTTCCGTCCAAACAAACTCCACATCCTTCCTTGTGAGTCTGGTCATCGGCTCGGCAATCCTCGAAAAATCTTGCACAAACTTTCTGTAGTAGCCTGCCAATCCCAAGAAACTCCTGATCTCTGCTACCGAACTCGGAGTCTTCCAAGATTCCACTGCTGAAATCTTCTTCGGATCCACTGAAATACCATCACCAGTCACAACATGCCCCAAGAATTCCACCTTGTCCAAGAAAACTCATATTTGGACAACTTTCCATACAGCTTCTCCTTCCTCAGCACATCCAACACAATCCTCAAATGCTCCTCATGCTCCTCCGGTGTCCTCGAGTATATGAGTATGTCGTCGATGAACACCACCACAAACTTGTCAAGGTACTGGTGGAACACCTTGTTCATCAAGTTCATAAATACCGCCGGTGCATTAGTCAAACCAAACGGCATCACCATAAACTCGAACTGACCATACCGAGTTCTAAAAGCAGTCTTCGGTATGTCCTCCGGCTTCACCTTCACCTGATGGTAGCCTGATCTCAAATTTATCTTAGAAAACACCTTCGCACCACTCAACAGATCAAACAGATCATCAATCCGTGGCAAAGGATACTTATTCTTGATAGTGAGATTATTCAAAGCCCTGTAATCAATGCACATACGCACCGATCCATCCTTCTTCGGTACAAACAATACCGGGGCTCCCCATGGTGAAGAACTCGATCTGATAAACCCCTTATCCTGTAATTCGTCCACCTGCTTCTTCAACTCGACCAGCTCGCTGTTGTTTACTCTATAGACATGCTGCGAAATTGGTTCTGCACCTGGCACCAAGTCTATAGAAAATTCAACATCTCGATCTGGCGGCAATCCTGGCAATTCTTCAGGAAACACATCCAAAAATTCTGCTATCAACGGATGTGGCAACTCCTTGTCTTCCACCATAGCTCCACAAATAATGCCTTCTTCCTGCTCCACAGCTCCTCTAGCAAACTCGAACTCTGGCTCTCCTGGCGGACCAAACAAAATTCTACCTCCTCTACAATCTATGCTAGCACGGTGCCTACTCAACCAATCCATCCCGAGTACAATGTCGTAGCTCGGAAGTGGCATTACAAGTAGACACGCACTCAACTCCCGGCCTCCCAGAGTAACTCTCCGATCTTTGCAAATATCATTAACCAGGATAATGCCTCCCCCGGTCATGATCTTGCAAGTCCTAAGCAAAGACTCAGCTACCAAACCATGCTTTAGAGCAAAAGAAACAGATACAAAACTATGGAAAGCACCACTATCAAACAAAGCTAAAGCTGGAATGGAATCAAGAAGAATAGAACCTGCGATGACATCTCTGGTGGGTTCCTTCTCTTCGACTGTCATAGCAAACGCTCGTCCCTGCCGAGCACCTCCCTGCTGCTGATGCTGGACAAAACGCTGCTGCTGTGTCGGAAGCGGTCCCCTCGGTTGTGCTGCAGGTGGTCTCATCTGTGCCCTCGGAGCTGGAGCTGCTCCCTGAACTGCACGACGAGGACACTCCCTCAATTGATGCCCTTCAGTACCACAATACAAACAAACTCCTAGCCTCTTTCTGCAAACTTCCCAGATGTGGCCGGGCTTCTTGCAGAAGTTGCATAGAGCTTGCTGTAACTGCCTCTGCTGCTGAGGTGCCTGGTGAAAAGGCGCTCTAGCTGGAGTCTGGTTCTGCTGTGGCTGCTGGAAAGGTCTGGACTGGAAATGAGGACGTTTGGCAGATACTGCACTGCCGTTGGCCCCCTGAAAAGAATCACGGTCTCTCTTGGTCTTCAAACCCAGATCCCGCTCAACCTTGCGTGCCTCCGCAAGTATCTCCGAGTATGTCTCATAAAAGACGGAATGAGAATCTTCACCTCCCAGTTTAGACCCTCTCGAAAACGAATAGCTCGAACCTCCGGCTCCCTCACCAGATACTCTGCAAATCGGCTCAGCCTACCGAACTCTGCAGCGTATTCCTCCACAGACATGCTTCCCTGAATGAGACTCTCAAATTGTCTCCCCAAGTCAAGCCTGTCTATCCGGGCGAAAAACTTCTTCTTGAAAAGGTCCTTGAATACCTCCCAAGAGTGTCCTGCGTCAACCAGAACTGGCTCATTCCTGAACCAAGTGCGAGCGACGTCGAACAGTTGAAGTCCTACCGCCTCAACCTTCAGATCTTCAGAAAGACGGGACACCCTCATAAGACGCTCAATGTCCTCGAGCCAATCATCAGCATAGACGATGCCCTCCGTCCCTTTGAAAACCCTAGGCTCCAGTTTCTTGAAGTCCTGAATGTTGCCTGGCCGAAGCTGAGCAACCTGAGGAACAACCTGCTGCTGGACCGGAACTCCTCTCTCAACTACAGCACGAGCAAGCTGATGAGCACTCTCGATGCCCTGCCGTAGAACGTCGGTCTGCCTCTGATGTGCCTCCGACTGAGCCCTCTGTGCCTCGAGCATCTCACGAAACAGAGTAAATATCTGTGACGCCTCTGCTGGCACAGGAGGTGGAGGTGGAAGCCCCTCAGATACAGCTGGCACAGTCCTCTGAGTGGGTGGTGGACCTCCGAAAGCAGCTGACACTCCAATCATCGGAGAAGTGACTGGTGCAGGCCCTCGGGATGTCGCAGACCTCTCAGAAACTGCTCTCCCTTGCTGTGATCTAGTCTTAGGCGGCATCCTGAGACAAAGCGAAAGAAAGAATCAATATGGCACAAGATGTAAGATATTCAAGGAAAGGACAGTTTAAGAGATCAAGTATCAACGTCAAAGGAGAATAGTTGAATCAAAAGAATTTTCCTAGATGTGATTGAGTATCTCAGCCTATATCCTATATCCTATCGCAGGCTCGCAGTAGTACAACTAAGTTGTCGTACTACCACGACATCACATACTTGTGAAGCTAGACCTGCATGGGCCACCACCAAAAACGTGTCACGACCCGCACCCGGGGTAAGGGTACTAGTCGGAAACAATGCCCAGCCTACGCCGCAAAATCGGCGGTAGAACGCTGTCTAGAAAGTCTATCTAATATAATGAACCACCAAAAGATAGTGTACTCAATCACAGAACTAAGATAGAATGAACACGAATCAGATAAGAATAGAATAGTCACAATACAACTCATGAGTCTAAAATAATACATCAATGAGTCTGAAGAAAAAATACAGAAATATGCTGGAGACAAATCCAGTACAAAAGAATACTACAAAACTATAAAGCTACAACTCCAGGGTCAACTGTCTCAGTTGGGATAAGTCCCTCTTGAGCTAGGGTCTCAGAATCTAAACCCACAACATCCTGGGGTCCATAATAGGTAGGGTACTCCTCAGTGTCATCTGGAAAAATATATCCAGTCAGGAAAGGAGCAGAGTACAACCCTAACAGCAGTTCTCAAATAATGATAAAAACTATGTAACAGTAAGTAGCTGTGGATAAACAAGATGCATAAATAGATACAAGAAATGTATAGACAATAAGGAAGTACTGGAAAGAAATACAATAATGAACAATATGCTGATAGAACAAGAATACTAATGACTAAGTGTGTGAGTACTAGCTTTAACATGTGATCGGCTTAGGAACTTGCACAAGAGTATAATGGCCTGGCTGATTATACGTGCGGTGTATGATCAACACTCACAAGGAACAAGATATGCACAAGGAGGGTATGATCACATATCTACACTAAAATACTCCCCACCCCGACTGGTATAATAGATCCAACCACGGTACGTTATGGCACTAGATTCCCCAAGAAGATAGCTAGTCTCCCCGAGAATCGGTGTCTGTACATGTACAAGATAACCAATGAAACAATACTTGCACCATATACACCATATACCAAGGAATAATATCTCATGACGAGATCCGGATATACCAATCCGTGTAACCATAGTGTCAAGAGAATATGTATATCTACACTAGATACAACGAACATAGAGGATATCATAAATGAGAAACTATCAGAGAATGTACTCGCCTGAAGTCCAATGAACAGTCTCACAAATGTCTGACTCGGTGCCTCGAAGACCTAGATATGGAATACCACATTAATACAAGGTCCCGGAAAGAGAACAAGTCAAACTAGGCAATTTCTAGGTCAATAAGTCAATTCTAAGTCAAAAGTCAACTATGGTCAACTCTAAAGTCCACTAAAGTCAAACATGGTCAAACCCAAAGTCAACCTCACAAGACATCTATAAAATAATATAGAGATAAACTACAATAATTTAGGAATCAAATTAGATTCAAAAAGAACTCACACAAAGTATACTAATAATATAATTAATATATACCCTAAAATAATATATATACAACCCAACATTTATATAAATAACATAAAATATTATTACAATTATTATTCCTCACAAAACACATATATATATACATATATATATATACAATTATAATATATAATATATACATTAAATCTGTCAAAGCGTCATTGAAAAACAGTGAATAAAATAGGATTAAATCAAAATAGTTTAAATAGTGACAGTCGGGACTGTCACCGAAGGACTGTCACCGAAACCCAAATAATAAACTGCCACTGCTTTGGTTTTCGCTGACAGTTAAACTGTCGCGGAAAAGCGTCGCAGAAAAGCTGCTGTTTCCCGCTGCTGCAATTAATGACAGGTTTGTCATTAATTGCCCGAAGGCTACAGCGGCTGCTATTAGTCGGCTATTTAATGACAGTTTTTTTTTACTGTCATTAATTCACTGTCACTAAAACAAGTTGTATATATATAATTATATATATAAAAACAGAATATATAAACAATATATATATATATATATATATATATATATATATATATATACATATATATATATAAACAGAATATATAAAACAGTATATATATATATATATATATATAAACCATTAATACAAAAAAATGTACATATATATATATATATACACATAAACTTATACCTTCAAATATTTAACAAAGAACATATAATTTACATGGCTAGAAGCACACCTAAAATATTTACATTAATATCCAAATAATTATATAATAATTATAAATAATATAATTACACAATTAAACATACAAATATATTTTATAAAATATTTTATGTATAAATTATATTATTTAACAAGTAGTAACATATATATTTGCATGCAAGAAAGCTACATATTATATTGTACATTATATTAGCACACCCAAAATATAGATCTATGCTACAATAATTACTATAATAAATACACAAAATAAATATTTAATATCCATATATATATACTAATTATAAATGAAGAATTGAACCACAATTAATTAGATCTATGTAAAAATACACACAATTGGAGAGTATCTCACCGTATCCCACTAGATCTAGGATACGCATGCGACACGAGTCCAACACACAACCAAATACACCCCGAAGGACACAAACAAATCACAAATAATATTTATGAACAAATCAAAGCGTCAAAAGTAGATCTATGTGTCCGTGTCAAAATACGACATGTTCAAAGCCCCGTGTCGGAGGAAAACCCCCAAATGACACGTATCACCAAATAGTTGGGATACGAACCACAAGTATCCCAATATGGACACGACACTAGCCTCAAACACAAATCTCATGTTCAATTGATCTATAGGATCAATTGACACACACAACAAAATATAAATTCGGAATTCCAACAAAATTGACACAAAAAGTACCATAACTTTCTCCATGGGTCTCCTATGAACACAAAACAAAGTCCTATGGGTACTACATACATATAGGTTGATTTTACATGATTAAATCTCAGATTTAGAAGCTATTTAAATGGAAAAATCTGAATTATACCTATTGGGAGATGGATTCCCAATGAAACCTCCAATTGAGATGAACTTGCTTCCAAATTGTAGATCCTTGCTCCTCTTTGTAGATCCTTGCTTCCTTCTTATAGATCCTTGCTTCCTCCTTCTCTAATGGTGAATTGGGAAGAATTTAGAATGAATTTGGTAGGGAATTGGATTGGGAATAGAGGGAATTTGGTAGTGGGAGAATTCTAGATCTAGATTTGGAATGAGATGAGAGGAGAGAGAAATTTCCCCCCCTCTTTAATAGGCCGGCCATAGCCCCTCCCCCAAGCAATTATAAAATATCCAATGTACCCCTTGGGGCCTCTCATGAAGAAATAATTAAGGAAGGAAGCTTCTAGTCTAATCATTTAATTAATTTAATCCATCTCCTTAACTATGGGCTTTCTAAATGGGCCAAGTCTAACTAATTAATTCATGTTGGTCCATGGGTCCAAACTAAACTAGTTGGGTCCACTAAAATAAGTCTAAAATAATTAAATAATAACTAACAATAATTAAATAATACAATAAATAATTATTTACCATGCACAATATTTATTTAAATAGGAAATTACCAAAATACCCTTTCCTAGAAAATGTGGTAGTGACACCCGTTTCCCCTATTCGGGGAGCGCGGCCAAGAAATACTTGATACCGTCCGATCGGAAAAGATCGAATCAAGATCATTTCCTCGTTATGGATTGGTTTTTTCAGAATCAGGTCCCATATTCAACGGATCGTGCCTCAAGGAAGGACTCGGCGGCAGAGTCGAGAGGGGCCTTTCCGTTGTGCTGGTTTCCTTGCTCGTTTTCGATGCCGCTTGGTTGCTTTCTTGTTGGTTTTATGACTTGCGTTTTCTTGAACGGTTTCAATAGATTTTATTGCCTTCGTTCTTAGGATTTCATATTTCGTATCGAACCTTGGAGACCGAAGCAGGAGATATTGATCATCTGTTGGTGCGTGCAGGTGATCAGGTAGACGACGCACGCGCGGAGTCTTGAAGTTCTCCCTTTTCTCTCCTAGTTCACCAACTTGTGAGTGGCTTTACTTCGATTAGCACCCTTCTTCCAAGTCTTCACTCTTAATAAAACTGGCTCATTTGTGCATCTCGCCCCAAAGATATCATAATAAGAATAAATTGAGTCAAAGGAAAAGAAGAGTTAGACTTGAAATACTTGTAATGCTTGTCACTTAGAATTCTTAAACGATCACATTAATGCGTGCTTGTCCGCTATGCATTTATATATTCATGTTTCAGTTATAGCTAGAACTTATTCTTTATAACTGTACAGATATATTATGCAAACTATATTAAAATGCAATCACTTGGACAGGAAGACTATGCCAAATGCACTATGCTAAAGTAGATGTATACATTCTTGTGGTTTGAATGCTTTATCTATTAATCTAGTGTCAATGCGTAGTGTGGTCGGACAACTTATGCACAAGGTTTAGTTCCTGCGAACGACGCCCGGGGCACTAGGGCCGATTCGTTCCGGGGGGAACTCAGATAGCTACGCTAGCAAGCCTAGCACGGGTAATGCGTGGAAGGCCTTGTAGCGGGGCTTGCTACCCGAGCTGCAAGGGTCACCGACTTACTGTAGCTATTGTCCACGGTAGAAATGATGTGCCATGACCCAATATACATATATATATATATATATATATATATATATATATATATATATATATATATATATATATATATATATTTGTGTATTGCTTGCTCAAACTAATGGTGTCTTCGTGGCAGAGAAGGACATGGTAAGTATTATGCAGGCAGTCCATACGGAAAGGTAAAAGTTACCTAACGGTTGCATGTTTGTTCTGTAAATCGAATATTCAATGCTTGCATGTAAATTGAACTAAGGCAAGATAGAAAGACCACAAATAAATTGCATGCTTTATGTGAACTACTCTGGATTTGGTTAGTTGGGTTAGCTCGCCCTCACCGATACTTTTCAAAGTACTGACCCTCGTTCCAGCAGGTTCCCCGAGCCCAAGCGATGCGGCGTAGAGCTAAGCTTCTTCTTCCCCAACCAGACCAGTACTCTTCACAACCGTTCGTGACCCTTTTGGAAAGTTGTACAAAGCACTCAGAGGCCACACAACCCTTATATGCAGCTTCGAGGCAAGGCGATAGCTTCGCCAGCAGGTGTCTACATCATTTGGAAGTTTTAGTAAAGGATATGATGTATGGAACGACTATCTTATTTTGTATCCAAGTTGTAAGTCCGTGTGGCATCCTTATCATTTTGGGTTGAGAGCCTGTAATCAGATGTTCATTATCAATAAAAGAAAACTTTTCTATGCCTCAATGTGTGTTATCTTATTTGCGTAGTTTGTTGCATATGTTCTAAAGATTATCATTATGCCTAGGCCTTGTGCATGCGCGCCCTACGCGTGCACGACATCACGCCCGTGGGATGATTATCGATTGGGCGAAATCGGGACGTGACACACGATTCAGATACTAGAGGATATGTTGAGAGCATGCATGATCGACTTTGGAGGATCTTGGAAGGACCATCTACACTTGGTAGAATTCTTCTACAACAACATCTACCAGGCCAGCATACAGATGGCACCTAATGAGGTACTGTACGGCAGGAAGTGTAGGTCACCGGTATGTTGGAGTAACATGAGAGAGCGTCAGATACTTGATACAGAGTTAGTGACACAAACAATGGAGAAAGTTAAGCAGATTCAGAGCCACCTGCGTGCAGCACAGGATAGACAGAAGCATTAGGCAGATGCACACCACAGACCTTTGGAGTTCAAGAAAGGTGACCATGTATTTTTGAAGATATTGCCCACTCGTGGTACCATCAGATTCGGGGGCAGAAGCAAGCTAATTCTGAGGTACATCGGACTTTTGACATCTTAGAGCTAGTCGACGAAGTGGCTTATCGTCTTATATTGCCTCCATCATTAGAAGGAGTGCACAACGTATTTCATGTATCGTAGTTGAGGAGATACGTGGCAGACCCTAGCCACATGCTTGATCATTCAGTGATTACAGTCAGGCCCAGTTTATCATATGCAGAGCAGCCAGTGGGGAAACTCGATCGTAGTGAAAAGATTTTGAGGGGTCAGACTATTCGACTGGTCAGGGTTGCATGAAAGCATCATTCGCCAGGCGAGTCTACCTGGGAGCGCGAGGATTCCATTCGGCAGCATTTTTCGTATTTATTTGAGGACCAAGGTACGAATTTACATACTGCATTCGATTACCTGTTTACTTTTAAATTCGCGTAGCTATCATTCGTGCTTTACTTTTAATTTCTGGGACAAAATTCTTCTAAGTTGGGAAGGATGTAAACTCCCTCAATTATTTTTAAGGTAGACTAGTTAGGGTTAAAAATATTGTTGTAGCGTCAGGGTATTTGAGGTTTAGAAATTAGTTGCAGTTGTCTGGTTCTTTATTTAAACCCTTGGTGCACCCTACCGTTGTTACAATATTCGGAGCCCAACAATAGCCCAAAATTTCCAACAAATTATTGCACTCTTGACTTGACAAGCCAACCTAGGCGCTGGACTTTTCTGTCACTTACAAACACAATCCCTTGGCTCTAATTCAATTGCACAACTTCCTCCCAGTCCCAAAATTAATTCTTTAATCCTATATCGCGTACCTTTGTCGTTGCCATCCATTTTGGGACACAAACTTAACCCGTTTAGCCGAACTAATTAAAGGGCCCAAGACTGACACCAAGCCTATACCGTTCATGACCTTTGTGTCACTCCTAATTGAGACCCCATGTTCCCCCATTTAATTTAAGAGCACATGATATTTTATTTTAATTAAATTGGGGATACCAACTTTGACTAATCCCAACTTAACCCAAATTTAATCCAATACCCCATTCATTAAGCCCATACAAAATACACAACACTCCCTCATCCTACATAATACTAAACACCACTTCCCACACTTAATCTCCATTAATTTTTATGCATGTACAAATACCCAAAAGTTAAGGGGCTTATTTGTAAATATGGTGCTAGGTGTCACCATCCTATTGATCAAGGCCAATGAAGAAACCCTTTCTCTCTCTTTGACTGGTCCAATCAAACCTCTCTTTCCCCTTTTGTTTGTACACTTTTCTCCATGACAAATCTTTGCCCTCCATTCAAAATGAGATATCATCCTCATCACACACTCACCTATATAATCACTCAACCTCACCCTATTTTCCAATATGCCAGCCCTAATCCCTAGGAACCTAGGAAACCCCCCTCTCTCTCCTTTCCCTTCCCTTCACCAGCCAAACTTCTCCTTTTGTCTTCTTCTTCTTCTTCTTCTTCTTTCCTTCACAGTAGAACCCCACCTGCAGCAGCCTTCTCTGGCCGAGCAACTGCTGCACCTCCCTGTCACGCCCTAGTCCCAAAATACGTAGGACTAGGCCACATAAGCATGCCATCCGCATGGATATGGCAACTCCAATATATGGAAACCAAAACCCATACGTACACTGTAATATGAATATCAAATCCACAAGTGGTATAAATCTATCACATGTCACAGGGCATAATCTAAATCTCATCCACTGAAAATCAAATATAAATAAATAGCCAATATCTATGAAACTAGATCTCAATATAAAGAATCTAAAGATGATAGTTGGATGGAAACAAATCCACTACAAACTCGAATATAAAAGTGCAACATAACAAACACAATATAAGATTATCAACTAACAATCACGGGGCTCGAAGAGAAGACCTTCTCGCAAATATAAGTAACCAGTCCGGATCTGCGCTCCTGCAAATACTCATGAACATCTACACCTGGAAAGGGACCAGGTCCTCAGAGGGACATAACAAGATACATAAAAGCATGCCAATAAAGTACTGAAATAAATATCCAATGGGTCGTCTAACCATCTATGTGAATGCAGTTTGAGAACAACTTTCCAACAAGTGGGCTATCTGGCTAAAAATGGGATTGACGTGACTCTCTCGGAGAATCAGGGGCCTACAAAGCATGTCGTCTTTTGAACGGCAGAGGCCGCCTGATAATATATAATATATAGGGTCATCACCGCCCGTATCTCCAGCGGAGCTTTCGGGTTACAGAAGAAAAAAGTACAAAGGAGCCTAAATGCCTTACTTGTTGTTCTCCCCACCCCATGCTCTAAGCATGTCACATCCATGACACGATTTGGTTCATAGCCTATCTTTAGTACAATAGCCCAATCCTGCATCCAAACAAGGACAAGGATTGGACCACTGTACTACAATAGGCTATGTCCATCGATCACTAATAACTGCTAAGTCCTCTAGCATACAAAGTTTCTATCAGCAGTTATCCCTAACGCACGGCCCATACGTACAGGAGGCCAGACTTGTCACGCAGTCCGTGATCTATATGAGACTCACAACTCGTGTAACCACTCTGTCACGGCCAATAAAACCTAATGATGCTTCATGATAATAGGGTGGTCTCATAAACAAGGTCAATGCATATACATAATAAAAATAATCACGATGACACCGTCGTTGCACCCAAGTTTCCTTGGACGCACATTTTATATAACAATTAAAATATATGAACTAATAACAAAAAATAAAGATACATGCAATATATGGAATATGAATAACAGTACAATGGCAAGGTATACTTGCCTGGCAAGAGAGTTGCAAAATGTAACGTCCAGAAGTCAAACACCAAGAGTCAGAAACTATGGCCTCAGAATGAACGTCTTCGGATGCTGAAATAAATATCACCAACATTCCCAGAATAAGCGAGATAGCTAGAAATTACTACCCTTTCGTCTAATTTGGACACAGGGACAAAACGGTAATTCGGGTCAAAGTGGGGTCCACATGTGGCCCACTTTGTACCGAAAAATGTGCCAGGGATAACGGTCTCTAAATGGGACAAATTATAGGTCAAACAAACTCTAAAATTTAGTACAAAATCAACGGTATATCCAAATTTGGATTCCAGTGAGCCGAACATTATTTTGCCCAAAAAGTCAACCATGGGGCCCGCCAATAGGCAATTTGGTCAACTGTCTCAAAATTACGTGAAAATTGGGTCACAGGACTAGCGCGACACCACGAGTCCAGTGGCACAAGTTTCGTCGCATTATGACGAACGTACACTAAATGGCACAGTATTTTGTAAAAGTCGCGACACGGAAAATTTTTGCGGACACGTGCTGATTCCGACGCGCACACGTGTCCAAATCAGTTTACGTGAAAGCCCAAACTTCTGGGTATACTGTGCTCACCTTTTGGTATACTTGGTACACGGCGGGGCGGTCCCGTTGGTGGGGCGCGCTCCGTATCGCAAATTCTGAAAGTTGTAAAAAGTACGTTTTTAGGATTTTTCATCTAATTTAATTTAACATACAGCAGTTAATAAATTATTGTATTTAATAAAAAATAAACTAGGTTAGGTGGTCTTCGCATATCAAAAAAAAAAACTGAATTCGGATCTCTGTGGTGGGAGATACGAGTCCGTGAACATGGGTCATCGCAACAGAATTTCTGAATTTAAAAGTGGTCATTTTTTCTAAAGTTGGCATCGATTTTTACCTAGTTTTGCACGTTGTTCGAGGTAAACTAATATACAAAAATGGAAGGGAGATAGGTCGTGAACATACCGGTGAAGACAGGGTCGAGTTTGGTCGAGCGAGGAGACAAAAAACAGGGCGTGAACACAGGTACGCTGTAGTTCAGAATCTGTCGTGGCGCGGGGTTGCGGTCGGCCGTGCGGCAGTTCTCCGGCGGGTTTGGTCGGCGCCGGGGCTGACTGGGCGGCGCGGCTTAGAGAGAGATTTGAGTTTAGGGTTAGGGTTTTGGTAAAGTAAAGGTTTGGGTTAGGGTTCATTAACATTTTATTTTATTTTCTTTCTCCTTTTTCTATTCTATTTCTTTTTTTCTAATTCTTTTCATTTCATTTCTAATTTCTTTTATTAATATTTTTAATAAATCATATATATATATATATATATATATATATATATATATATATATATATATATATATAAAATTCTTTATATTATATTAGAGCATACAATAAATCTATCAACTGTCCACTGGGTCTCCTACATGGAATAAATTAAGAAAAATTTATAATTGCTCCATAAATTCCCTATTGCATAAATACTTAAAAATAAAAAATTAACTAAATTCTATTTTCTCTAATTAGATCATAATTACTATAATTAAATTAAGTAATTAATTAAAAAGATAAATATTGGTTTTTAGAATTAGGGGTTTTATATTCTACCCAACTTATAAAACTTTCGTCCTCGAAATTAAAACTAAGCCACGATAGAAATTCAAGGATGGTATAAGATAGAGATTTGCAGCTTATTCTGTACCTTCCTCCATCCTAACCCCCATAATTTTTTAATTGTCATGGGGATGTTTGGAGGGATAAAATTTGTATTGTAAAATACAAGGCTTGTTTTAAATGAGTGGGCGATGTTGCGCGTTGCACATTCCGAAAATTATAGAGAAAATTTATGTAAAACCCCTAATCCTAAAAAATCGTAATATGTATTTAATTAATTATTTAATTGAATTATAGTAATTATGAGCAATTTAGAGGAAATAGAATTTATTAAATTTTTATTTTAGGTGTTTGTGCATTTAGGGGATTTATGGAACAATTATAAATTTTTTCTAATTTATTTCATGTAGGAGACCCTGCGGACAGTTGACAGCTTAATGGTATACACAAATATAATTTCTAGAATTCTCTCTCTCTCTCTCTCTCTATATATATATATATATATATATATATATATATATATATATATATATATGTATATATATATGTATATATATATATATATATATATATATATATATATATATATATATATATATATATATGGTTTAGGAAATAGAATTGAATTAGAATAAGATATAAAGAAATAAGAAAAAAAATTTGAAAAGAAATAAGGAATAAAAGAAAAGAAAAAGAAAAGAGAAAGAAACTAAAATGGATCTAAACTAATACCCTAACCCGTTATAACCCTACCCATTAAGATCCCTACTAAAACCCGCGTGAGAAACAGACCCAGCAGCAGCAGCAAATTCCCAAGCGCTAACCCCCGTGCGGAAATAATCCGAACCCCCCCGCTCTCTACTTATATATATATATATATATATTAGAATAGCCATAAACCCTAACTCTATTCATCCCTTCCCCATGAGACCTACCGACCGCCGCCGAGCCAGTGCCTCCAGCCGCCACGCCGCCCACCGGAGAACCGCATGCCGACGACTGCGTGACACGCACAACCCTGCGACAGGTTTTGACTGCAGCATACCTGTGTTCACGTGCTATTTCCCGTGCCCCCGCTCGACCAAACTCGATCCCGTCTTCACCGGTACGTTCATGACTTAACCCCCTTCAATATCTGTGCATTAGATGACCTCGAACAATACGTAAACCTAGACAAAAATAGCGACCAAGTTGGCAAAAAATGACAACTTTTGGAATCGCAGAAAACTGCGGTAACTATCTATGTTCACAGACTCGTATCTCCCACCACAGAGATCCGAATTTGGTTTTTCTTTTGGTATGCGAAGACCACCTAACCTAGTTTATTTTTTTTCAAATACAATAATTTATTAATTGCTGTGTGTAGAATTAAATTAGTTAGAAAATCATAAAAATCTATTTTTGGCAATTTTCAAAAATTGTGATACGGAGCGCGCCCCGTCAAACGGGACCGCCCCGTCTTATACCAAGTATACCAAAAGGTGCGCATAGTATACCCAAACGTATTGGCTTTCATGAAAACTGATTTGGACGCGTGTGCGCGTCAGAATCATCCGTATCCGCAAAAAATTCCCCATGTCGTAACTTTTGCAAAAGCCCTACACATTTAGTGCTCGCTCGTCAGAATATGACGAACCTTGTACCACTGGACTCGTGATATCGCGCTGGTCCTGTGACCCAATTTTCACGCAATTCTAAGACAGTTGACCAAGTCGCCTATTGGCGGGCCCCACGGTTGACTTTTTGGGCAAAATTATGATTCGGCTCACCGAAATCCATATTTGGACATACCGTTGAGTTCGTACTGACTTTTAGAGTTGGTTTGACCTATAATTTGTCCCATTTAGAGACTGTTAACCTTGGCACGCTTTTCGATGCAAAGTGGGCCACATGTGGACCCCACTTTGACCCAAAATTACCGTTTTGCCCTTGTGTCCAAATTGGATAAAATAGTAGTGATTTCTAGCTATTTCTCTTATTTTGGGAACATTGGTGATATTTATTTTAGCATCCGGAGATATTCATTCTGAGGACGTAGTTTCTGACTTTTGGTGTTTGACATCTGGACATTACATTTTTGCAGCTCTCTTGCTAGGCAAGTATACCTTGCCATTGCACTGTTATTTTTATTCTATGTGTTGCATGCATCTTTATTTTCTGTCTTAAGTTCATATATTTTAATTGTTATATAAAATGCGCACGACGGTGTCGTCATGATTGTTTTTATTATGTATATCATTGACCTTGTTTATGAAACCACCCCATTATCATGAAGTATCATTAGGTTTCATTGGCCGTGACACAGCTATTACACGAGTGTAAGTCTCATATAGATCACGAACTGCGTGACAGGTTTGGCCTCCTGTACGTATGGGCCGTGCGTTAGGGATAACTGCTAATAGATACTTTGCATGCTAGAGGATTTTACAGTTATTAGTAGTCTATAGACATAGCCTATCGTAGTACGGAGTCCAATCCTTGTCCTTATTTGGTTACAGGGTTGGGCTATTGTACTAAAGATAGGCTATGAACCAAATCGTGTCATGGATGTGACATGCTTAGAGCATGGGGTGGGTAGAACAACAAGTACCGTATTTGGGCTCCTTTGTACTTTCCTTTTATGTAACCCGTACGCTCCGCCGGAGATACGCGATCGTGATGACCCCTATACTACTTGGCAGCCTCTGTCGTTCAAAAGACGACATGCTTTGTAGGCCCCTGATTCTCCGAGAGAATCATGCCAATCCCATTTTATGGCCAGATAGCCCACTTGTTAGAAAGTTATTCTCAAACTGCATTCACATAGATGGTTAGACGACCCATTGGATATTT
The DNA here is from genome assembly GCA_036927795.1 of Iris macrosiphon. Taxonomy (NCBI): domain Eukaryota; kingdom Viridiplantae; phylum Streptophyta; class Magnoliopsida; order Asparagales; family Iridaceae; genus Iris; species Iris macrosiphon. The sequence continues at coordinate 56,004,255 of JAYESA010000003.1, forward strand.
ATTTTAGTACTTTATTGGCATGCTTCTATATATCTTGTTATGTCCCTCTGAGGACCTGGTCCCTTTCCAGATGTAGATATTCATGAGTACTCGCAGGAGCGCAGATCTGGACTGGTTACCTATATTTCGAGGAGGTCTTCTCTTCGAGTCGCAGTGATTATAGTTATTGTACTTATGTTGTGTTTATTTTTATTCGAGTTGGTAGTGGATTTGTTTTCATCCAACTATCATCTTTAGATACTTTATATTGAGATCTAGTTATTTAGATATTGGTTAAGTATTTATATATGATTCTGTGGATAAAATTTAGATTATACCCTGTGACTCGTGACATATGTTTATACCACTTGTGGATTTGATATTCATATTACAACGTACGTGTAGATTTTGGTTTCCATATATTGGAGTTGCCATATCCATATGGCTGGCATGCTTACGTGTCCTAGTCCTACATATTTTGGGACTGGGACGTGACATATTTTTGTGGTGGCCCATGCAGGTCGAGAGCATATTGTCTCGGTTACGTTACTGTATCGAGCAAGCCTGCAAATAGGATTAGAGTATATGATCTCATCCACAATTGACTATGATTCACCTTTCTTTCAATATGTTCTATTTGGAATAACTGCATCCTGCTTGATTCATGTGCTTCCCTAATAGTTCTTTGAGTATAGCCTTCTGCTAGAATATAAGAATACCTGTTATTAGGATGATAATTAGGGTAACACACCTATTAAGAATACAACTAGAATATAGACACATTACTAAGTTTAGGACACCTAATGAACCCTAGCACCCTTACCTGTAGATGGATTGACCATTATCCCTTGATAATTAGGGATGACTTGAGAGTGGTATAGACACTACTAGAGTTATTTAGAAATTTGACCATATTGTTTGACCCTAGCATTGAGGAACCAATAGAAATCCAAGGTTGAATATTAGGAACAAACTTGACTTTTATAGTGAGATAGTATTATAGAACTATAAATTTAGATTCTTGTCCTGTTATTAGCAGACAGTACATTAGGAAGCCAAGAGGAATAAAAATAAATATTTCCCTTGATCATACCTCGAACAAGATTAGCATAGCATATTCCCTTAGGAAACCATGACATTATCAATGGCCTCTCTATTTTACTTCATGTCTTGTTCCTCTGAACCCATCACGGTCGCTATTAGTGCGACGACTGAATTTTTCCTCTTATCTTTCAACTTGTGCCTCTTGATACCTCTGATTATAGACCAAGTGATTCTATTCTATGATAGGATATATAGTTTGCTAAGGTTATAGTTGTTAATGTTAAATTTTGAAATTATGTGCTTAGTAGTTAGAACTTGATGGTTTAAGTTATTCTTGTAGATTGTGACCTGGTGATTATCTTTTAGTTTGAATTGCGTAACTTGTACCACACATCGATACGAGTTATATTCCCTTTTCCCTTGAAGGTCAGTAACTCTTCTATCCTTACTATTGACACATGTTCTATGAGCACTATGATTAAGACTTAAGATGACCATTACCTATGGAGTTTTGTAATAGGATATCTTAATAAGTACCAAGACCCTTTCTCGTAGACCTTAACAGAAGTTTCTACTGTAACCTTAAGGTAGTACAGTATTAGTAATTCTTTTAAGTTGGGTAGTATGCCTCATAACATAGTATCGCATAGTCTTTTGACCTATTAATGAAGTGTAATTGAATGACACCCACCATATACTAGCATAAGACGATAATATTTGTTCAGACTGTAGAACTTAGAGGCTATACCTCTAATTGGTCGACTAGCGACTTAGACAAGGAGTTAGTATGACAACTGTAGAGATTGTATAGTCTTATTTTTCTGTGAACTTAAATTATTTGTACCTTCTCTCATCATAATCTAGCGTACTTATATTTTCTGTACTACCTTGACTTATGCTGCTATTATAGCCTAGTTTTGCAAGCTTACTTTTTTATCGAGCTTGTTCATAACATATGTATTAGTGGGTCGATACACTAATACATTTCAGAATCAGTGTATTAAGGTCTAGCTAACCTTAGTATGCTTGGTTCGCCCTTCGCATGACTACTTTACGTGGATTAAGATATATAGTCGACTAGTAGACGAATATACTTATCCATAGATGTGTATGAGCATATCGTATCGATTACATAACTATACTAATACGAGCATGCGAATAAGAATTTACCAAATAGGATTTTAATCCACAACTGCCTTGACAATTCCCATTTGAATTCTTTAAACGCCTTGAACCCCATACTTCTATTCTATTACCTTCCCCTTGGACTCTTTATTATTGTTTTTCGTCTTCTCCTATTTCGGAAAGCCGAACCTCGTGCTTGGTATGAGTTGATACACAGAGAGTACTAGATATACCCATAGGCCAATCACGTTACTAGATGACTATCTTTTATAATTGATTAAGGGCATATTATATATGATATAATTGGTGTTAAAGTTTTGAGGATTGAATAACATGAGTAAATAAATTGAGGAATAGTTTTCTTAGATGTATAGCTTTATGTGATAGATGGGTAAATTCTAAGTTGGATAGAAATTGCATTGTTAACTTGAGGTAAATTCTCTTAGATGGTGATCAAGTAAGGTTAAAATTGAGAGATTAAGTCATTTTAAATATTAAGAATTTTAGAAGAATGATTAAGATAACGAGGATTTAATAAAAAATTTATATCTTGATATTGTGGACCAAATATTTATACTTGGGCACATGATTTAAATTTTGAATATTGAAGGTTGAATCATCGATTTAAATCTCGAGGAAAATAAATGGAACTCTAAACATGAACATTGACGGATTGAATTCCAAATTTGATGATTTGAATAAAAAGTTAAATTTTGATGGTTGGATTACCTATTTGAAATATTGAGGATGTGAATTGAATTTAAAAATTTGAAGAATACAAAAATTCATAAGTGAAAATAGGAATAATATTGTACTAAAATTGTTTTCTAGAGGAGATTATGATAGTTGAAGATCGTGATGTAAAATTTATATGCGTATTTAATTCTTGAAGATGTTATATAAATTTAATTTAAATTTGGATATTGATAATTTGAAAAAGTGAGAAGAGATTATAATAGGTTAAATTATGATTGTAACAGTGATTATCTTAACTTTGAAGTGATTACGATGGATTAGATTAGAATTTTAATTATCGCAAAGAGATTGTGATTGACTTGCCTTATGTACATGAAGGATTAACAAATTATGCCTTATTTTAATTTTGAGGATGGCATATTTTTAAGTTGAGTAGATTATAAACCCGGTCTACTTGGCTTAGATAGTGAGACCAAGGCTAGTTTGAATCCAATTAGAAATAGAACATGGTATTCTTATTTAATTTTACAACATTGTATCACATAGTGCACCTTACCGTTGCTTCGATAACTGGAGCCCTACACTAGCCACTGTCTTCCTACAAACTTCACACCCTTGTCTTAGACATGTTCGCCTTCTATTCTGACCTTTGCGTGACTTATAATTATGCTCTCTTGTGCTATATTTTAGTCGCACAATATTCGTCGCGAACGTTATTATTTAATCCTAAATAATTCTAACTTTGTATCCTTGTGCGTTCCAATCGAAATTGGAGACACAATCTTGACCCGTTTCGTACCACCCAATCTATGACAATATTCTACTCTGAGTCTCCTATTCCCATGACCCTTGTGTCCCACCTAATTTTAATCCCATGTACTTCTAATTAAGTCAAGAATACTCTGCACATTAATTTTGATTAATTTAATTCAATTTCCATCTTTGTGCAAATTTTCCAATTGTTAGGCACTTTTATGCAAAGGTGCATTAAGGTGTCCACACCATTGGACATGACACATGAAAAAACCTATTTTTCGTTCATATAAATTTTTCTCATGATTTTCGAAATGTGTACCGCACAACATCGCTCCCTCATTTAAACCTAGCCTTGCATTTTAAACAATGCAAATTATAGCCCTCCAAACATCTCCATGGCAATGGAAAAATCATGGAGGTTAGGATAGAGGAAGGTACAGAATAAGTTGCAATCTCTATCTTATACCAACATTGACTTTCTATCGTGGCTTAATTTTAATTTCGAGGACAAAATTTTTATTAGTTGGGTAGAGTGTAAAATCCCTAATCCTAAAAAATTGTAATATGTATTTAATTAATTATTTAATTGAATTATAGTAATTTTGAGCAAATTAGAGAAAATAGAATTTATTAAATTTTTATTTTTGGTATTTGTGCATTTAGGGGATTTATGGAACAATTATAAATTTTTTCTAATTTATTTCATGTAGGAGACCCTACGGACAGTTGACAGCTTAATGGTATGCACAAATATAATTTCTAGAATTCTCTCTCTCTCTATATATATATATAATTTAGGAAATAGAATTGAATTAGAATAAGAAATAAAGAAATAAGAAAAAGAATTTGAAAAGAAATAAGGAATAAAAGAAAAGTAAAAAGAAAAGAGAAAGAAACTAAAATGGATCTAAACTAATACCCTAACCCGTTATTACCCTACCTATTAAGATCCCTACTAAAACCCGCGTGAGAAACAGACCCAGCAGCAGCAGCAAATTCCCAAGCGCTAACCCCCGCGCGAAAACAATCCGCCCCCCGCTCTTTACTTCTATATATATATATATATATATATATATATATATATATATATATATATATATTAGAATAGCCACAAACCCTAACTCTATTCATCCCTTCCCTACGAGACCTAGCGACCGTCGCCGAGCCAGTGCCTCCAGCCGCCGCGCCTCCCACCGGAGAACCGCCCGCCGACGACTGCATGACGCGCACAACCCCACGACAGATTTTGACTGCAGCATACCTATGTTCACGTGCTGTTTCCCGTTCCCCAGCTCGACCAAACTCGACCCCGTCTTCACCGGTACGCTCACGACTTAACCCCCTTCAATATCTATGCATTAGATGACCTCGAACAACATGTAAACCTAGGCAAAAATAGCGGCCAAGTTGGCAAAAAATGATAACTTTTGGAATTGCAGAAAACTGCGGTAACTACCTATGTTCAAGGACTCGTATCTCCCACCACAGAGATCCAAATTCGGTTCTCGTCAGCCTTTTCCATATCTTCTTCTTAAATAGAAGTGTTTGGGCATTTATTTTTTGGTATGCGAAGACCACCTAACCTAGTTTATTTTCTGTCAAATACAATAATTTATTAATTGCTGTGTGTACAATTAAATTAGTTGGAAAATCCTGAAAACCTGTTTTTAGCAATTTCTATAAATTGTGATACGGAGCGTGCCCCACCAAACGGGACCGCCCCACCGTGTACCAAGTATACCAAAAGGTGCGCTCGGTATACCCGGACATGTGGGCTTTCGCGAAAACTGATTCGGACGTATGTGCGCGTCGGAATCAACCGTATCTGCAGAAAATTTCCCGTGTCGTAATTTTTGTAAAAGCCCTGGCATTTAATGCACGCTCGTCAGAATGCGATGAAACTTGTGTCACTGGACTCATGGTATCACGATGGTCCTGTGACCCAAATTTTACGCAATTCTAAGACAGTTGACCAAGTCGCCTATTGGCGGGACCTACGATTGACTTTTTGGGCAAAATTATGATTCGGCTCACCGAAATCCATATTTGGACATACCATTGAGTTCGTACTGACTTTTAGAGTTAGTTTGACCTATAATTTATCCCATTTAGAGACTGTTATCCTTGGTACGCTCTTCGGTGCAAAGTGGGCCACACGTGGACCCCACTTTGACCCAAAATTTTCGTTTTGCCCCTGTGTCCAAATTGGACGAAAGGGTAGTAATTTCTAGCGATTTTGCTTATTCTGGGAACGTTGGTGATGTTTATTTTAGCATCTGGAGATGTTCATTCTGAGGCCGTAGTTTCTGACTTTTGGTGTTTGACACCTGGACGTTACATTTTTGCAGCTCTCTTGCCAGGCAAGTATACCTTGCCATTGTACTGTTATTCTTATTCCATATGTTCCATGCATCTTTATTTTGTCTTTAGTTCATATATTTTAACTGTTATATAAAATATGCACGACGGTGTCGTCGTGATTGTTTTTATTATGTATATGAATTGACCTTGTTTATGGGACCACCCCATTATCATGAAGTATCATTAGGTTTCATTGGCCGTGACACAGCTATTACACGAGTGTAAGTCTCATATAGATCATGGACTGCGTGACAGGTCTGGCCTCCTGTACATATGGGCCGTGCGTTAGGGATAACTGCTAATAGAAACTTTGCATGCTAGAGGACTTAGCAGTTATTAGTAGTCTATGGACATAGCCTATCGTAGTACGGTGGTCCAATCCTTGTCCTTGTTTGGTTACAGGGTTGGGCTATTGTACTAAAGATAGGCTATGAACCAAATCGTGTCATGGATGTGACATGCTTAGAGCATGGGATGGGGAGAACAACAAGTACCGCATTTGGGCTCCTTTGCACTTTCTTTTTTTATAACCCGTACGCTCCGCCGGAGATACGCGGTCGTGATGACCCCTATACTACTTGGCGGCCTCTGTCGTTCAAAAGACGACATGCTTAGTAGGCCCCTGATTCTCTAAGAGAATCATGCCAATCCCATTTTATGGCCAGATAGCCCACTTGTTAGAAAGTTGTTCTCAAACTGCATTCACATAGATGGTTAGGCGACCCATTGGATATTTATTTCAGTACTTTATTGGCATGCTTCTATGTATCTTGTTATGTCCCTCTGAGGACCTGTTCCCTTTCCAGGTGTAGATATTTATGAGTACTCGCAGGAGCGCAGATCCGGACTGGTTACCTATATTTTGAGAAGGTCTTCTTTTCGAGTCGCAGTGATTATAGTTGTTGTACTTATGTTGTGTTTGTTTTTATTCGAGTTGGTAGTGGATTTGTTTCCATCCAAGTATCATGTTTAGATACTTTGTATTGAGATCTAGTTATTTAGATATTGGTTAAGTATTTATATATGATTATGTGGATGAGATTTAGATTATACCCTGTGCTTGTGACATATGTTTATACCACTTGTGGATTTGATATTCATATTACAGCGTACGTGAGGATTTTGGTTTCCATATATTGGAGTTGCCATATCCATACGGCTGGCATGCTTACGTGTCCTAGTCCTACGTATTTTGGGACTGGGGCGTGACAATTTATATGGAGGAGAATTAGGTTTTTTTATGTGTCATGTCCAATGGTGTGGACACCTTATTGCATTTTTTGCATAAAAGCACCAAATAATTAGAAAATTGCACAGAGATGGAAATTGGGTTAAATTAAATCAAAATTAATGCGCTGGTGTTCTAGAATTAATTAGAAGTACATGGAAATAACATTAGGTGGGACACAAGTGTCACGGACATAGAGGACTTAGAATAGAATATTGTCATAGATTGGGTTGTACAAAATGGGACAAGATTGTGTCTCCAATTTCGATTGGAATGCACAAGGACACAAAATTGAAATAATTTTAGAATTAAGAAATAACGTTCGCGACGAATATTGTGCAACTAAAAGGTAGCACAAAGGAGCATAATTATAAGTTACACAAAGTTCAGAATAGAAGGCGGACATGTCTAGGACAAGGGTGTAGAATTTGTAGGAAGGTAGTGGCTAGTGTAGTGCTCCAATTATCGAAGCAACGTTATGGTACGCTAAGTGATACAATATTGTAAAATTAAATAAAAATACCGTGTTCTATTTCTAATTGGATTCAAACTAGCCTTAGTCTCACTATCTAAGCCAAGTAGGTCTAATTTTGGCGGAGGGGGTTTATAATCTTAAAAACAATTTCATCCTCAAAATTTAAAATAAGGCATAATTTGTTAATTCATTCATATTCGCGTATAAGGCAAGTCAATCGCAATCTCTTCCAAAATTTAAAATCTATTCAAATCCATCGCAATCACTTTCAAAATTAAGGTAACCTCTGTTTAATCAAAATTTAACATATTATAATCTCTTCTCGGTTTTTAAATAATCACATCCAAATTTAAGCTAAATCTATATGACATCTTCAATATTTAATTAACCCCCATCAATTTTTCACATCACGATCTCCAACTATCATAATCTCCTAAAAGAAAATTTCTAATCCAATATTATTCCTATTTTCGCTTATGAATTTTTGTATTCTTCAAAATTTTAAATTCAATTCACATCCTCAATATTTTAAATAGGTAATCCAGCAATCAAAATTTAATTTTTAATTCAAATCATCAAATTATAAATTTTTATATCTAATTCACCAATTGTTCAAGCCTAGAATTCTATATTTATCCTCAAGGTTTAAATCGATGATTCAATCTTCAATATTTAAACTTTAAATTATGTGCTCAAAGTATAAATATTTGGTCCTCAATATCAAGATTTAAAAATTCATTAAATCCTCATCATCTTAGTCATTTTAAAAAAAATCTAAAATGAAAACGACTTAAATCTCTTAATTTAATCTTTCTTGATTGCTTGATCACAATCAAAGAATCACTTCAAGTTGAAAATACGACTTCTACCCAACTTAGAATTTATCCATCTATCACATAAGGCTATACATCTAAGAAAACTATTCCTCAAATCATTTAATCATGTTATTCAATCCTCAAAAATTTTAACACCAATTATATCACATATGATATGCCCTTAATTACAAAAGATAGTCACCAAATAATGTGGTTGGCCTATGAGGTATATCTAGTACTATCAATGTGTCAACTTATACCAAGCACGAGGTTTCGTCTTTCCGAAATAAGGGAAGACAGAAAACAATGATAAAGAGTTTATGAGGGAGGTGATAGAATACAAGTATGGGGATCAAGGCATTTAAAGAATTTAAAAGGAATTGTCAAGGCAGTTGTGGATTAAAATCTATTTGGTAATTTCTTATTCGCATGCTCGTATCAGTATAGTTATGTAATCGATACGATATGCTCATACACGTCTAGGGGTACGTATATTCGTCTACTAGTCGACTATATATCTCAATCCACGTTAAGTAGTATTGCGAAGGGTGAACCAAGCGCACTATGTCTAGCTAGACCATAATACACTGATTATGATTAGACAATTTGTATTAGTGTGGTTGATCAGGCCCCAATAACACATATGTCATGAACAAGCTCGATAAAAGATTAATCTTGCAAAACTAGGCTATAATAGCAACATAATTCGAGGTAGCACAGAAAATATAATGCTGGATTATGATGAGAGAAGTTACAAAATAATTCAAGTTCACAAAGAAGATAAGACTCTACAATCTCTATAGTTGTCATACTAGCTCCTTGTCTAAGTTGCTAGTCGACCAAATAGGGTATGGACCTCTAATTTCTACAGTCTGAATAAATACTATCTTCTTATGCTAGCATACAATTGATGTCATTCAGTTCTACTTCATCAATGGGTCGAGAGGACTATGTGATACTAGGTTGTGAGGCATACTACCCAACTTATAACAATTGAACTAATATTGTAGCTGCCTTGTGGGGATTCTACAGAATAACATGGTCCTTGTAAATAAAGTAGAACTCTTATTAGGGTACACGAGGAAAAGATCTTGGTACTCATTAAAGTCTCTTATTGCTTTATATAGGTAGTGGTCATCTTAAGTCTTAATCATAGTGTTTATAGAACAAGTGTCAATAGTAAAATGGAAAAGTTACTGGCCTTCAAGGAAAAAAGGGATATAACTCGTATTGAGGTATGGTACAAGTTACGCAATTTAAAAACTAAGGGATAATCATCAGGTCACAATCCACAAAAATAACCTAAAACTATCAAGTCCTAACTACCAAGCACATAAATTCAAAATTTTAAGATTACAACTATAATCCTAGCAAGGTATACATCCTAACATAGAATAAAATCACTTGGTCTATAATCAAAGGTGTTAAGTGGCACGGGTTAAAAGATGAAGAATAGAAGAACATAATTAGTCGTCGCACAACTAGCGAGCGCTAAGGGTTCAGAGGAACAAGTCATAAAACTAAATAGAAAGCCTCTAGATAATGTCATGGTTTCTTGAGGGAAGGTGGTTGCTAATCTCTGTGTTCGAGGTATAATCAAAAGAATTATTCTAGTCATTCCCCTTGGCTTCCTAAGATATTGTTCTGCTAATATCAAGACAAGAAGCTAAAGTTGTAGTTCTCTAGTATTATCTCACCATGAAAAACTATGTTAGTCCTAATATTTAACCTTGGATTTCTATTGGTTCCTCAATACTAGGGTCAAACATTATGGTCAAATCTCTAACTCTTGTAGTGTTTATACCACTCTGAAGTCTTCATAAATATATCAAGGGATAATGGTAAATTAATCTACAGGTAAGGGGAGCTAGGGTTCATTAGGTATTCTAAACTTAGTGATGCATTAATATTCTAGTTGTATTCTTAATAGGAAGGTTATCCTACTTATTATCTAACAACAGGGACTTCTATATTCTAGGAGAGGCTATACTCAAGAACTATTAGGAAAACACAGGAATCATGCAGGATGTGATTATTTAGATAGAACAGTTTGGAAGGAGGATGAGTCATAGTCAATTATGGATGAGATCTTATACTCTAATCCTAGGTGCAGGCTTGTTCGGTACAGTAACATAACCGAGACAATATGCTCTCGACCTGCATGGGCCACCACTAAAAACATGTCACGCCCCAGTCCCAAAATATGTAGGACTAGGACACGTAAGCATGCCAGCCGCATGGATATGGCAACTCCAATATATGGAAACCAAAACCCATACGTACGCTGTAATATGAATATCAAATCCACAAGTGGTATAAATCTATCACATGTCATAGAGCATAATCTAAATCTCATCCACTGAAAATCAAATATAAATAAATAGCCAATATCTATGAAACTAGATCTCAATACAAAGAATCTAAAGATGATATTTTGATGGAAACAAATCTACTACAAACTCGAATATAAAAGTGCAACATAACAAACACAATATAAGATTATCAACTAACAATCACGGGGCTCGAAGAGAAGACCTCCTCGCAAATATAAGTAACCAGTCCGGATCTGCGCTCCTGCGAATACTCATGAACATCTACACCTAGAAAGGGACCAGGTCCTCAGAGAGACATAACAAGATACATAGATGCATGCCAATAAAATACTGAAATAAATATTCAATGGGTCGCCTAACCATCTATGTGAATGCAGTTTGAGAACAACTTTCCAACAAGTGGGCTATCTGGTTAAAAATGGGATTAGCGTGACTCTCTCGGAGAATCAGGGGCCTATAAAGCATATCGTCTTTTGAACGACAGAGGCCGCCTGATAATATACTAGGGTTATCACCGCCCGTATCTCCAGCGGAGCTTCCGGGTTACAGAAAAAAAAAGTGCAAAGGAGCCCAAATGCCTTACTTGTTGTTCTTTACACCCCATGCTCTAAGCATGTCACATCCATGACACGATTTGGTTCATAGCCTATCTTTAGTATAATAGCCCAATCCTGCAACCAAACAAGGACAAGGATTGGACCACCGTACTATAATAGGCTATATCCATCGACCACTAATAACTGCTAAGTCCTCTAGCATACAAAGTTTCTATCAACAGTTATCCCTAACGCACGGTCCATACGTACAAGAGGCCAGACCTGTTACGTAGTCCATGATCTATATGAGACTCACAACTCGTGTAACCACTGTGTCACGGCCAATGAAACCTAATGATGCTTCATGATAATGGGGTGGTCTCATAAATAAGGTCAATGCATATACATAATAAAAATAATCACGACGACACCGTCGTTGCACCAAAATTTCCTTGGACGCGCATTTTATATAACAATTAAAATATATGAACTAATGACAGAAAATAAAGATACATGCAACATATGGAATATGAATAACAGTACAATGGTAAGGTATACTTGCCTGGCAAGAGAGCTGCAAAATGTAACGTCCAGATGTCAAACACTACGAGTCAGAAACTACAACCTCAAAATAAACGTCTCCAGATGCTGAAATAAATATCACCAACGTTTCCAGAATAAGCGTGATAGCTAGAAATTACTACCCTTTCGTTCAATTTGGACACAGGGGCAAAACGGTAATTTTGGGTCAAAGTGGGGTCCACGTGTGGCCCACTTTGCACCAAAAAGTGTACCAGGGATAACGGTCTCTAAATGGTATAAATTATAGGTCAAACAAACTCTAAAAGTTAGTATGAACTGAAGAGTATGTCCAAATGTGGATTCCAGTGAGCCGAACACAATTTTGTCCAAAAAAGTCAACCATTGGGCCTGCCAATAGGCGACTTGGTCAACTGTCTCAAAATTGTGTGAAAATTGGGTCACAGGACCAGCACGATACCACGAGTCCAGTGGCATAAGTTTCATCGCATTCTGACTAGCGTACACTAAATGGCGCAGGGTTTTACAAGAGTCGTGACACAAAGAATTTTCTCGGACACGGGCTGATTTCGACGCACACACGCGTCCAAATCAGTTTTTGCGAAAGTCCATACGTCTGGGTATACTGTTCGCACCTTTTGGTACACTTGGTATACGACGGGGCGGTCCCGTTTGGCTGGGCGCGCTCCGTATCGCAAATTCTGAAAGTTATAAAAAGTATATTTTCGGGATTTTCCATCTAATTTAATTTAACATACAACAGTTAATAAAATATTGTATTTGACAGGAAATAAACTAGGTTAGGTTGTCTTCGCATATTAAAAAGAAAAATCGAATTCGGATATCTGTGGTGGGAGATACGAGTCCGTGAACATGGGTCATCGCAACATAATTTTTGAATTTAAAAGTGGTCATTTTTCCTAAAGTTGACATCAATTTTTACCTAGTTTTGCGCACTGTTCGAGGTAAACTAATACACAAAAATGGAAGGGGGATATCGTGAACATACCGGTGAAGACAGGGTCGAGTATGGTCGAGCGAAGAGACGGGAAACAGGGCGTGAACACAGGTAAGCTGCAGTTCAGAATCTGTCGCGGCGCGGGGTTGCGGTCAGCCGTGCGGCGGTTCTCCGGCGGGTTTGGTCGGCGTCGGGGCTGACTGGGCGGCGCAGCTAGGAGAGAGATTTGAGTAGGTTTTTGGTAAAGTAAGGGTTTGGGTTAGGGTTCATTAACATTTTATTTTATTTTCTCTCTCCTTTTTCTATTTTATTTCTTTTTTTTCTAATTTTTTTCATTTCTTTTCTAATTTCTTTTATTATTCTTTTTAATAAATCATATATATATATATATATATATATATATATATATATATATATATATATATATATATAATTCTTTAAATTATATTAGAGCATACAATAAATCTATCAGCTGTCTACTGGGTCTCCTACATGGAATAAATTAAGGAAAATTTATAATTGCTCCATAAATCCCCTATTGCATAAACACTTAAAAATAAAAAATTAACTAAATTCTATTTTCTCTAATTAGATCATAATTACTATAATTAAATTAAATAATTAATTAAAAAGATAAATACGGTTTTTAGAATTGGGGGTTTTACACACCCTCAGCCATCCAGCAGACTCCACCATCACACAACACCCCTACTATTCTTCTCCAGGGAGTCACCACTGCTACCATCGCCTTCATCGCCATCAACCTCCAGCACCCCGACTTCACCTCCATCCCACCATCAACCACTATCAACCATCAACCTCCAGTACCTCGACTTCACCTCCATCCTGCCATCAACCACGATCAACCATCAAGCTCCAGCACCTCGACTTCACCTCCATCCCGCTATCAACCACGATCAACCATCAACCTCCAGCACCTCGACGTCACCTCTATCCCGCCATCAACCATGATCAACTACCACCTCCAGCACCTCGACTTTACCTCCATCTCGAACTGCCACGTCCACCTCGACGACCACCTCCATCCCGTCTCCCCCTTGCACCACCACCACAATCCACTTCCACCCTCCTGCCTTCTCTACGAACATCGACCACCGCAACGACTTTACGCTGCCACCACCACCCTCGCCACCTCTTCTTCTCAGGCCAAACTCGCAGCTTCCTCTTCTCCGGCCGAGTCCCTCCATGAACTGCCATCGTCGCTGTATCAGTCTTCCACAACAGCCACCACGACCACCACCCGCCGCCATCGGGGTAACTCCTCATCCATCTCCTTGCTTTAGTGTAGTGTTACTTCTTGTTAAATAGAACCTATCTAGGGTTAGGGTTTATGAATGCTACATATGAGATTTTAGGGTTTTATATTATATTTTTCTATGCATTTTGATGGATATTGAGGAGTAGGTTTATTAAGTGTGAAATGGTGTTGTGATATCAAAAAGTTGGTCATTTATTGAGAGCTGATAATTAATAATGAATTTATTTGAGGACTAGCTACTTATTATGAAATGGTGAAAGAATAACAAAATGATGGTTATATAAGGGAAAGTTGGATAATTAAAAATTATTTTAATTGAGGATAGTATATTTAAATATGCATGATAACATCTGTGAATACAAGGATGGAATCTGAGGATGAGCATAGATCGAACTACTGAAAATACCGTGATAAATAGTAGGATTGAGGATTTGGTTTGATGATATTATACGGGTGATTGATCGTATTAGATGCAACGTACCTCTAGTCAACCTTGGTCAACCCTCTAGTTTAGTGTCTATGTGAGCTATGTTATTAAAACTGGAGCCTATGCTAGACGTGTGTTACCTCTTATTTTAGAATAGCATTATGATAGTTTATTGATTGAGCTTGTATCTCGTCTCTAGGTACTACGGGATCCGTGGACTTGGATGTTGTACCGGAGCCCCATCTCCAGCATCCGGATCCAGGCAAGTGTACCTTGCCACCATGTATTTCAGTTACCAGATTTCTATTTATTTATTATATGCATTGTGCGCGCTTTGGATCAGAATTATTACTTCGCATCCGGGTCATAACCGGGTGCAGACATTCGTCGGTAACGTCTGGTGACAATTGATAGATATTCGCAACACCTTGATGTACACACTTGGTTACATCATAACCCTAGGATATATTCAGACACTGTCATCTTGCCAGATTTCCTGTATCTTGATACTGTCAACATAACCAAAAACTGGGACGACTTTAGGGTCATGATTGTTGATAGTTACTTCAGTATGATGAGACTGTTAGATAGAGGTTCAGGTTCAGCGAACACTCGTTGACCGCTTTGGGAGGGAAAGACAGTTACTAGATGTTTGGGCTCCTCTGCACGCGCTATATATATGTATATTTCCTATTTATGTAGTGTTCCTGTGTCCCGAGTAGTAGTATCACCCGTGTGACTCTTTGCTCGAAGCTACGGTATGCCCTGTGTGTCTTCGTGTCCGGAGCTACGATTTTATTTTGGACAACCCACGCGTTGAACATTGTCTTCAAAATTATGTCTCACTTAGGTGGTTAAGCTAAATTACACCAGCGTTGCACTTGTTTCTTTTTGTTATACTATAGCATACTATTTTTGTACCTTGTTATGTCCCTCTGAGGACCTGGTTCCCTTCCAGGCTTAGGCGAGGAGGACTACCCGGAGGAGTACGGACTGGGTGTATATCCAGGAGCGGGCAGAGGACGAGATCCTTCCCGAGGACTTCGTTTGATCTCTGGTAGTGACTTCACCCTGGGACGGCATTACTATCTAGCTTTCAGATACCGTTCATAGTTATCTTATTGCTTTCCTTCATTTTATTATTTGTATTAGCGGGTTTATTCCTGTGTGACTCTTCTCGTATGTGTACTATGATACATTTCCTGTGTTATTTCCTTTCTGCACATTAGTAGTTATGTTGTTCTCTATGTGCTCTATATATTTGTTGTATGTGGATGAGATTTAGTTTCACTGTCTATATATTATGTGTTGGATTTTATCATTGTACTTTACAGCTTAGGTGCACTCCGTCGGGTCCATTAGATTGGGATGCCCGTCGAAGTGTACCCGCTGGCCATTGCCACGTGGCTCAGTTCCTTATATTTGGAACTGGGGCGTGACTGCGGATACTCCTGATCGTCTATACCTGGCGAAGGGACCAGGTCCTCAGAGGGACGTAAAAAGATACATAAAATAACATGCCAATTGAATACAGTAAAATATGCATAAAGAATAGACAGAAAATATACAAGTACGCTGCACTAGACAATCTATATGAAAGATGCATAATGAGGACAACTTTTCAACGTATGGGCAGGTGTAGGCTACTCTAACACACACTATCTCATAACCCATGAATACACAAACACGTACCATCGACCGACATACCTCGAGGGTAGCAAAAATATGTCATGCCCCAGTCCCGAAATACGTATGACTAGGAATACGCGAGCATACCAGCCGTATGTATATGACAACTCCAATGTGTTAGAAAATTATAACACATACATACTCTGTAATATAAATATTTAATTCATAAGTGGTAAATATATTATCAACACAAGTCACATGCAACTATATCTCATCAACATATACGAGTAAAGAAATATATATCAAGATAAATAACTAAGAGTCTCAATATGAAGTATCAAAGAAATATAGTCGGGTAGAGACAAATCCATTGCCAATAAACTATAGTAGAACTAAAATGATAGAGGAGATCAAAATCCCAATATGAAATAATGTCAAATAAAAGAACTACAACTACGATATCCATCAACAATGAAGTAATCAATGGTACTCCGAAGGTAAGACCTTCTCAATAGTAAATGATGCGTCAGGCCCGGGTCCATACTCCTGCGGATACTCCTTTATACCTGGAAAGGGACCAGGTCCTCAGAGGAACGTAACAAGATACAGAAAATAGCATGCTAATTGAATACAGTAAAACATGCATAAAGAATAGACAAAATATACAAGTACGCTGCACTAGACAACCTATATGAAAGATGCATAATAAGGACAACTTTTCAACGTATGGGCAGGTGTAGGCTACTCTAACACACACGCTATCTCATAACTCATGAATACACAAACATACTATCGACCTACTTACCTCGAGAGTAGCGACCATCGTGACACCAGAAGCCGACATACCTCAAGGGTAGCGGCCATTGTAGCACAGAAGTCGACATACCTCGAGAGTAGCGACCATCGTGACACAAATATCGTAGTTTGTCCAGTTACTACGGTTTATCAAGTGGGGTAGCCCATACGCCTACTGACTGTCCTTCCCTCCCATGAAACTATGTGTTAAGTGTGTGTCAACAGATATAATATATAACTATGACTGAAAGAAAAAAATATATAATAAATATGAGAAAATATGACATGCATGTAAAGTACTGTAAGTAATTTGGCAATGTATACTTGCCTGGCAAGCAATATGTGTAATGTAAGCTTCCAGACGTCAAGCACAAGGAACCAAAAACTATGGCCTCCGAATGAACGTCTTCGGATGTTGAAATAAATAAGACCAACGTCTCCGAAATTAGTGAGATAGTTAGAAAAGTCCACCCTTTCGTCCAAGTTGGACACAGTGACAAAACGGTAATTTCAGGTCAAAGCGGGTCCACATGTGGGCCACTTTGTATCGAAATGAATGCCAAGGGTAACGATCTCTAAATGGAATAAATTATAGTTCAAAAAAAATCCTAAACGATGCTACAAACTCAACGGTATGTCCAGTTTTAGATTTCGGTGAGCCGATCAAAAATTTGATCGTCAAGTCAAACCGTGGGGCCCACGAATAGGCAGCTCGGTCAACTATCTCAGAATCGCGTGAAACTTTGGTCACAGGACCATCGTGATACCACGAATCCAATGGTGCAAGTTTTATCGTATTTTGACGAGCGCACACAAACTAATTAGAAAATTTGCAAAACACGGATACGGGTTGATTCTGACGCGCACACACGTCCGAATCAACTTTTGCGAAAGCCCGCACGTAAGGATATACTATATGCTCATTTTGGTGTAATTGGTACGTGACGAGATGGTTCCGTTGGTGGGGCACACTCGTACATAAAATTTTAGTTTTGAAATACCAAATTTTTGGTCGTTTTGGAAGCCGAATATTTTAACCAATATTGTAAACTAATAAAAATAAAAGAACAGTAAATTTTTTGATTATATTGTGATAAAATCCTTTCAATTAGATTTTAAAAATATTAAATGGGTTGGTGGCAATTTGGTCGTGAACATGAGTTTTTGGATTGAATTTTCTGAATTGTTTATGAACACTTTTTCGGCCAACTTTCGGTCGATCTTTCGATCAAACCGGGGCACAAAAAATCGTCCTGCTTGGTAATCCTAGAGAGTTAGGTTATGAGCATTTACTGACAAACCGGGCACAAAACCATCGAGAGATGAGGGAGATGGTGTTAAGTGGTTGCCAAAGGGCAAGAAGGTTTTGAAGAATCGATGGGTGTTTAGAGTGAAGTAGACAGATGATGCTAGTCGCCATCGATACAAAGCGAGGCTGGTAATTAAAGGCTACGGTCATCGACAAGACATAGATTATGATGAGATCTTTTCATCAGTCGTTAAGCAGTCGTCTATTCGGGTGGTGCTAGCATTGACAACCAGTTTGGACTTAGAGGTCTAGGAAATGGACGCGAAGACGGCATTCCTCTATGGTGATCTTGAGGAGCAGCCAGAGGGATTCTATGAGAAGGAAAATTCACACTTGGTCTGAGAGTTGAGGAAGAGCTTGTATGGTCTGAAGCAGACTCCGAGACAGTGGTACAAGAAGTTTGAGTCGTTTATGGGGGAGCATGGTTATGCACGGATGACATCGGACCACTGTGTATTTGTGAGATACTTTGCCAAGGATGATTTCATTATTTTACTGCTCTATGTTGATGATATGCTACTGGTGGGTCAGAATATCACTAGGATAGCATAGTTGAAGCGCCTACTGGACAAGACCTTCTTTATGAAGGATTTGGGCACAGTGAAGACTATTCTTGGGATGGAGATCAGCCGAGAGAGAGTCAAAGCTGCTACATTTGTCCCAAAAGAAGTATATTTACTGGGTACTTCAGCATTTTGGGATGGATGGGTCGAAGAAAGTAAGTAACCCCCTTGCGGTTCACTTTAAGTTCACTGAGGAGCAGTATCCATCTACCGAGGATGAGAAAGAAGATATAGAGCGGGTTCCATATGGCTCGGCTGAGGGGAGTCTTATGTAAGCTATGGTGTGTACGAGGCCAGACATCGCTCACGCAGTTGACACAGTTAGCAGGTATACTTCCAATCCTGGAAGGCTACATTGGAGTGGGGTCAAGTGGAATCTACGATATTTTTAAGGCACTACCGATTGGAGACTTTATTTTGGTGGTAATGAGCCAAAACTAGTTGGGTATACCGATGCTGATATGGCTGGAGATGTAGACACGAGGCGATCGACTTCAGACTATGTGATGATGTTTGCTGGTAGAGCAGTATCGTGGCAGTCGCGGTTGTATAAGTGTGTTGCCTAGTCGATGACAGAGGCAGAGTACATTACAATGACAGAGGCTTGCAAGGAGTTAATGTAGATGAAGAAGCTGTTGCAGAAAATTAGGCTTGTCACGCCCCAGTCCCAAAATACCGAGGGACTAGCCACTTGGCAATGACCAACAACACACACCAATGGGCAAACCCAATTTAATGGAACTATTAGGGTGTACTTAAGCTGTAAACAACAATAAATAGGTCTATGATACAAGTCACAGTCTAATCTAATCTCATTCACAGAAGGTAATCACAGATCAAATGCCAGAATAGTCGAAATAAAATATAATCTAACAAGTCTCAATAAAAAGTATCTCGGGGAACAACCCGAGAATAAATTTAATATAATAATCCAAGAGACAGGAAATAAAGTAACTAAAAACAGAAATAACTGAGTATATAAAGCCAATACTCAGGAGAAATCCTCTGGCACGACCTCGTCTTCTTGTTCTGGTACTGCTCCAATGTATGCTCCTGTCCCGTACACCTCGGGATAGATCTCCTCTACTATACTTGGGGACATAATCCGGATCCAGGTCCTCAGGGGACATAGCAAGGTACAAGAATAACTCAAGCCAAATAAATACAGTACAGTAATAAATGAATCGATAGGGTAAACTATGTAACCGGCTATGTGATATGCAAGTGAGAGCATTAATCATACTCAGGCTGAGACTACTATAGGCTCTATATCGGTGAAACCCATAGTAGTATTTTCTCGAAGGGCCATTAAATGTGCCAAAGCTCTGTGTTAGAGTCTAAGGCACCTCCAGTAATGTAATATTTATATATATAATCAGCCTTTAGTATGGTAAGTCTCTCCCCATCCAATGTAATCACATATCTCATGTTCACGATATCTTATGTCCATGTCACGCAAGATCATGACCTCTAACTGATGCAGCAAGTCATAATGATAGCTAAGCATATGCAATAAAGTCTATGTCACGAATCCTGTAACCTATACAGAATCACCAGGAATAACTCAGAAGATTCTGTCTCATGAACAGTGTCAAGTGTCCTATGGTATGACGTACGTGATACTGCAAGCACGAAGATATATAGGGTTGCGATATCAACCTCTAAAAACGTTATATGATTTCGCGTACGGCGTCGACACCCGAATATTATTCAGACGCTAAGCAATGTCACATGGTCCTAGGTTGAATATTTATATCAAGATTATATATATATGTACAAAGAACTCAACAATACTATAACAGGAATCACTCCGAGTTCGCAAGGTACACTTGCCTGGGGTTTGGTTTCCAACAGTTGATCCAATTATAGTAGGATCTGCAGGTACTCCTTCGGTTGCTAAAATAAATATTACCATCATGTTCAGAAGATATCAAATAGCTAGAATTGGTCAAAGTGGGGTCCACATGTGGCCCACTTTGCACCAAAAAATGTGCCAGAGACAATGTTCTTCAAATTTATCAAACTTAGTGTCTACAAGTCCAGAACGATGATACGAACCCAAAGGAAAGTCCAGAACTGGATTTCGATGAGCCGATCACAAAATCGCCCGTCAAGTAGAGCCGTGGGGCCCACAATACGAGATTTTGTCAACATTCTCATAATCGAACCAAACTTGGGTCACTGGACCAGAAAAATGCTTCGAGTCCGATGGCGCAAGTTTCGTTTTGAAACGACGAGCATACACAAAGTTACAACGAGTTTCAGAACATGGTCGATACGGGGCGTTGTCGACGGATACGCGTTGATTCCGGTGTGCACGCACATCCAAATCAACTTCCGCAAAATCCCACACGTCCGTATTAACGACGCGCACCTTTCGGTGAAGTTCGCACACGACCAAGTCGCCTTGTTTAACGGGGCGCACCCAGTTCCGAGAAAAAATGGGTTTTAAATAACCAAGTTTTTTGTCATTTTCACCCGCGAATAAATCATAACATACAGCACAATAAATTGAACAAAAATAAGAATTTAAAACTAGATTATATGGTCTAAATTACTGTTCAAGCGGATTTTGAAAACAGCTAATAGGTTGCACACAAAACGGTCATGAGATGGGGAGTTCGGGACCAATTTTTGAATTTTCAGAAATAGGGTTTATTTTCCTGTTTTTGCGTCGTAGTTTGCGATCGACACAGGACGCGATATCCCGAACGAATTTCACGGGTTTCGAGAGGGTCACGAGGTCTTCGCACAGGATTCGACAGAACAGAAAATGGGTCTATGTACAGAAAGATACGAGACTGGAAAGATAGGTACCTTGATGTTATGAAGGAACACGGCACGGCGGGGCACGGCGGCGGGGCACAGTGGTGGCGGCGGCGATGCTGCGGTTGCGGCTGTTGGGGCCGTCGGGGGCTCGTCGCCGTCGCCGGGGAAGGGTTGTCGGGGGCTCGCGGAGGCGGCGGGGACGTCCGGGTGGGTCGGCGGTGATGGTGATGGCGGTGGCGGTGGCAGTGGTTTGGCTCGGGGAGGGTTTATATAGGGAAGGGGAGAGGGAGAGGCAGGGAGCGGGGAGGCCGGAGTGGGGGGGAGAACGTGGCCGGGGTCGTGGCGGTTGGCCGCGTGCGGGGCGGGGCGTCGGCCGAGATCCGCGGGGAGAGGAGTGAGGGTTTGGGGGCGGGTCGGGTTCGTGTCGGATTTGGGTCGGGTTCGGATCCGATCCGACCCGTTAGGCGGTTGGGTACGGTTCAGTAGCGTTAGCCGGTCCGTTTTGGTTCAACTAGGGTCCGGTTCAGTCTGGTTTAATTAAAACCATGGTTTTAGCTATTTTAAAAATAGTTTTTGAGCCCAATAAATTCTAAAAAATTGTACAGCATCCAATAATTAATAATACACCCAAAAATATAATTTTTATAATATTTTAATAATTATTTTAATCCAAAAAATAATTAATTCCTGAAGGATATTTTTAATAATTAATAAAAAAATTATCGAAAAATCTAGAAAATTTATTTTTTAAAAAATCAAAAAAACCAGGGTGTTATAATCTACCCACCTTAAAAGAATTATGTCCTCGCAATTAAGAAAGCATAACCGGTCAGAAGAGATGACACGATTGCAAGACAGGTTCGAAGCACGACACAACCAAAGAATCATGATAATCGAAAGATGAGGTTTAAGCAAAACACCTAAAGTATTTTCCTAATAATGAAAGTTAGGTAATTCAAGAGTAAATAAATCTGGTTAGAGCAAGGAAAGTACAGCTTAGGAAAACTAGGTTATCAATTACTAACAAGTTCAAGATACCAGGTTTAAGGCTAAGGAAATGATCTAACAGGCACGTGCTAAAGCATCACTAGGAATAGATAACTATGAATAACTTAAATCTTACGCGCATTCGCTACTCCACGAGTCTGTGCGTCCTCCATCGTCATCTCATAAGCTTGTCCGCGTCCTTGTGGTGGTGCCCTCTGCTGTTGTTGGGCCTGTTGGAAGAGTGCTGCTCGAGGTGCCAAGGGTGGCCTCGGCTGATATCCTTTCGGTGCTGGTGATGCTTGTCGATTTGCTATCGGTGCTCCTTCTCGAGACTTAGGGAAATCCCTCACTGAATGGTGATTGGATCCGTAAGCTAAACATAATCCCAATTTACTTCTACACTCCTTCTCAACATGGCCTACCTTACCACAGTAGTGACAAGTAGAAAGGGTTAGGGATTTGGATACAGCTCCTTGTGGTGCTTGATACAGGCGAGGTTTCTTTGAAGCTTCTCCATGCGGTGCTCTTGCTGGTGCTGATGTGAAAGGCTGCTTCAGGTTGGACTCTCTTCTGGTGATGCGCTCCATGCGGCGGGCTGCAGTAAGGACGTCCGTAAATGAAGTAGGTACAACGGATCCGATCAATCTCTGTAGCTCAAAGTTTAGTCCGTCGAAGAACTTCTCAGCCTTCTCCTCTTCTGTCGGGATCAGGGTAGGGGCAAAGCGACTCAGACGAATGAACTCCGTATTGTACTCTTCCACTGTCATA
Organism: Iris macrosiphon; assembly: GCA_036927795.1. Lineage (NCBI taxonomy): Eukaryota > Viridiplantae > Streptophyta > Magnoliopsida > Asparagales > Iridaceae > Iris > Iris macrosiphon. The sequence goes on from JAYESA010000003.1 coordinate 56,027,627, forward strand.
CTGTCTTGAGTGAGGGGATTGAACTTATCCTGAAGTTCTGATCGAGCAATAGATGGAATGTACATCTCCTGAAAGAGTCTAGAGAACTCCACCCAAGTAAATTGGTCTGGTCCGAGCCGTGTCTCCTTAGATAGTCACCAGTGATGTGCATTGCCCGTCAATTACATCCGGACGACAATCATCCAATGCTCTCTTGGAAGCTCAGCTGTATCTAATTGATGTTGAGTATTTGTGAGCTACTCATGAACTTCAGTGGGCTCTTCTTTGCTTAAAAAGGTGCGGGATTTCAGTTGGCAAAAATCGGTGATAGAGCCCGTCGATGGCCGTCGAGCTGGTAGGTTCTGCTCCAGTGTAATCACTATGTTATTTCTCAGATTCTCTGCCTCGTAACGCTGAGCCTCTTGATGAATCTGCTGTTGAGCTTGCATCATTGCGCAGAATATTTGGAACATTTTTTGACCATCCATAGGCTGTCCTGGTAGAAAGGTAGGCATCTGTGGAGGAAACTGCAACCGTGATAGAATATCGTCTCGCCAAAATCTTGAGGTAGGTCGACCTGCTTGATGGCTTTGTTGAGCTGATTGACCTCCACCCACTGGTGTCACTTCATCGTCGTAGGTGACATCTGTAACTTGTGGTGTTCCTGCGGGTGTTTTGTCGCATGTTTGTGAATCCATTACTCTGCATCCAAAATAAACTATGAGAAGCGTACAGAAGAATCAAGGCAGGATGCAAGTTAATAAATTCTTTTGAAGTCGATATAGAGGTCAAGAACGAATCGATCAAGTGGATGAGATCCTATAACTTATCCTATCTTTCTCGTTGGCTTGCTCAGTTCCTTAGTTGAAACCGAAATAATTTAGTCGTAGACCTGCATGGGCGACCACAAAAACTATGTCATGCCCTAGTCCCAAAATACCGAGGGACTAGCCACGTGGCAATGGCCAGCAGCACACACCAATGGGCAAACCCAATTTAATGGACCTATTAGGGTATACTTAAGCTGTAAACAACAATAAATAGGTCTACGATACAAGTCACAGTCTAATCTAATCTCATCCACAGAAGGTAATCACAGATCAAATGCCAGAATAGTCGAAATAAAATATAATCTAACAAGTCTCAATAAAAAGTATCTCGGGGAACAATCCGAGAATAAGTTTAATACAATAATCCAAGAGACAGGAAATAAAGTAACTAAAAACAAAAATAACTGAGTATATAAAGCCAATACTCAGGAGAAATCCTCACCCAATGTAATCACACGTCTCATGTTCACGATGTCTCATGTCCATGTCACGCAAGATCATGACCTCTAACTGATGCAGTGAGTCATAATGATAGCTAAGCATATGCAATAAAGTCTATGTCATGAATCCTGTAACCTATACAGAATCACCAGGAATTACTCAGAAGATTCTGTCTCATGAATAATGTCAAGGTTCCTATGGTATGACATACTTGATACTGCAAGCACGAAGATATATAGGGTCGCAATATCAATCTCTAGTGACGTTACACAACTCCGCGTACGGCGTCGACACACAAATGTTATTCAGACGCTAAGCAATATCATACGGTCCTAGATTAAACATTTATATCAAGAGTATATATATATGTACAAAGAACTCAATAATACTATAACAGGAATCACTGCGAGTTCACAAGGTACACTTGCCTGGGGTTTGGTTTCCAAGAGTTGCTCCAGTTACAGTGAGATCTGCAGGTACTCCTCCGGTTGCTAAAATAAACACTACCATCATGTTCAGAAGATATCAAATAGCTAGAATTGCCTGTCCATAAGTCCAATTTGGACACAGGGGCAAAAGTGACAGTTTCTGGTCAAAGTGGGGTCCACATGTGGCCCACTTCGCACCGAAAAATGTGCCAGAGATAATGTTCTCCAAATTTGTCAAACTTAGTGTCTACAAGTCCAGAACGATGATATGAACCCAACGGAATATCCAGAACTGGATTCCGATGAGCCGATCACAAAATTGTCCGTCAAGTGGAGTCGTGGGGACCACGATACGAGATTTTATCAACGTTCTCAGAATCAAACCAAACTTGGGTCACAGGACCAAAAATATGCTATGACTCTGATGGCACAAGTTTCGTTTCGAAACGACGAGCACACACAAAGTTACAACAAGTTTCAGAACAAAGCTGATACGGGGCGTTGTCGACGGATACGCGTTGATTCCGGTGTGCAAGCACATCCAAATTAACTTTCACAAAATCCCACACGTCTGTATTAATGGCGCGCACCTTTCGATAAAGTTCGCACATGACCAAGTCGCCTCGTTTAACGGAGCGCACCCAGTTCCGGGAAAAATTGGATTTTAAATAACCAAGTTTTTGGTCATTTTTACCCGCAAATAAATCACAACATACAGCACAATAAATTGAACAAAAATAGGATTTTAAAACTAGGTTATAAGCGTATAATTACTGTTCAAGTGGATTTTGAAAATAGTTAACAGATTGTACACAAAATGGTCGTAAACTGGGGAGTTCGGGACCAATTTCTGAATTTTCAGAAATATGATTTATTTTTCTGTTTTTGCGTCGTAGTTTGCGACCGACACAGGACGCGATACCCCGAACGAGTTGCATGAATTTCGAGAGGGTCACGAGGTCTTCACACAGGATTCGACAGAATAGAAAATGGGTCTATGTACAGAGAGATACGAGGCTGGGAAGACAGGTACCTTGATGTTGTGAAGGGACGCGGCGCGGCGGGGCACGGCGGTGGCGGCGGTGATACTGCGATTGCGGCTGCTGGGGCCGTCGGGGGCTCGTAGCCGTCGCCGGGGAAGGGTTAGTGGGGGCTCGCGGAGGCGGCGGGGAAGTCGGGGTGGGCCGACGGTGATGGTGATGGCGGTGGCGGTGGTTTGGCTCGGGGAGGGTTTATATAGGGAAGGGGAGAGGGAGAGGCGGGGAGGCCGGAGTGGGGGGGGGAAACGTGGCTGGGGTCGTGGTGGTTGGCCGCGGGCGGGGCGGGGCATCGGCCGGGATCCGCGTGGAGAGGATTGAGGGTTTGGGGGCGGGTCGGGTTCGGATCGGATTCGGGTCGGGTTTGGATCCGATCCGACCTCTTAGGCGGTTGGGTCCGGTTCAGTAGGGTTAGCCGGTCCGGTTTGGTTCATCTAGGGTCCGGTTCAGTCCAGTTTAATTAAAACCTTGGTTTTAGCTATTTTAAAAATAGTTTTTGAGCCCAATAAATTCCAAAAAAAATTGTACATCATCCAATAATTAATAATACACCCAAAAATATAATTTTTGTAATATTTTAATAATTATTTTAATCCATAAAAATATTAATCCCTGAAGGACATTTTTAATAATTAATAAAAATATTATTGAAAAATCCAGAAAATTTATTTATTTAAAAAATAAAAAATCAGGGTGTTACAGGCTAAAGCAAGAGTAGTATCATTTGCTTTACGATAGTCAGAGTGTTATTCACTTTCTGAAGAACCAGACATTTCATAGCCGGTCCAAGCACATTGAGATCCTATATCATTGGATACGGGAGGTTGTGGAAAAGAAAGAAGCGACGCTTGAGAAGATTCATACAAATAACAACGGAGCAGACATGTTCACAAAGATTCTTTCAAGGAAAAAGCTTGAGTACTGTACGCGGATTGTCGGGATGACGACCCCCTCCACATAGTTGTGAAGGGGAATATTTGTTTGAGTGGGTGGGGTTCCCAACCTATGTGGAGAATACCCCGGAGTGCGACGAGCGACATTCGGGTGTCAAAAAAGCTCGAAAAGTGCATCGAGCGCCGTGTATTGGAACATTTATGGTAAGCAAATATTATATTGGATTTTCATCTTAGACTTTAATTATATATTTGTGATTGGATCTTTCATATATAAACTTTCTATATATTTGATTTTCAATTTATTGTAAGCTAATTTATGATTTTATTTCCATTAAATATATAATTGAATGTAATTGAATTTTCATAAATATTTTTGGCTTCCATATATAGAATTCCATATGTAAATTCTAATTCATGCAAGGGTTTTAATAAAGGCTCATGCAATATACAACAATATGAGAAGAAAAAATAAGAGAGAAAAAAGGTGGCAAGAGTGCCATAGCGACTTTGGAGAGGAGAAAGAAGGATTCTAGGCCGTTTCGGAGAAGAAGATCAATTAGGGGTTTTTTTCATTGTCTTTTTTCTTCGTGGTTGTAATCTATTTTTTGTTCCAAAGAGTTGTGGTGATCCATGTTGGATCGGTGAGGAGCTTGTAGATAATGTAATCTCTTTATTCCATTAGTGGAGGTTCTTCAGGGTTGGACTCCGATCGTCCCATAGTTTTTTTCATCTGAATTTTCAATGTAAAAATCTTGTGTCTGCGATTTGTGTTTGGTATTTTTTGGTTTGTACGTTTTGCTCGGTTCTTTCGCAGGTACTTTCTGCTTTGAAAAACGGTTTTTGCGTATCGTTTCCAACTACTAGTTACAATTTGAGGACTAATTTTTGTATGACATGGTAGGTTTTGTCCCAAGTACCTGTAAAATGTACTTCGGTGAGATTAATATCAAATTGAAAGTGTTCATAGAATTTATACTAAAATGTTTAATATTGTAATATATTTCTCTCCTCTAAATATTTAGCCTATTTTTATCCATAGACAATCTAATGTTATCGACTAAAAAGTAAAAACTGGTGGAATTTTTTTCCATTTTCATTGCCCAGGGCTCCATTAGAGACAGATGAAGACAACCACAAAAGGCATAGGACGCATTCATATTTCCATCATGTCCGAATTACCCGAATCCACTGAACGTAGAAATAGAGCTCTATCAAGTAACTATTGATAGCAGAAGAAGCTGGGGATGGCTTGTGCTGTTACTAGCATTTGCTTCTTCTCGTCCTCTTAATTTGTTGTTGATGTTAATTTTGAGCCAACTGGTGGATGGAGTAAAGGGATCTTCCAAAGTGGTTCCAACTATTATTTAACATTTCTATGTGTAACCATTGATATTCAAAGAATGAATTGCCGAAGATGCAAAGGCTTCTCAGAACATCTTCTGGGGGAATTAAGTTAATTTAACATTTCGTTTTAGTCACCTTCACCTGCGGTAAGCGGGAAAATGTTACGGGAAATGTTTACGGGATGCTCATCAACCACTCAACGCTCTCTTTCCTATACTTTGCTTGCTCTTTCTCTCGGCCATTCGGTTGGGAATCAAAGTACGAAAACCATTTTCCAAATCAGAGAGTACCTGTAAGAGAATCGAGCAAAACGTACAAACCAAAAATGTCAAACACAAATCGCAGACACAAAAATTTTTGACGTGAAAAATCCTTGCGGAAAAAACCATGAGACGATCAGAGTCCAATCCTGAAAAGTTTCCACTAATGGAATAAGAAATACACCGACTCCTTACAAACTTCTCACCGATCCAAACGGATCATCACAACTCTTTTGGAACAGAAAATAGATTGTAACCACGAAAAAGAAAGAAAACGAGAAATACCCGAAACTGATCTCCTTATTCGAAACGGCCTCCAATTCTTTTTTCTCCTCTCCAATATTGCAATGTCACTCTTGCCTCCTTTCTCTCCTTGTTGCTAATTTTTTTTTTAGAGAGAGAGAGAGTTATATTTTAGGGCAAGGAGACACCTATATATAGCCTCAAATCCACAACTAGCATTCCTATTATAGATAGGAATATCCAATCCAAATCCAAATTCAAATCCATTGACATATTCCTATTATATGTAGGAATATCCAATCCAAATCCATTGAGATATTCCTATTATATTTAGGAATATACAATCCAAATAAATTAAAGTATTCCTATTATATGTAGAAATACTCAATCCTACTCCGGGGTATTTTTTACATAGGTTGGGAACTCCATCCACTTCAACAAATCTCTCCCTTCACAACTATTTAGAGGGGGTCTTCTTCCCGACGATCCGCCTGCCGTACTCAAACTTTTCCTTTAGTAGAACCTTTGTGAACATATTTTCTCCGTTGTCATCTGTACGAACCTTCTCAAGCACCGCTTCCTTCTTGTCAACCACATCCCGTATCCAATGATACCGGGTATCAATGTGCTTGAACCAGCTATAAAATGTCTGGTTCTTCACAAGGTGAATAGCACTCTGACTATCGCAAAGCAAATGATACTGCTCCTGCTTTAGCCCAATTTTCTGTAATATTTTTTTTCATCCATAACAACTCCTTGCAAGCTTACGTAGCCGCAATGTATTCTGTATCGTCGACAAACACTTCTGTAAACGCGACTGACACGATACTGCTCCACAAAAAATACCATCACATAGCCCGAAGTCGATCGCCTTGTCTCTACATCTTCATCCATATCAGCGTCGGTATATCCAACCAGTTTCGGCTGTTCACCACCAAATGAAAGTCTCCAATCGGCAGTACCCTGAAGATATCGTAGAATCCACTTGACCCCACTCCAATGTACCCTTCCAGGATTGGAAGTATACCTGCTAATTGTGTCGACTGCGTGAGCAATGTCGGACCTCGTATATACCATAGTATACATAAGACTCCCCATGGCTGAGGCATATGGAACTCGCTCCATATCTTTCTTCTTGTCCTCGGTAGTTGGACACTGCTCCTCAGTGAACTTAAAGTGAGCCGCAAGGGGGTTACTCACTTTCTTTGATCCGTCCATCCCGAAATGCTGAAGTACCCGGTGAATGTACTTATTTTGGGACAAGTGTAGCAGTTTGGACTCTCTCTCTCGGCTGATCTCCATCCTAAGAATTATCTTTGCTGCGCCCAAAATGTAAACCCCCTATTTTTAGTTTTTAAATTTTAATTATCAGTATTATGTAATTATTGAGATTAAGGAAGAATTTTTTGTATTTTTAGCTAATTATAATATATATATTCATGGATAATTATTTATGTGTATTTAATTAATTACTATTATTGTACAAAAAATATATTTTTGGGTGTACAACTATTATTAGAGTATTATAGAATTTTTTTGGAATTTATTGAGATCCAAAATTATTTTTAGTTGGCTATATATGCATATACATATATATAGTTATTTATATTAAACCCGAACCAACCCAAACCAAACCAACCCATACCCGAAATCCTAAACCAATACCCTAAACCTGATAACCAACAATAACCCCCTTAATCCCCCGCTACAGTAATCCCCACAGCCCCTGCGTCCCCCTCTCTTCCTCTCCCCAGAACAGACGACCCCCTCACATCCTCTCCCTGTAATACATCCATTACAACCCTATATATAGACTAGAGGAGACCACCACCACCATCATCTCCCCTACCATTCATACCACCATCGACCGACGCTGTACGCCACTGCAAGTCGACCGCAGACCCGCCCAGAAATCTCGAACAGCAGAGACTACACGAGGTACTCTTCTTCTCGCCCCTATATCTTCCTACACAGTAATCCAAACAATGACCTGTCAAATCCTATATGAAGACCACATGACCCCCATGAACTCTGTTTAATTATTTTAGCTTATCATTTCCTGTGTCGATAGCAAATTATGACACAAAATAGGAAAAAATGACTTATTTTTAGGAACAGAAATTGTCCCAGGTGTGCATGTTTGAATCACATTATCTTCATAATGGCACGCGATGTTAAAATTCTACTTAAACAGTAAATTAGACAACATAACCTAGTTTTAATCTATTTAAACACTTTCTTTTTATTTAATGTATTGTAAACCCCCTCATTTATTTTTATAGATAGACGGATTATGGGTTAGAAAATTTTAGTTTAGCCGCAGGTATTTGAGGTTTAGAATTAAGATTTGCAGATGGCTAATTCTTGAATTAAACCCTTGATGCACCCTACCGTTGTTGCAATATTCGGAGCCCAATATCAGCCCATAATTTCTAACAAATTATTGTATTCTAGACTTGACACACCAATTTAGGCACTGGACTTTTCCGTCACTCAAAATCATAATTCCTTGTGCCCTAATTTAATTGCACAACTTTCCGTATCCAAAATCTATTATTTGATCCCGTATCGCGCACCTGTGTCGTTGCCATCAATTTTGAGACACCAACTCAACCCGTTGAGCTGGACCAATTAAAAAGTCAAAGACTTACACCAAATCTACACCCTTTATGACCTTTGTGTCACTCCAAATTAAGATCCCATGTGCCCTCATTTAATTTAAGAGTACATGATATTTTATTCTAATTAAATTGGGAATACCAACTTTGACTAATCCTATTTTTAATCCCAACTTAACCCAATGTCCTATGATTTAAGCCCATGCAAAACACACAATACCTCCTCACCCTACAAAACACCAAACACCAATTCTCCCACAAATTTTTTATAATTTTATTTGTCTGTGTAAATACCCAAATTTAGGGGACTAATTTGTAAAAGTTGTACTAGGTGGCAACACCCCATTGGTTCAAGCCTAATGGAGAAGCCCTCCATTCTTTGACTAGTCAACATTCCTCTCCTTTGAATAAAAAAACCTCCATGATCAATCCTAGCCACTCATTCAAATAGGGAGCATCATCACCACACACACCCATCACACCTCCCTATAAAACATCACCATCACACTCTTCCCCCAAGGCCGGCCCTAATCCCAACACCTAGAGAAACCCCTCCCCATTTCTCTCTCCTCCCTCCTTCTCCTAACCATAGCATATGTTTCTTCTTCCTTTCTTCTTCTTCTTCTTCTTCCTTTCTTCTTTCTTTTTCTTCTTCTTCTTCTTCTTCTTCTTCTTCTTCTTCTCCCCTTCACCTTCCTCATTTAAAACGAGCTTCCTCCGGTCAAGCTCCCTGTCCGGCCAACCCCTCATCGGCCATTCCTCCCGCAGCCAGTCAACCACGAGCCTGCTGCCTCCAACCACAGCTCCACACCACCACCCGACAGTACCTCGAGCTCCCCTCCGGCCAACCTTTCTCCAGTTTCCAGCTACCCCGACGAGCCATTGTCAAACCTGTCTACTCCGGTTGAGCTTTCCCACGGCCACCCCACGACGAGCCTGCTACCACCTCCAGCGGCCATCACTGGCCTCCTCCTCCGATGTGTCACACGACCATGACTACCCGGCCACCTTTCCTACTCTGGCCTCACCTCGACCGAGCACTCCCCCTTGCACCACCACCCGCAACACCACCACCATGCCCTCCGGTCGACTTCACCATCAACATCACCACCACTTCACACCACCAATCCCCACCACCTCACACTACCAGCATCTCCCTCTCTACCACCTCATACCACTCTTCATCATCACCATCTTCACTATCTTCATCATCCTCATCATCAACATCAACACCCCCACAACCTCCCTCTCTGGCGTGTCGCAACCGGCCAGCACTACCACCACATCGCCAAGGTGAACTCTCCCCCCTCCTTGTAGTATAATATTAATTTGATTAATCTAATATTATGAATTTGTTATATATAATTTACTTAGTTTATGGTTCATGTATGCTATATTGAGTTTAGGGTATTTGAATGCTTTGAGATTTTAGGGTTTATTTATTTATTATATGCAATTGATGGTTGTAAATGATATATGATATTTAGGGCTTTATGTTATTTATTGATGATGAGCAGTTTAAATGGTAGTAGAATGATGATGTGATATTAAGAATGTTGAATATTATTGAGGTACAGATTTAATTATCGTAGAATAATGGTGCGATATTAAGAACGTTGAATATTATTGAGGTATAGATTTAATTATCGTAGAATGATGTTATGATATTAAGCATTGATTATTAACAAGGAGCAGGTTAAATAAATATAAAATAGGGTGTGATATCATTAGGTTGTTCATTGGTTGAGGGTTTGAGTACTACTGACGAATTTGTTTGAGAAATATAAAAATGTATTTATGAGCTATGTATCTGGGAGAGAGTGTCTGAATAAATAAAATAACATTTATGAGGTTTAATAAATAAATTATTAATTTACTCGAGGATAATTAATTTGTTTGAGGATGATATGCGTAAACGTGCATGATAACGTCTGTGAAGACCAGGGTGAAATATGAGGAATGAACATACTTGAACTACTGAAAACACCACGACAAATATAGTGGGATTGAGGATTTGTTTGGTGATATTATATATGTGATTGATCGTAATAGACGTGATGTACCTTTAGTCAACCATTGTCAACCCTCTAGCTTAGTGTCTTATGACTTGTAACTAAGGTTGAACATATGATAGACATGTGTCATATCTGATTTTAGTCGTGTGATAGTCTATTGATTGAGCTTGTATCTCGTCTCTAGGTACTACGGGACCCGCGGACTTGGACATTGTACCGGATCCCCGTCATCAGCAGTCGAACGCAGGCAAGTGTACCTTGTCACCCTGTATTCAGTTACCAAATATTTATTTTTTTATTATATACATTGTGCGCGAGTTTGATTAGGATTATTACTTCGTGTCCGGGTCACAACTGGGTGCAGACGTTCATCGATAACATCTGGTAACGAGTGATAGATGTTAATAACACCTTAATGTACGTACCTGTGTACATCATAACACTAGAACACATTCAGATACTGTCATCGTGCCAGATTTTCAGTATACTGATACTGACATCATGACCGAAACTTGGGATGACCTAAGGGTCGCGTTGATTGATAGTTACTCCAATATGACGAGACTGCTAGATAGAGGTTCAGGTTCAGTGCACCATCGTTGACCGCTTGGGATAGAGAAGACAGTTACTAGACATTTGGGCTCCTCTGTACGCGCTTATATACGTATATGTCCAGATTATATAGTGTTCTTGTATCCGAAGTAGTAGTATCACTCGTGTGACTCTGTGCTCCGTACTACGGTACACCCCGTATGTCTCTGTGTTCGGAGCTACGGTTTTATTTTGGACAGCCCACGCGTCGAACATTATCTTCAAACTGTGTCTCACTTAGGTGGTTATGCTAGATTACACCGTCGTTGCACTTTGGCATGCTGTAGTTTTGTACCTTGTTATGTCCCTCTGAGGACCTGTTCTCCTGCCAGTTTTGCAGTATAGACGATTACAGAGCATTTGGAGTTGCCGATGGAGTTGCTTGTCTTGCGGGCATTGGTACCAGGTACTCATATTATTTCTACCGGCATTATGGTTACTTTATTCATATTGTTTATTCATCTGCTGTTGTCGCATAGTTTTTATAGACTCATCTTTTCTCGAGTCTATTCGAGTTTGTGTGTTTATTAGGCGGCCGACTTTAGCACATATAGCTCTTTCTTGTATATTTCTGTATATTATAGATTGAGATATAGATGTATATATTTACTGGATATTTAGATTGTGGCCATTTTTATTACAGCTTATACGTATTTGAGTCAGACCCGAGTTTGGTCGAATGCGTAGCTTGCGTGTTGCGTATTCCTGGTCCTACGTATTTTGGGACTGGGCATGACATGTATGCTATGATTTATTTGCTGACGAAATGCGTAAGAAAACTTAATTTCTTAACCCAAATTTTTTTGATACGGGATGGGTCTCGCTAAATGGGGCAACTTTGTCATATGCAAATTATACCAAATGGCGCGTATCATCAATGCAGACGTATGAGATTTCGCATATCTTAATTTGGATGTGCGTGTACACCAGAATCAATATATATCCGTCAAAAAATACTGTATTGATATGTTCTGACCCTCATCATAATTTCGTGTGTGCTGGTCTTTTTGTAACAAAACTTGCATCATCGGATTCGCAGTGTTACATTGGTCCTGTGTGTCACGCCCCAGTCCCAAATACGTAGGACTAGAAATACATAAGCATGTCAGCCATATGTATATGGCAACTCCAATATATGGAAACCTTAACACATACATACGTTGTATTATGAATAAAAATTTACAAGTGGTATAGATTTATGTCATAAGGCACAGGGCATAACTAGATCTCATCCGCAGAATCAAATAACCAATCAACTATATAACTGCATCAAATATAAAATGCTTGATAAGAACAAGTAGTTGGGTAGAAACAAATCCACTACCAATTAGAATATAAAAGAAACCACATAAGTACATATAATGAACAATGAGACTCAAAGAGAAGATCTCCTCGAAAGAGAGATAAGTAGCAAGTCCTGATCCGTGCTCTTGCGAATAGTCAAGATCGTCTACACCTAAAAAGTGACCAGGTCCTCAGAGGGACGTAACAAGATACATAGAAGCATGTCAATTGAATACAGCAAAACATGCATAATAGACAGACAATATATAAGTATGCTGTACTAGACAATCTATATGAATATGCATAATGAGGACAACTTTTTGACGTATGGGCATGGGTAGGCTACTCTATCTAATCTCATAACTCACACACACGTCCATGAACATCAAAAATCGACATACCAAGAGGGTAGCGACCAATGCAATACCAGAAATTGACATACCGTGAGGGTAGCGACCAGCGTGATACAACTACCGTAGTGCGTGCTAGTTACTACGGTTTACCAAAGTGGATATAGCCCATACGCCTACCAATTGTCCTTCCCTCCCATGATACTATGTGTCAAGTGTGTGTCAACATATATATAGTATATAATTATGACTGAAAAATACATATATAATGAATATACAAAAATATGATAAGCATGCAAAAGTACTATAAGGAATTTGGCAAGGTATCTTGCCTAGCAAGAAAGCTGCGAAGTGTAAGCGTCCAGACGTCAAGCACAAGGGATCAGAAACTATGGTACCAGAATGAAAGTCTTCGAATGCTGAAATATATATCACCAGCGTTCCCATAATAAGCGAGATAGCTAAAAAATACTACCCTTTCGTCCAATTTGGACACAGGAGAAAAACAGTAATTTTGGGTCAAAGCGGGGTCCACCTGTGGCCCATTTTTTACCAAAATATGTGCCAGAGGTAAAGGTCTCTAAATGGGACAAATTATAGGTCAAACAAATTCTAAACGTTGATACAAACTCAATGGTATATCCAATTTGGGATTCCGGTGAGCCGAACACAAATTTGCCCTTAAAGTCAACCATGGGGCCCACGAATAGGTGGCTTGGTCAACTGTCTCAGTACTGCGTGAAACTTGGGTCACAGGACCAACATGATACCAAAAATCCAATGGCGTAAGTTTTGTCGTATTCTGATGAGCATACATAAAATGGGGTGGTATTTTACAAAAGTTATAATACGGAGACTTTTTATGGATACGGATTGATTTCGACGCTCACACACGTCCGAATCAACTTCCGCGAAAGCTCACACATCAGAATATACCATACACGCCTTTTGGTACAATTGGTACGCGATGAGGTAGTCCCGTTTGGCAGGGCGCACTCTGTATCACAAAATTTAAGTTTTAAAAAATTAAGTTTATAGTCGTTTTGGAGGCCGAATAATTTAACACATATAACAAATTAATGAAAACCAAAAGAACAAATTTTTTTTTGTTATATTGAGAAGAAAACCCTTCAATTAGTTTTTAAAAATATTAAACAGGTTAATGGCAAATTAGGTATGAGCATGGGGGTTTGGGTTGAAGTTTCTGGACTATTTTGGTCATTTTTTAGGCCAACTTCCGGTCAATTTTTTGACCAATCCGGGACACGAAAACTCGTCCCACTTGAATAAAAATCCTAGAGGGTTAGGTTGTGAACGTACATGGATAAACCGCTCAAGAAAAGGACGAGAGATGAGAAAGATATCATACCGTGAAGGTGGGAACTCGGGACGGTGTTTCTGCACGCGTGCGCGCGAGCACACGCTGACGGCGGCAGTCGGCCGGGATGCGGTGGCTGCGGTCGGCGCGGGGGCGGCGGTGCCTAGCTGGGTCGAGGTCAAGGTCTAGGGTAGGGTTTATATATATATATATATATATATATATATATATATATATATATATATATATATATATATATATATTCTATTGGTTGGGGGGTGTTAGTGGTTTAGGAATAGGAAGTTTGCTAAGGTTTTTTTTTTAGTATTACTTTTAGTAGGTTTAGTTGGATTTATTAGTTTAGGTTTTACTTAATTGTTATTTCTTTTATTTTGTTTTATTACTATTACTATTATTATTATTATTATTATTATTATTATTATTATTATTATTATTATTATTATTATTATTACCCTTTCTCATTACTATTATTAGTATTATTATCTTATTAATAACCATATATTTATTTATATATTTTCACACATTTACATGAGATTATAAACAAACCTAAAAATAATATTTGCACACAAAATAAATTCTAGGAAATTAATTTTGTAAAGTTTTAATAAAAATACTACACACAAAATATTTTATGAAAATATTTTACAATTAATAATTAGATATTTATTTAGTTATATAAATTAAATAATTATATTATCTAATTAACTAAGTAAATACTAAATGGATATCTACAAAACAGGTAATAGTAAATAATGTGCAATATTACAAAAAGGGAATGTTTAACTTGGCACACAAATTATGGGCTGCTAATTATAGGAAGTTGGGGTTAAAAAATAACCACAATTAATTTATATATATTATCTAAATATTTAACACAAAATCTATGGTCGTTACACTAATGTCATACTAACATCAAGGGGTCAAATATTTGTGCCACGATAAGATCCTACAGGTAGTGTCTCCTATGTAGGCTACTCCCTATGAAGGGAGATTCATATTTTGAGGCCATCATATATTAGTAATGTCCAAACCACAATGAAGTATCCTAATAATATTATTGAGTTTTATTTAATAATAAAAAATATAAAATAAATATAAGAAATATAAATACACACAAAATACCTATTTTTGGGTGAGGGAGTTTACACTGTGACCCAAGTTTGGTTCGATTCTGAGAACGTTGATAAAATACCATTTCGCGGGCCCCGCAGTTCCATATGACCGGCAATTTCATGATCGGCTTATCGAAATCCAGTTCTAGATTTTCTGTTGGATTTGTATCATCGTTCTAGACTCGTAGATACTAATTTTGATAAATTTGGAGAACTTTGTCCTTCACACATTTTTTGGTGCGAAGTGGGCCACATGTGGACTCCGTTTTGATCAAAACTGTCAATTATGCCCCTGTGTCCAAATTGGATGTATGGGTAGTCAATCCTAGCTATTTCATGTATTCTGAGAGCAATGGTGATGTTTGTTTCAGCATCCGGAGGTGTACCTGGAGATTCTACTTTTACAGGAGCAACTGACGGAGTTCAGAACCCAGGCAAGTGTACCTTGCCAACTTGCAATAGATCATATGATATTAATTGCTTGTGTTCTTTCTATATATATACTTCAATGATGTATCTATTCAATCTAGGACCGTGAGACGGTGCTTAGCGTCTGAACAAGATTCTGGTGTCGATGTCGTACGTGGAGTCGTGTAACGTCATTTAGAGAGTTGATACTACGATCTTATACTTTTACCTGCTTGCTTTACCAAGTACGTCATACCATAGGACACTTGACACTATTTTATGTGACTGAATCTTTTCTGAGTTATTCATGGTGAGTCTGTATAGGCATACTGGATTTGTGATATGAGACTTGAATATATATAGAGATATCATTATGACTCATTGTACTAGCTAGAGGTCATGATCTTGCGTGTTATGGACATGAGATATCGTGGACATAAGACATGAGGTTACATTGGGTGGAAAGAGACACACAGGCTACAGGTTAATTATATATATATATATATATATATATATATATATATATATACTTTACTATTGGAGGTGCTTTAGTCTCTGTATCAGAGCTTGGCCCATTATGTGGTATTCTTACTGCTACGGACTTCCTGATACAGATCTTGTAATGGTCTCAGTCTGTGTACTAGTGATGCTCTTATTTACATTTTACATAGCTGGTTACATAGCTTGCCCTGAGAATCTATTTTTATTTACTGTATTTTATTTGGCTTGAGTATTTCTTGTACCTTGCTATATCCCCTGAGAACCTGGATCCGGATTATGTCTCCAGGTACAACAGAGGAGGATTACCCCGAGATATACGGGACAGGAGCTGACGCTGGAGTAGTACTGGCACCAGAGGACGAGGTTGTGCCAGAGGGTTTCTCCTGAGTATTCAGTTACTTACTCAGTTATCTATACTTATTGTTATTTTATATCTGACTCGTGGACATATGTATTGATGTTATTTTTTTCCTTTATTTTGTCAAATTGATCCCCAAGACACTATTGATTTGGTCTTATTGACAGACTATTTCCTTATTCTATTATCTTGACTAGTCTGTCATATTGTATTATATTTCTTTCTGTGGATGAGATTAGAATTATACTGAGATAGATGGTATAGACTTGTATTTATATTTTTTACAGCTTAAGTGCACTCTAATGGGTCTATTAAATTGAGTTTGTCCATTGGAGTTGTACTCCTGGCCATTGTCACATGGTTAGTACCTTGATATTTTAGGAATAGGGTGTGACATGATTTTTGAGGTAGCCCATGCAGGTCAACGACTATATTGCTTTGGTTTCAACTAAGGAACCGAGTAAGCCTGCAAATTAGGATAGGATAATTATAGGATCTTATCTACTTGTTGACATATTCTTGACCTCTATATCGGACTCAAATAAATTTCTTGACTTGCATCATGCTTGAATCAACTGTTCGACCCTATACTGTTCCCGACAGAAGAAGAGAAGGCAAAAAAAATTCTTTGACGAACTTAGATTTGAGATACAGAGATTAATCGGCTCTGTTGCAACTATTCTTATACGGATGTACTTGCTGCAGCCCAACGCATATAGCATATCACCAGTAGAGAGTCCAGCCATAAATGGTCGTTCGTATCAGCACCAGCCAGAGCACTATAGGAAGAAGCTGCAAAGAGATCTCACATGCACCAGCCACCCAGAGAAGCTCCCCAGGCACTGCATATATGTCAATATTGTGGCAAGCGAGGTCATTACGAGAGTGAGTGCAGACACAAGTTGGTACTATGCTTGATTTGTGAATCGGGGCAATACTCGATACGGGACTGTATGGAACAACAGAGAGGAGCACTGATGATTCATCGACCAGCCCTACCAGTACCAGGACTCCCTACTTGTCATTATTGTGGCAAGGTAGGTCATCTCGCCAAAGAATGCCGACACAGATTGAGATTGTGTTTGCTTTATGGTTCAAACTAGCATTCAGCCAGAGATTGCACTGAGCATCGAGAAGAAGCACCGATGGTAAACCGACAAGCTTTACTAGCACCGAGACCAATCCAACAGTCACATCGACCAGCTTATCTAGCACCAGGAGTATTACAGGTAGAAGATGGAGGATTAAGACCACCAGCTCCATGAGGGTATCAACCGAGGCCACCTTTGGCTTCACGGACAACACTCTTCTAGCAGGCCCAGCAATAATATAGGGCACTACCACAGGGACGTGGATAGACTTTTGTGATGATAGTGGAGGAGGCACGGACTCGAGGAGTAGCGAATATGAGTAAGATTTAGCTTTATCATATCTAGCTATAGTAGCGAATATTCCTAGTAATACTTTAGCATGTACCTGTTAGTTCCATTCCCTAGCCTATACCTAGTATTATGTTAGCATGAACTTGTTGGTCTAGAGTAGTAATATGTAAGAGGTACCCAAGTTTTCAGAAGTTATAGTTGATCCTCGCTCTAATCAGACTCCTTTACACTTGAGTTACTTATCTCTCATTGCCTTGAAATTTTTTTTTATTGCTTCCCTACATGTTCTGTTTGAACAAAACCCTCACCCTTCCTCTCGATTTTTCCCTTGTTCATGGTCCCTTATCCTTTGTGTCATGCTACAACAAATATGTCTTACAACCGTGTCATCTCTTCTGGTGCAAACCTTTTCTGACCACTTGTATTTCATTTTCTTATTTGCGAGAATGTAATTCTTTTAAGTTGGGTAGATTGTAAACCCCCTATTTTAGTTTTTAAATTTTAATTATGGGTATTATGTAATTATTAAGATTAAGGAAGAATTTTCTATATTTTTAGCTAATTATAATATATATATATATATATATATATATATATATATATATATATATATATATATATATATATTATTGAGGTCCAAAATTATTTTTAGATGGCTATATATGCATATACATATAAATGGTTATTTATATTAAACCCAAACTAACCCAAACCAAACCAACCAATACCCGAAACCCTAAACCCGATAACCCACAATAACCCCCCAATCTCTCGCTACAGTAATCCCCACAACCCCCGCGTCCCTCTCTCTTCCTCTCCCCACAACCGACGACCCCCTCTCTTCCTCTCCTTGTAACACCCCCATTACAACCCTGTATATAGACTAGAGGATACCACCACCACCACTATCATCTCCCCTACCATTCAGACCACCGTTGACCATTACCGACGCTGTCGACCGACGCCGCACGCCACCCCAAGTTGACCACAGACCCGCCTAAAAATCCTGAACAACAGAGACTATATGAGGTACTCTTCTGCTTGCCCCTGTATCTCCCTACAAAGTAATCCAAACAGTGACACATTTAATCCTATGTGAAGACGACATGACCCCCATAAACCCTGTGTAATTAGTTTAGCTTATCGTGTCCTATGTAAATTGCAAATAACTTATTTTTAGAAATAACTTATTTTTAGAAATAAAAACTGTCCCAGGTGCACGTGTTTGAGTCCCGTTATCTTCATAATAGCACGCGATGTTAAAATTTTACTTAAACAGTAAATTAGACAACATAACCTAGTTTTAATCCCTTTAAATACTTTCTTTTAATTTGATGTATGACGTGATTTATTTGCTGACAAAATCTGTCAGAAAACTTAATTTCTTAACAAAAAAATTCTCGATATGGGGTGTGTCCCGCTAAATGAGACAACTTCGTCATATGCGAATTACACCAAAAGGCGTATATTATCAACGCGGACGTCTAGGATTTTACGAAACTTGATTTGGATGTGCGTGCACACTGGAATCAACGTAAAAAATACCGTATCACCTTTTCTAATACTCGTCATAATTTTATATGTGCTTGTCATTTCATAAAACTTGTGCCATCGGATTCGCAGCGTTACACTGGTTCTCTGACCCAAGTTGGTTTTAATTCTGAGAATGTTGACGAAACACCATTTTATGGGCCCTACGGTTCCACATGACGGGCAATTTTGTGATCGATTCAAAGTCCAGTTTTGGATGTTTCGTTGGGTTTGTATCACCGTTCTGGACTCGTAGACACTAAGTTTGATGAATTTGGAGAACTTTGTCTTCGGCACATTTTTTGTGCAAAGTGGGCTACATGTGGACCCCGCTTTGACCCGAAACTGTCAATTCTGCCAATGTGTCCAAATTAGACTATGGGTAGTCAATCATCGCTATTTTAAGTATACTAAGAGCAATTGTGATATTTGTTTCAGCATCTGGAGGCGTACTTGGAGATTCTACTTTTACAAGAGCAACTGATGAAGTTCAGAACCGAGGCAAGTGTACCTTACAAACTTGTAGTTGATCATGTGATATTAATTTCTTGTGTTCTTTTTATATATATACTTCTATAATGTACTTGTTCAACTTAGGACCGTGCGACTTTATTTAGCGTCCGAATAAGATTCGGGTGTCGATGCCGTATGCGGAGTTGTGTAACATCATTTAGAAAGTTGATACCACGATCCTATATTTTTACGTGCTTGCTTTACCAAGTACGTCATACCATAGAACACTTGATACTATTTTATGTGACTGAATCTTTTCTGAATTATTCATGATGATTATGTATAGGCTTACATGATTTATGATATGAGACTTGCATATATAGAGAGATATCATTATGACTCATTGTGCTAGCTAGAGGCATGATCTTGCGTGTTATGGACATGAGACGTCATGGACATGAGACATGAAGTTACATTGGATGGGAAGAGACACACAAGCTATAGGCTGATTATATATATATATATATATATATATATATATATATATATATATATATATATATATATATATATATATATATATATATATATATACACTTTACTATTGGAGGTGATTTAGTGTCTGTATCAGAGCTTGGCCTATTACGTGATATTCTTACTGCTATGGGCTCCCCGACTCATAGCTTATAGTGGTCTCAGCCTGAGTACTAGTGATGCTCTCATTTGCATTTTATATAGCTAGTTACATAGCTTGCCCTGAGGATCTATTTTTGTTTATTGTATTTTATTTGGCTTAAGTGTTTCTTGTACCTTGTTATATCCCCTGAGGACCTGGATTCAGATTATGTCCCCAGGTACAACAGAGGAGGATTACCCCAAGATATATGGGACATGAGCTGAGGCTGGAGCAGTACTGGCACCAGAGGATGAGGTTGTGCCAGAAGATTTCTCCTGAGTATTAAGTTACTTACTTAGTTATCTATGCTTATTGTTATTTTATATCTGACTCGTGGACATATGTATTGATGTTATTTTCTTTCCTTTATTTTGTCGGGTTGATCGCCGAGACACTACTGATTTGGTCTTGTGGATAGACTATTTTCTTATTCTATTATCTTGACTGGTCTATCATATTGTATTGTGTTTCTTTCTGTAGATAAGATTAGAATTATACTAAGATAGATGGTGTAGACTTGCATTTATATTTATTACAGCTTAAGTGCACTCAAAAGGGTTCATTAAATTAGGTTTGTCCATTAGAGTTGTGTTGTTGACCATTGCCACATGGCTAGTCCCTTAATATTTTGGGACTAGGGCGTGACACAAATCTTTCATAAAGAAGGCCGCACCTAGTTGGTGCTTCAACTCTGCTATCCTGGTGGCATTCTGACCAACCAACAGTATGTCATCAACATAAAGCAACAAAGTAATGAAAATATCCTCGACAAAGTATCTTACAAAAATATAATAATCCGACGCCGTTCTTGCATAGCCATGCTCCCCCATAAATGACTCAAACTTCCTGTACCACTGCCTCGGAGCCTATTTCAGACCATACAAGCTCTTCCTTAACTGGCAGACCAAATATGACTTACCCTTCTCACAGAATTCCTCTGGCTGCTCCATGTACAACTCCTCCTCAAGATCACCATGGACGAATGTCGTCTTCACGTCCATTTGCTCGACCTCCAAGTCAAAACTGGCTGCCAATGCTAGCACCACCCGTATAGATGACTGCTTGACGACTGGTGAAAAGATCTTATCATAATCTATGCCTTTCCGCTGACCGTAGCCTTTAACTACTAGCCTCGGTTTGTATTGAGGGCGAGTAGCATCATCTTTCTGCTTTACTCTGAGCATCCATTGATTCTTTAAAGCCTTCTTGTCCTTTGGCAACCGCACTAGATCATAAGTAGAGTTGGCCTCTAAGGAACTCATCTCCTTATACATGGCCTCCATCCACTCATGTCTGTATTCGTCTTCCATAGCCTCTGTGAAACTTTTGGGTTCTCCCCTATCAGTTAGTAGCACATACTCACCCGGCGAGTATCTCGTAGATGGTTGACGCTCTCTATCGCTTCTCCTCAATGGAACCACTGGTGCTGGTTATATATCTACATCCTCCTCCCCTCCAGGAACTACCTTCTTGACATGCTTATCCTCCTAACGGTCACCCTGACCACCATCAGCAGGCTAACAATCAAGATTGGGAGCAACTCCATGTACTGGCTCCCCCATAACTAAATCCTCTGCGATGTCCTCTGGAAACTGCTCGAAGCAAAATGACTCTAACCCAAGCAATTCCTTAGCCTCAGAAGGCATCTCGGAATCATAAGTGTTGGTCATGATATGATTCTCGACGAATACCACGTCCCTGCTTCTGTAGAGCTTTTTTCCCACTGGATCGTAGAGTCTATAGCCAAACATCCTGACCGTAGCCGACAAAGATGCATCGCCTAGTCTTTGGCTTAAGTTTGGATCTCTCGTCCTTCTGTACATGCACGAAGGCCTTACAACTGTCATGCCCCAATTCCGGAGAATCGATAGTCGTCCCCTGGGCGTGACGCTGTGCGTGCCTATGTTGCACACGCACAAGGCTAAGGTATTTTATATAACGAGCTCATATTTAGAGTATTCAGATATTTGAAACACAATATTGAAACATGGAAAAGTTCTCTTTATTGATAATGAACATCTTTTATAAACTCTTGAACGAGTCAAAAATTTGCCTCACGGGCTTACAAAAGTAGACTCAAAATGAGATATCCGTCATGTACATTATATCGTTTTACTAAAACTTTAAAAAATGTTAAAGACCTTATGGCGAAGCTATCGCCTTCCCACTGAGCTGCATACGTTTGTGCACGAGCTCTTGGAAACTTTAAAATAATTCTTTGAAGTACAATCAGGGCACGTCAATTTTGTGGACTGGATTGGGAAGTAGCTTTAGCTCCTCGCAGGATCTCCTTGGTACGGGGAACCTATTGCAATGAGAGTCAGTACATCAAAATACACTGGGGAAAGTGAGCTAACCCAACTATACCAATCAACACATTGTTTATATGAAGCATGCAAGTTATTTGTGGTCTTTCTATCTTACCTTAGTTTATTTTACAAACAAGCATTGGATATGAAACTTTACTAAAGTAAATATGCCACCGTTCAGTGACTTTTACCTACCCGTTTGAACCACCTGCACAATACTTACCATGACCTTCCCTGCCACGAAGATATAGTTAGCTTGCACAGTTTAAATATATAAGGGGATCACTGACATGATGCCATAATGGATAATAGTTGACGAGGATGGTACACAATAAAAGAACAGGGTGCGCTACAAGCCATCCCGTCCAGAACAAGAGACTAAACTAGAAATTTTGTCAAGGTAGGATCGGTGCTAGTGCCCCAGCGACCGTCCACCGGAACTTTGACCTTGTGCACAAGTTATCCGTGATCAAACGTCATCTATGCTAAGTTATCAATTGATGTAGTTTAAGGCAACACGAGTATGAGACAAGTAGCATGGCATGATTCATTTTGCATAGTCTTCCTGAACAGTTTATTGCATAGCAAGGTGTGTTCTGTACATAGCATAATTATAGAAAAAGTATATATTCTAACTTGAATTAAAATACTATGAAAGAATATTTGAGTGAACTATCATGCAACAAGGTAACTATTTCTAAGTATTTGACAAGCACAAGTAATCCAAGTCTATTTCTTTTTATCTTAACATATTTTAGTTATTTTGGTATCATTTGATCGGAATAATCAAGAATGCAAAATTTTAGGTATGAAGACTTGGAAGAAGGGTCAACTAAATAAAATTATAGCCACTCACAAGTTGGTTGGAGAAAGGAAAGGAAAGAGGTGCTTCAAGACTCCACTCGCAAGATATCTACTGCACGATCACCTACATTGCCACGAATGTATTATCAATACCTCTTATACTCTTTCCAAGCTCGAAATGAAATACAGTTCAATAAACAAAAGCAATAAAATCTATCAAAACCATTCAAGAAAATACAATTCCAAAAACTAACCCAAAAGCATGAAAGCAACAAGGCAACAACAAAAAATAGGCAAAAAAACTTACAGCAGAGAGGTCCCTCTTGACTCTGCCGCTAAGTCCATCCTCAGGGCACGGTCCACTGAATATGGGAATCAATTTTAAAGAAGTAAATCCATAACGAGGATAAGCTCTTGATTCAATCTATCCCGATCGAATGATACCGATTAGTATTTCTTAGTCGGGCTCCACGAATAGGGGGAACGAGACACCACATCCTAACCATCTAATAGGAAGTTTCGTCTGCGAAACTTAGGAATATGACCTACCACTATGAAATAATAAAGGAAACCTTTCCTTTATCTCAGACTCAAGCTCCTAAGTCAATTCTTCGACCGAATGATTTCTCCAAAGCACGCGCACGAGAGAAACTGAACGACTTCGAAGCAGCTTCTCTTTGTGATCCAAGATCCGCACAGAATGCTCAACATAAGTCAAGTCTGCCTTTAAGTCCAGTTGATTAAGATCCACCGCACTTTTGCCTATACAATGTCTCATACGGCGCCATTTGAATGCTAAATTGATAGCTATTATTGTATGCAAACTCGGCTAACGGTAGATACAAGTCCCAACTTGACTTCAAGTACAAGGCGCAGAGCCTCAGCATATCTTCGAGGATTTGGTTGACCCGCTCTATTTGGCCGTCCATTTGAGGATGGTAGGCGTAGCTAAACTTTAATTTTGTCCTCATTGCTGAATAAAGACTTTCTTAGAAGCGTGATAAGAATCGACCATCTCAATCGGAGATAATGGATACAGGCACACTGTGGAGTCGAACAATCTCGTTGAGGTAGATCTGTACCAGACGGTTGACACTCTAAGTAACTTTGATAGACAGAAAGTAAGATGACTTGGTGAGTCAATCGACGATGACCCAGATGACATCATTTCCCCGTTGCATCTTTGGCAAACCAACAATGAAATCTATTATTATGTGTTCCCATTTCTACTTTGGTATAGCAAGGTTATGCATCTCCCCACCCGACTTCTGGTGCTCGGCCTTTACCCTCTGACAAGCTATGCATTGCGATATGAACTGTGCCACATCTTTTTTTATGCCGTGCCACCAAAATATCGTGCGGAGGTCTCGATACATCTTCGTGCTTCCTGGATGTGAAGTGCAACTTGCATAGTGGGCTTCAGTGAGTATCTCATTTCTGAGGTTTGCATCGTTAGCAACACACAATCTTTCGTTTACCCGTATTATCCCATTCATGTTTACCGCAAAGTCGGTTGCCTTTCCTGCTGAGATAAGATTTTATATCTTCTCCAGGAATAGGTCGTCCTTCTGAACGGACTTAACTTTCTCTAATAAGTCTGATTCGAGGCATAGTTGTACCACTTGTGCCGCCTTTTTATATCTGATTCGGAGTATAATGCCCAGACTTTCGATATCCCTTTGCAGCATGTCATCGATAGCCAACTCCCAATGAACACTTGACTCAGCGCATCAGCTACAACTTTGCCCTTGCCCGGTGTGTATCTGATCATCAAGTCAAAGTCGCTAAGGATTTCAAGCCAGCGTCGTTGCCATAGATTCAATCCTTTTGAGTATAGAAATATTTGAGGCTTTTGTGATCTATGAAGATCTCGTAGGCATAACATAGAGGTAAAGCCGCCACAACTTCAGTGCAAACACCACCGCCGCAAGTTTTAGGTCATGTGTTGGATAGTTTCTTTCATGAGGCTTTAACTGCCTCAACGCAAAGGCTATCACTTTGTCCTTCTGTATAAGGACACATCCTAAACTCTTTCCGGAGATGTCGCTATAGATCTTAAAATAATCGGGTCCATCCGGAAGGGTAAGAGTTGCTGCTGAGACAAGTCGCTATTTTAACTCCATAAATGAAGATTCACAGTCGTTCGTCCATGTGAACGTTACTCCCATCCGTGTGAGATGAGTTAGAGGAGAGGCAATTCTTAAAAAATCTTTTATAAATCTCATGTAGTAGCCTGCTAGACCAAGGAAGCTCCAAATATCGCTAGCTGACTCAAGCCTTTTCTACTTCACGATGGCTTCCACTTTCTTTGGATCGACTGAGATGCCCTTCACGAAAATGATGTGCCCGAGGAAGGATATAATGTCCAACCAGAACTCTCACTTGCTCAGCTTTGTATATAACTTATTATCTCAAAGAGTTTAAAGCACCATCCGTAGGTATTCTACGTGTTCATCCTTATTCTTCGAGTATACTAAGATGTCATCTATGAAGACTACCACAAACTTGTCGAGAAATGGTCGGAACATATGGTTCATCAAATCCATGAAAATGGCAGGGGCATTCATCAGTCCAAATGGTATAACAAAAAACTCATAATGGCCATAGCGGGTTCGAAATGCTAACTTCGGCATGTCCTCCGGCTTAATCTTCAATTAGTGGTAGCCAGAGCGAAGATCAATTTTTGAAAATACCGATGCTCCTTGTAACTGATCAAAGAGGTCGTCTATCCTGAGCAGGGGATACTTGTTTCGGATAGTGACTTTATTCAGCTCCCAATAGTCTATACAGAGTCACAATATTCCGCCCTTCTTCTTTACGAAGAGGACAGACGCGCCACAAGGAGACACACTCGGACGAATGTACCCACGATAAGCAGTTCTTGTAATAGGCACTTTAACTCCTTTAGTTCATCAGGGGCCATCCTGTACGGGGATTTAGAAATCGATTGGGTATTTGAGAATATATCGATGGTAAACTCGATTTTTTGGTCTGGTGGTATGCCAGGTAGTTCGCTCGAAAACACATTAAAAAACTCTGCCACAACGGAAGAAGACTCAATATTTGTGTAATCCAGCTGCATGTCCCGAACCGATGCAAAGTATCCCTCACATTCCGAGTGTAGCATCTGCCGAGCTGACATCGCAGAAATCACCATGCAGGCTTCTGACGCATTCGTTACTGAACCACTCGTGTAGCAGAATTCAGCTTCTCCAAGTAGATAAAAGATGACTCATTTCTTTGCATATTCGATAGTTGCCGAGCAAGCATCGAGCCAATCCATCCCCAAGATGATGTCGTAATCCCGAACATCTAGGACTAAAACATTTCGTAAGAGTTTCCTTCCCCCAATACAGACGTGATCGCCCTGACATACTGAACGAACATGCATTGTCGTGCCCGATGGGGTGCTAACACTAAGGTCTAGATACAATGGTATCATTTTTATCATATTTTTCACGATAAAATTTGTAAATATAAAGCTATCCATTGTACCAGAATCAAATAGCACACGAGCATGTATGTTATTGAAAAGCAATATACCTGTCACAACGGTGTCCGATGCTAGGGCCTCTTCCCATGTCATAGTGTACACCAGGCCTTGAGCTTGATGACGCTCTTGTTGCGGCATGGTTCGGTTGGCTTGGGGTATTGTGGCCTGATTTGGATGCTGAGAGCGACAAGTTATGCGGCACAGACAGTCACTAACTCCATGGTTTGATTCACCGCAAGCGAGGCATAACCCAAGCCTCATACGGCATTTTTTGATGGCATGCCCAGGCTTCTTACAAAATAAATATTTGGTCTGAATTTTCTTTCTGCTTACCGCCGTTATTTAGATGCTTTGGAGTGGTGTTTTCTCCCTCGTTGCTATGGCGCTTGTGATTGGAAGTATGCACAGTGCCGACAGCAACTAAAAGATACTGCGATTCAAGAGAAAGGGGATGATTGAGAACTTTTTGCATCATTAGGTATTGGGGAATGACCACGTGTGCATGGATGGTAGGTTGCAGGCCGCCTTCAAATCGTCTTGCACGACTCATCGCTTCAGGTAAATATAATCTTACAAATTTGATGAGTCGGTTGAATTCGACGGAGTACTGCTTCACTGTCATGTTGCTTTGGCGGAGCTGCACAAACTCGTTCTCCTTCTGTCTATGAACGGGAGGGGGTATGAAGTCCTCTTCAAACGTGCCACAGAAGGTAGTCCATATGATCGTATCTTCTTTATCGTCTACTGAGAGAGATCTTCGATGCGTGTCTCACCAATCGTGCGTGTTCAGATGGAGCTGCGGTTGGGCACACATGATGCACTTTTCCTCAGGTACCTCTAGCAGTTTGAAGTGATTCTCAAGCTCTGCCAGCCAATATAGAGCCACGACCGGATCTGCAGTCCTCTTAAATGGCGTGTTGTAAACCATTTTAAAGTCGATAAAGTCTGAGGTAGTCATATCCTTCTTCTTTGGAGTTTGAGGCATTTTGACTTCAGGCACGGGTTGCTCCATCGGTGTTGCTGTTGTTATTTCAGAATGGTTGGAGACCAAGGTCTGGACGATCTGTTACAGGGCATCTACCTACTTCTGTTGGACTGCAAATCGGGCTTTTAGATTGCCTTCGAACTTGCTCTGTCGTTCTTCTGCACTCTTTTTGGCTAACTAATAATGAGCCTCGTTCCTTTGTTGGCTAGCCTCAAGCATCCGCATCATTCGCTCAATTGGGTCGACACGGGGCATGGCTCGCTGGCTTCTGGAACTTACCGAGGTACCAGAACTATTTTTCCGAGCTTGTACCTCTTTTTGTGCTAGCACTGATACTTGCCCTTGAGTCATTCCTTCAAAAGAAGGTAACTTATATCAGGCTCATAACATATTATGGACTCATTATATGGAACGTATCTTATTTTGGCCGAACGAGTTTAAGAGTTCGCATAGGGAATAGATCGTTAAGGAAACTTTTTTGACACGAGGGTCAAAGGAACTTGAAGCTGTGATTTGATACCAATATGTCATGTCCCGGTTCCGGAGAATCGATAGTCGTCCCCCGGGCATGACGCCGTGCGTACCTAGGTTGCATACGCACAAGGCTAAGGTATTTATATAATAAGCACATATTCAGAGTACGCAGATATTTGAAACATAATGTTGAAACATAAAAAGTTCTATTTATTGATAATGAACATCTTTTACAAACTTTTGAACGAGTCAGAAATTTGCCGCACGAGCTTACAAAAGTAGAATCAAAATGAGATAGTCGTCATGTACATTACATCCTTTTACTAAAACTTTAAAAAATGTTAAAGACCTTCTGGCGAAGCTATTGTAACGCCCCGCTCCGCGCCGGCGTTATGTATCAAGGTGAGTGGGCAGAACTTCGTTCTCTGATTCTTGCACGCCTTAATAATAACCTGTGTTTTTGCTTGCAATGTTTTCTTAAGAGAATGATAGAACCTGCCTTGCATGTTAATGAACGAACTCACCTAGCTTGTCTTTGAATCAATGTCTGCTTAACAAGAATCCTGAATCGCCTGCTTAGAGTGCATGAACATGTTCACTATCGTCTATGCTTCGAGAGAACCATACTGTGCCTGAACGTGTTCAAGTGATAAGTCGGATTGCCCCGCAACAACGAGTGTATTCTGATGGTTCTTCTCGTCTGCATACTAGAGTTTATTTGATAGTGTTCCATGCATTCACACACGGTCGGACAATGGCTTTTGGTGGTGAGCTGAACTGCATGCGTCATAGCCACCATGGGTCACAGCTGCCATTAGCATCAGAGAAATGAGTTATTGGTATGTTGTTCCACCAGCTGCCGATCCTGAGATACTCGGGGACCGCCCTGCATATAGCTAAGTCATTGTGTTGGCTTGGATAGTGACTGCCCCTAAGAATGTGCATTGTGTGTCTAGCTTTGCATCTGACCCTGGAGTCGCACAAGACACGCTGCGCACACCCTGAAACATGAACGGTTTGCTTGCTTGCATATTCAATATGAAACTCTGTTTCCAAACATGTTTCCAAACAAGTAAATCGACTCTGCTAGAACTGCATAAAACGAACCTAGGTAAAACTAGAAAGATCACTAGTAATATAATATTTTATAACATGATTACTTAGTTCCTGTTTGAGTGAATGCTTGTTTCTGTTCAGTTGTTTTATCTCACCAGTACTTGTATAAAGTGCTGACCCACCAACAGTTTACTTGCTTGCAGGTA
Source organism: Iris macrosiphon (assembly GCA_036927795.1). Lineage (NCBI taxonomy): Eukaryota > Viridiplantae > Streptophyta > Magnoliopsida > Asparagales > Iridaceae > Iris > Iris macrosiphon. The sequence continues at coordinate 56,057,029 of JAYESA010000003.1, forward strand.
CTGGATCGTCCGAGGGAGCGATAGGCGTGCCACAGTCCCGAAGACCCAGAAATCCTGGTTTTGATTGTTGCCCCGAGAATGCTATCGTATAAGGGGGCATAATGTATGGAACGAACGTGTGCCTTTGCTAAAGGAAATCCAAGTTGCCTCGATTGTCCCGAACACTCAGTTGGCTAATGCATTGCATTGCAACAAGTCCCTTTCTGCTGCTTACTCGATTGATGCGATGATAGCCAACTATCAACTTAAACGATTGGCCTTGCACGGGCGCAACCCCAGGCCCGTGCGGCATCACGTCCCCCGAAAGCTCGAACGGGCCATTCGCATAGCTCCCTTCCTCCCTCGCACCCGCGGGACCGGCGCGGTGATTCGCGTCCGGCGCCCCGAGGCACGGTAATTCGTGCCCGGTTCGTTAATTCCCGGCCATACGGGGCGGGGCAGGGCGGAGCGGCGGCCCGGGCGGGTCTGGGGCGTGACAAAATGGTATCAGAGCGGAATTGATTCTCTGGCCCAAACCGTTGCTATGACTCTGAGATATTATCGATATGGTTTTGCAAAGAGCGTTCCATATAATAAGTCCATAGTTATTCTCAAAGTGCAAAATGTTTCCTGAACTTGAATTGCTTGATTGTTTCGATTGAGTACGGTGAGGGACGGCACTATCGCTACTCGGGATATCGAGAAGTTTATCCTTGAAGTTTTGAGGACGAAACTTTTTGTTGGTTGGTAAGTATGTAACGCCCCGCTCTGCGCCGGCGTTATGTATCAAGGTGAGTGGGCAGAACATCGTTCTCTGATTCTTGCACGCCTTAATAATAACCTGTGTTTTTGCTTGCAATGTTTTCTTAAGAGAATCATAGAACCTGCCTTGCATGTTAATGAACGAACTCACCTAGCTTGTCTTTGAATCAATGTCTGCTTAACAAGAATCCTGAATCGCCTGCTTAGAGTGCATGAACATGTTCACTATCGTCTATGCTTCGAGAGAACCATACTGTGCCTGAACGTGTTCAAGTGATATGTCGGATTGCCCCGCAACAACGAGTGTATTCTGATGGTTCTTCTCGTCTGCATACTAGAGTTTATTTGATAGTGTTCCATGCATTCGCACGCGGTCGAATAATGGCTTTTGGTGGAGAGCTGAACTGCATGCGTCATAGCCACCATGGGTCACAGCTGCCATTAGCATCAGAGAAATGAGTCATTGGTATGCTGTTCCACCAGCTGTCGATCCTGAGATACTCGGGGACCGCCCTGCATATAGCTAAGTCATTGTGTTGGCTTGGATAGTGACTGCCCCTAAGAATGTGCATTGTGTGTCTAGCTTTGTATCTGACCCTGGAGTCGCACAAGACACGCTGCGCACACCCTGAAACATGAACGGTTTGCTTGCTTGCATATTCAATATGAAACTCTGTTTCCAAACATGTTTCCAAACAAGTAAATCGACTCTGCTAGAACTGCATAAAACGAACCTAGGTAAAACTAGAAAGATCACTAGTAATGTAATGTTTTATAACATGATTACTTAGTGCCTGTTTGAGTGAATGCTTGTTTCTGTTCAGTTGTTTTATCTCACCAGTACTTGTATAAAGTGCTGACCCACCAACAGTTTACTTGCTTGCAGGTACTGGATCGTCCGAGGGAGCGATAGGCGTGCCACAGTCCCGAAGACCCGGAAATCCTGGTTTCGATTGTTGCCCCGAGAATGCTATCGTATAAGGGGGCATAATGTATGGAACGAACGTGTGCCTTTGCTAAAGGAAATCCAAGTTGCCTCGATTGTCCCGAACACTCAGTTGGCTAATGCATTGCATTGCAACAAGTCCCTTTCCACTGCTTACTCGATTGATGCGATGATAGCCAACTATCAACTTAAACGATTGGCCTTGCACGGGCGCAACCCCAGGCCCGTACGGCATCACGTCCTCCGAAAGCTCGAACGGGCCATTCGCATAGCTCCCTTCCTCCCTCGCACCCGCGGGACGGGCGCGGTGATTCGCGTCCTACGCCCCGAGGCACGGTGATTCGTGCCCGGTTCGTTAATTCCCGACCGTACGGGGCGGGGCAGGGCGGAGCGGCGGCCCGGGCGGGTCCGGGGCGTGACAGCTATCGCCTTCCCACGGAGCTGCATACGTTTGTGCACGAGCTCTTGTAAACTTCAAAATACTTCTTCGAGGCACGATCAGGGCACGTCAGTTTTATGGAGTGGATTGGGAAATAGCTTTAACTCCTCGTAGGATCTCCTTGGTGCAGGAAACCTGTTACAACGAGGGTCAGTACATCAAAATACACTGGTGAAGGTGAGCTAACCCAACTATACCAATCAACAAGATTTTCATATGAAGCATGCAAGTTATTTGTAGTCTTTTTATCTTGCCTTAGTTTATTTTACAAGAAAGCATTGGATATGCAACTTTACTGAAATAAATATGCCACCGTTCGGTGACTTTTATCTGCCCGTCTAAAACACCTACACAATACTTACCATGACCTTCCCTGACACAAAGACATAGTTAGCTTGCACAATTTAAATATATAAGGGGATCACTGATATGATGCCATAATGGACAATAATCATTAACGAGGATGGTATATAACGAAAGAATATGGTGCGCTACAAGCCATCCCGTCCAGAACAAGAGACTAAACTAGAAGTTCTGTCCAGATCGGATCGGTGCCAGTGCCCCAGCGACTGTCTGCAGGAACTATGACCTTGTGCATAAGTTATCCGTGATCAAACGTCGTCTATGCTAAGTTATCAATTGATGCAGTTTAAGGAAACATGAGTATGAGACAAGTAGCATGGCATGATTCATTTTGCATAGTCTCCCTGAACAGTTTATTGCATATCAAGGTGTGTTCTATACATATCATAATTATATAAGAAGTATACATTCTAACTTGAATTGAAATACTATAAAAGAACATTTGAGTGAACTATCATGCAACAAGGTAACCATTTCTAAGTGTTTGACAAGCACAAGTAATCCAAGTCTATTCCTTTTTATCTTCACATCTTTTAGTTATTTTGGTATCAATTGATCGAAAAAATCAAGAATGCAAGATTTTATGTGTAAAGACTTGGAAGAAGGGTCAACTGAATTGAATTATAGCCACTCACAAGTTGGTTGGAGAAAGAAAAGGAAAGAGGTGCTTCAAGACTCCGCTTACACGATGTCTACTGTATGATCACCTGCATTGCCACAAACGAATGATCAATACCTCTTCTACTCTTTCTAAGCTCAGAATAAAATATAGTTTAATGAACGAAAGCAATAAAATCCATCAAAACCGTTCAAGAAAATACAATTCTAAAAACTAACTCAAAAGCACGAAAGCAACAAGGCGACAACAAAAAATAGGCAAGAAAACTTATAGCGGAGAGATCCCTCTTGACTCTGCTGCTAAGTCCATCCTCGGGATACGGTCCACTGAATATGGGAATCAATTCTAAAGAAGCAAATCCAAAACGAGGATAATCTCTTGATTCAATCTTTCCTGATCGAACAAATACTGATTAGTATTTCTTAGTCGCGCTCCCCGAATAGGGGGAACGGGGCACCACAACAACCAAATACTCGCAGGTGATTGTATGATGGCTCTTTATCGTACCATACATTGTCAGGCACATCACCCTGCAAAAGAGTACTAGGCGATAAATTAATAATATAAGCAGCTATGTAAAGTGCCTTACCCCAAAAGCTGACTGGCAAGTTTGCTTCTGACAACAAATACCGCACCCTCTCCATTAGCGTCATGTTCATCCGCTCTGCTACACCGTTGAGCTGCGGTATCTTTGGTAGAGTCTTCTGGTATCGTATCACTTAATCTCTGCAATAATCATCAAATGGACCGATATACTCGCCGCCATTGTTCGACCGAACATAAAGCAGCTTCTTGTCTGTCTCCCTTTTAACAGAGGCCTGAAACTCCTTGAAAGTGGGCAGCACCTGATCCTTGGTCTTTAAGGTATAGACCAAACCTTTTTGGAACATTCATCAATAAATGTTACAAAATAAGAAGTACAACCAATGGATTTTACCTTCATAGGACTGCAGACATCCGAGTGAATCAACTCGAGCAACACCGGCTTTCTTGAACTTGGGTGACTTTGGAAAGATACCCTATTTTGCTTTTCTGCCAAACAATGCATGCACTTCTCCAACTTTATAGACTTTAGCCCTGGAATTACCTTCCTGTTTACCAAGTATCTCTTCCCCTTCTTGCTGATATGGCTGAGCCTCTTGTGCCCCTTACGTGCTCCCTTCCATATAGCAGAGTCTGAACCTCTTGCTTCCTCTGACAATCACCATCGAACCTCTGGAAAGCTTTCACTGATTGTTCCCAAAGAGACTGAAGAAACCCTCATCATCCAATCTTCCAACCGATACCAGGTTAAAACAGATATCAGGGACATGACAGACATCTTTAAGAATAAGAACTGCACATGTCTTTATCCTCAAATACACATCTCCAATGAAAACCGCATTCGACACATCTCCATTGCCCATCTTCAACACTCCACAATTGTCTGTTATGTATGTAGCAAATAGTGTCCTGTTGTGAGATATATGCGCTGAAGCACCTAAGTCCACCAGCCAAGAGTTATCATCACAGGCGAGGCTCATAACTACCTCATAACCTACAATGATCACATCGTCTCAATGTGTCGAGGCCGCCACTATAGTATCCTTACTTTGCTTCCCCTTGTCGCCCTTCTTCTCTCTCTTCCAAACGAAATATTTTTGCTTGATGTGGCCCTTCTTGCCACAATGGTAACACTCTGAGTCCTCGTATTGACCCTTGGACCTTTCCCTATTTTTGTCTCTGCTACCGCCTAAACCTCTGCTTTTACCCCTTCCGCGGCTCTCTGAAACAAGCGCCTCTGAGTTGATATGGATGAAGTGCCTTGAGAATGTCTTCATATCTCTTCATTCAGTACCCCGCTCTTGGCAAACTCTAAACTGACAACGCCTTCCAGAGCAGAAGCGATCATAGACACTCGTACGGTCTCCCACGAGTTTGATAACGTACACAGCAGCCAAAGTTCCTGAGCCTCGTCGTCGAACTTGACTTCCATCGAGGATAGCTGGTCAACCATGTCCTGGAACTCACTCAAGTGATCCTTAATAGACGTCCCATCCTTTTACCGCAAAACCATCATCATCCGGATCAGAAATAATTTATTTACCCTAGTCTTCTTCGCATACAAAGATTCTAACTTATCCCATAGTGTCCTCGCATGCTCAATACTGGCAACGCGATTGTACACGTTCTCGTCAATGAACTGCCTAATGTACCTACACACATGTATATGCTCAAAATGTTAGTCCTCTTCAGATTTATCACTGGGCCTCTCGGAAGCAAATACAGGCAGATATAGCTTCTTGACAAATAGCAGATCCTTCATCTTGCTCCTTTAGTAGTGATAGTTGGTATCATTAAGGTTTACCATGCACACCGGCTTCACGTTCATCTCTCCTCCCTGGTTTGCCTGTCAACTCCTGATACCCTTCTAAAATTTTAGAACCTGGATCTGATACCACTTTGTTGGGAACGAAAGTACGAAAACTATTTTCCAAACCAGAGAGTACATACGAGAGAACCAAGCAAAATACACAAACCAAAAATACCAAACACAAATCGCAGAAAAAGTAATTTTTGACATAAAAAATTCTTGCAAAAAAAATCACGGGACGAATGGAGTCCAACCCTGAAAAACCTTCACTAATAGAATAAGAAATACACCGACTCCTTACAAACTTCTCACCGATCCAAACGGATCACCTCAACTCTTTTGGAACATAAAATAGATTATAACCACGAAGAAGATAACTAGAAATATAATACCCCTCGACCAAATTTAGGTATACTTAGCTTAGATAGAGAGACTAGGGTTAATTTGGAGCCAATTAAAATTAGAACATAGTATTTTAGATTTATTATGCAATATTTGTATCACTTAGTGCACCTTATCGTTGCTTCGATATTTGGAGCGCTACACTAGCATTTGCTTCCAAACAAATTTTACACACTTTTCTTAGATGTGCCAGCCTTCCATTCTGACCTTTGGGTAACTCATAAATATACTCTCTTATGCTTTATTTTAGTCGCACAATATTCGTTACAAACGTCCGTTCTTAAATTCAATTAAATCCAACTTTGCATCTTTATCCGTTCCAATCAAAATTGGAGACACAATCTCGACCCATTTTGTCCAACCCAATTTATGACAATATTCTATTCTGAGCCTACTACGTCCTTGACACTTGTGTTCCACCTAATTTTAATCCCATGTACATCCAATTAATTAAATAGCACCCTTTACACTAATTTTAATTAAATTGGTGTAAGGACCCAACCTCACCCAAAACTAGACCCAACTCCAACCCAACCCAAACTCCCACTCACACCCTCAAGGTTCATACTAAACACCACACACCATTTTAGCCCACTACATCACACCAAATATGGTATTTTGCCTTATCAAATCCTAAATTCTACTATTTGTGCAATTTCCCAATTGTTAAGGGACTTTTATGCAAATATGCAATGAGGTATCCACCCCTCATTGGACCCAACACATGAAGAACCTCATCCCCCTATTTTGACCGGTCTACCCAATATTTCCCTGCAATTAGTTGTACTTTATGTAACTTTATTTCATCACCACCACCACCCTCCATTTCAAAACCCCTTTATCCTAGCCACTACTTCACCATGTAGAGTGTTCCCTCAACCCTAGAAAAAGTACCCAGTCGGCCCTAATCCCAAGGAGAGCCCCCTCTCTCTCTCCTTATATACTCTCTCTCTCTCTCTCCTACATACACACCTCTCTCTCTCTCCTAAAAATCAAACTTAACCCTAAAAAACTACACATCTCTCACCTCCCCTCACCCGACCAGTCACCTCCCTCCGGCCACCCTCAGTCGTCACCTTCCTCCTCCGCCTGTTCCACCGACCTCGACCCAGCCAACCCTCCGCCAGAAGCCGTCACCGCCTACCTCCACCGCAACCGCAGTCGTCTCCGCCTCCTCCCTCTACCATCATTATCACCATCACCATCATCAACCCAACCACCTCCCTCTTTCCCTGAACACCTACTGTGTAGTGCCACCGCCACCTTCCTCCACCGCCTGACCACCTCACTGTCTCCCCCACCATCAGTGACCACTGCTACCGTCGTCACCATCATCACCAATACCACCATCACCGCCATCATCCATCACCAACACTGTCATCACCAGTACCCCGTAGCACAACCCGACTCCCCCTTCGCCCACCTCTGCCACCTTGGCCGCCCTCGACTCCATCCATCTCCACCACCGTCGTTCCCACCTCACCGTCACCACCACCACCAGCAACCATCATCGCCACCACCGCCGTCACCACCACCCGCCATCCTCTGTCACCAACATCACCATCCCCACCGCCAGCGACCCGCACCCCGACTCCCTCCTTCCTCAGTCATCCCTACCACCTCCACAGACAGCCACCTCCACCGCTAACATCATCACCATCTCCACCACCACCGTCGTCACCATCTCTATCGCCACCGTCGTCACCATTCCCCCTGACATCACCGGTCCGATCACCCTCAACAAAACCATCTTCACCATCCCCAGTCACCGCCACTGCCACCACAGTGACCCGACCACCTCCACCACCACCTTAGCCACTGTCCCGCTACTGCCAGCAACTCGCCACCATACACCACGACCACCCTGCCATCGCCGTTGCCGCTACAGCTGCTGCCGGAGCTGCTGCTGTTACTTGCTGCTATGGCTGGAGTACCCCTTGCGGCCACTGTAGCTGTCGTAGCTACTATACACGCCGGAGATCGGCCCCCTCATGCAACGGACACCCCCCGGACACGAATCAAATAGGTATACGTACTTCCTTCTTCTCGTCGTGTACGTATACGTCGACGTATTGTTAAATGGACACGTGTAGTTGTGTTAACCTAGTGCTATGTGTGTGGGTATTTATTTTAGAATAAATATTAATGTTAGTAATTACTCAATAAATATGGCTATTTTAATAAGGAACACTTATGTTGACCTAGGTGTTTAGACACGGACTTGTGCATATTATCCTGTCAGTTATGACTGGTATTTTATGTGAGCTATTAATTATTATTTTAGCATATTTTGGTAGTAATTATTTTGTTGTGCACGATATCTGAGTCATGACATACCCGTGCATGGAGACCTAGATGACTACCCACATCAGACGTGTCCTAGAAATAATTTGGGTACCTGGTACCCACGTGATAGAGGTGCGACTTAGCACCTACACGAATTCGAGCTGTGACCATGATTGTAACGTGCGAGAACTTTTACCATAGAATAACTTATAAATTTCTGTGGACTAGTAGACTAAGTGTACCCCTAACCCCCTTGACCCGTGACTAGTCAACCCTAGCCATCGTATTTAATTAAAACGTTTATTCGGTTTAGTATCCACGTAACTCGTGGCATTGCATAAGTCATACTTGTGTACGTAATTAGCATAGTGTAATATAGTGATTAATATTTATTGTTATTTATTCGTAGGCATCCAAGATGATACTACCTTGGCTGTTGGTTCTGGATCATTGCTTGTGCACACCAGAGTTTCAGGCAAGTATACCTTGTCTTGTTGTACTGTTTAAATTCAAATATTATTTAGCTGCATGTTTTATTGTTTTAATATTAACTGTGTGCGTCCGAGAAAGACTCGGGTGCAGTCACAAAGGCATTGACGTTAGGACTTGTGTTTGACCTAGTGTCTAGTGGACCCACCTAAAGTTGTGGAGTTATCGATATGACTCTCCAGGCCTTGACATGTATCATTACACGTCACAGAGTGAGTTCATGTAGGGACGCATGCTTCATTACTGACTGGCCATCAGTATGAGCAGCACATGTAACGATATTTAGCTTAGTTGTTCATTTCTATAGTGACTTGCATTATAGTACGAGATGTCCACGTCGTGTTCACGACTTGTATATTGGCATTGGGCGAAAAAGACAATTAGTAGGCGTATGGGACAGACATTGGGCTGCCATTGTTTTAGAGTAAACTTTACTACGGGGCCGTGAGCCTCAGTGTTACCCGGTTATGGGCCATGTGTTATCCGGTTATGGGCTCAAGTTACCCGGTTATAGGCATATATGCCTATCGATACATCCGGTAGAGGTTACTAGCTGCGCTCTATCATGATCGGTGATATAGTCAGCATATACTCCTGGCATCCTGTTTACAGCTAATTCCAGGTACTTAGCCTCTGGCTCGATGCTACGCTTTATACCTTTCACCTACCTATACGTACCAAGGTTGTCTTCAAAGTGCATTTTACTTAGCTGGTTAGATCACCCTGGAGTTTACATAATATTTACTTTATGACATGTATTTTGTATCTTGTTACGTCCCTCTGAGGACCTGGTTCCCTTCCAGATCTGGATGAGTACTTGTACCCAACCATCTACGGAGCAGGAGCAGAGACAGGATTTGTGACTGAGGACTTCGAGGCATTTCCAAAGGAGTTTTCGTGATTTGGGTACGCAGCTGTTTCGGACTAGAGCATTCTTAACTAGTTAGTTGATACTCTAGTCTAATTATCTTACTTATTTCTGCACTTTTATTCCATTGCTGTATTTCAGTGAGTTTGTCCCCATCAGACTATTTCAGATGTATTATGGATATTCAGACTCTTGTATTCCATTTATCAGCATTTATTTTAGTTATTATTATATTGTATTATGTGGATGAGATTAGACATTTACCTGCAGTATGTTAGCATATTAGACTTGTTAGTATTTTAGGACAGCGTACTACGCTTCGTCGGATCCATTAAATTGGATAATCCCTCGGAATCGTATTAGCTGGCCATTGCCACGTGGTATGGTCCCGTGTATTTTATCCACTGGGACGTGACAAGAAATATCTGAAACTGATCTCCTTCTTCGAAACGACCGTTAATCCTTCTTTCTCCTCTCCAATGTTGCAATGACACTCTTGCCTCCTTTTCTCTCCTTATTGCTATTTTTTAGAGAGAGAGAGAGAGCTATATTTTAGGGCCAGGAGATACCTATATATAGCCTTAAACCTAAAACTAGCATTCCTATTATAGATAGGAATATCCAATCAAAATTCAAATCTATTGACATATTTCTATTATATGTAGGAATATCAAATTCAAATCCATTGAGATATTTCTATTATATTTAGGAATATATAATACAAATAAATTGAGGTATTTCTATTATATGTAGAAATTCTCAATCCTACTCAGAAATATTTTTCACATAGGTTGAGAATCTCACCCACTCCAACACACTCAACTCTGAATCACATAAAAGTTTGGTATGCTCATCTCTTTTACGTTAATCTCTTTCCCCCTACTCCTTCCCTTCCACTTTACCTCTGGCCATGACTGCCACCGTGCCTGACCATTGTTGATGAGCGCAGCTCACTCCATAGGAGAAGAGTTTCGTCAACGAACGCTAAACCAGCCCACACTACTGTCAGCCTCGCCAATGGCAACGCTGACTGAAGAACTACTGAGGAGGCATCTGGGGCTGCCCCTAATGCTCTGTTCTCGCCGGTGAGTAGTTGAACGTCTGTGCAGTCCTCAGTCGTCGAACACAGAAGTAGTCGGAGAAGGAGGGGATGCAGTTCTGCTTTCAGAAAACAAAAAAGATACCTGATAAAACTTAAAAAACTGTACATTCCCTTCCATCCTCCACCAATCGGCGCTTCTGTTCTCCATGGTCAGCCCACGGTAGACAAGACGTGGTATATTATCTTAATAATTGAAGTAGCTAGTAAGTAGTGTACAAACTCATGAAACAACTCATGTTTAATTTTTTTCCATTCGGACATGATTAATTGTCTTTCCTTTCTTTCCTTCTGTTTTAACTTTTGGTGCTTGTTTTCATTCTATATATTTGTTAAATCAGCCTAGCTAGCGTCAAGTTAGGCATTGAAGGTAGTAATTGTTGGTATTTTTGTCTTTAGACTAGTAAAAGATAGTCCCACATCGTCTACACCATCAAGTGAGTATCTCAATATAATATTTTATTTGTGTTGAGGTATGCACATGGGATGTTATGAGGCACATGGATGTCATGTGGGGGTGTTTTTCTAGGATGAAAAAGAATTAACTCCTCATGAAAACATTTATGCTTTTTGTCATGTTCTTGAAATTTATTCCATAGGATCGCGACTCGGACTCGAGCTCAAGGGCGTAAAGTGGCGCACAGCTAGGCGATGTCCTGATGCATTGTTGCGCTGAAGGCGGTCCAAAGTTGGTTATAGAAAGATTGCGTCTTTAATTCAAATTGAATTTTGTAAAATTTTAATTAATGTTGTTCTAATCTTTTTTTAACCGACTATGTGGCCAAGTTCCTCTATAAATGCTAGGGTGATTCATAATTTCAAGAGAGAGAGAGTTAAAAAGAGCTTGCTGCGTCAAGGAGTCCAGGAGTTCGTGCGAGTTCAGGAGAGAGGTGACACGAGCGTTTCAGGAGTTCTTCGAGAGCTTGCTGGATCCTGAAAGCACATCGCGGATAGGACGAATCTTGCTTTGAGCGCCGGTGGTTTTGATCACCACATCAGGAGTTATGTTTAGATCTTTCTTCTTATTCTCTTTCTTCTGTTCTATCTCATTGTAGCGTCTACGAACATAAAGAGAAGAAAAATCTATTATAGCTTCTTTTTTCTTGTAGTTAGTTTGTAATATGTTTTTGGAGGTGTGTTTCTTCGGAGTTGTGCATCACTTGTAAAGAGACTCTTGCGAGTTTCTGGTGTGCCAACTTCTTCCTTGGTTCTTTGTGATCCGTTGGAATTGAGTTCTTCAGAGGACAAACATGCTTGCCGGAAGCTCTGTGTCTTGATGACAACTTAGATTCTAGTAGAGAGCGGATTTTTAAATTTTGCTTATAGCTATGCTATTGGTCCGTATTCTACCATCTTAGATCTACCTCGGAACTAACAGTAACTAGACCTGCAACTCTTTTTCTCAATTAATCTTGTTTGTTTGTTTGTTGCTATAGTAGTTCAGATCGCTTTGGCTCCTCATTAAGTCCTAAATGGAAAGATGGAGTGAGCTGAGCTCATCAACAGTGGTCGGGCACGGTGGCAGTTGTAGCGCCCCGTTCTCCCGGTGCGGAGAGCATGGTTAAGAAACACAAGACGGTATCGTTCGATCATGATAGATTGAAACAAGAACTCGTCCTCATTATGGATTTATTTCTTCGAAATCGATTCCCATATTCAGTGGACCGTGCCCCCGGGATCGACTTAGCGGCAGTGTCAGGAGGGACCTCTTCGCTGTTATCTTGTATTGCCTTGGATTTCGATGTCGCTTGTTGCTTTCGTGCTTTGAGTTGGTTTTGGGATTTGCTTGTTTTCCTTGAACGATTTTGATGAATTTTTTTATTTTTCATTCATTGAACTGCATTTCAATTCCAAGATTGGAAAAAGAGGAAGGAGTATTGATCGAATTGTTCGTGATGTAGGTGAACAAGCAGTAGGCGGCTTACGAGCGGAGTCGTGAAGCATCTTTTTTCTTCTCCCTTCCAACCATCTAAGTGAGTGGCTACCAACCCGATTAGCTAGCCCTGCTTCCAGTCTTCATAACTAATAATCTTGTATCCTTGTTTGCCCCGATCAGACGATACCAAGTAATAATAAAAGATACCAAGATAAAAAGGGAATAGGCTTGGATTATATTGCTTGTAAATCAAACTTGTGAACTGTTATCTTATCGTATGCTAGCTTGTTGCGAATGTTCTATAAACCGTGCTAAGTATAGATCATATCTTCTATATGCATAATTGTTCAAGGAGGCTATGCAAAATAAATCATGCATTACTGCTTGTTGTGTACTCGTGTTCTTGTACTCGTGTTGCCTCAACTGCATGAATTGTTAACTTGTTAATCGTGTTCGATCATGGACAACTTGTGCACAAGGTATTTGTTCTGCGAACGATCGCTGGGGCACTGGCACCGATCCGATCCGGGCGAAACTTATGTGTAGTCGTCGTGTACGAAACATGATAGCTTGCAGCGCATCATGTACTCTCGTAGCTTGATATCCTTGTCCTCGGCTACGTCCATTATGGCAATTATGCCAGTGATCCTCGTGTACATTTAAACCTGTTACAAACTAACTTGTGGCTTCGTGGTAGGGAAGGCATGGTAAGTATTGTGCAGGTCATTCAGACGGATAGGTAAAATCTACCGAACGGTGGCAAGTTCATTTCAGTATTATATATATATGCTGCTTACTTGTAAATGAACTAAGGCAAGAATAAAAACCCACAAAAATATGCATGCTTCATTAAAACAACGTGTTGATTGGTATAGTTGGGTTTAGCTCGCCTTCACCAGTATATTTTAACATACTGACCCTCGTTGAAATATGTTCTCTGCACTAAGATGAACCGAGCGAGGAGCCAAAGTCGTCTTCCCGATCCAGTCCAGCTGTAGGCGCATCCTGATCGCGTCGCTTTTGAAGTACTTGAAGAAAGAAGCTTGCAACCCAAGCATAATGCAGCTTCGTGGCAAAGTCGTCCTTCAGCCCGGAGGTCTATATCATTTTGAAGTTTAGTAAAGGAATGTAATGTACAGGACTGCTATCTCATTTTGAGTCAACACTTTTGTAATCCCGTGCGACAATTTAACTGACTCGTTCAAGAGTTTGTAATAGATGTTCATTATCAATAAAGAGAACTTTTCCATGTTTCAAATCTGTGTTTCAATTTATCTGCGTACTCTGAATATGTGCTTGTTATGCAAATTATTAGAGCCTTGTGCGGGCGCAACCCCAGGCCCGCACGGCGGTCACGATTCGGGGGATGCCCCAACGTTTCCATAGAATTGGGTCGTGACATCAGTCATAGCCAGAGGTAAGTGGAAGGGAAGGAGTAGGGGGAACCAGATTAACGTGAAAGAGATGAGCATGCCAAACTTTTATGTGAATCAGAGTTGAGTGGCCGAGAGAAAGATGAAGCAAGGTATATGAAAGAGAGCGTTGAGTGGTTGATGAGCATTCCGTAAACATTTGTTAGAAAAATTATCGTTTTCTTATTGAAAACTTTGTGAATAAAAATTAAAATAGACTGATGTTACCGGCCTCTGGGGAAGTCGTGCACGAAGCACTGCCCTAAGAGTTGATTCGGGATCTGTGTGCAGACGTTTCCTAAAGCTCCTAGTGGTAAAAACCCCATACTACCGGTATCTCGTAGCCGCACACGACTCGGAGAGAACGACCAGGACTTAACTCTACCCAGAGATTGTAGACGAGTGTAACGATAAAGATTGGACATAATAGAATATTGGCAGCAATTGTTTGAAGAAAATATTTTTGATGATTTACAAAGAAAAACTACTCATATATAAGAATCCATACAATATGTAACAGTATGAATTAATTTTCTATTAATTCAGCCGTTACACAGACATAGGAGAATGAATCTGGACACTTAAAGTATTAACGGTTCAAAAAATAAATAGTAACGAAAAAATTTATTTCCAACGTTCAGAATATTAAATGGAAAAATTGAAGAGGAGCAAAAAGAATTTTAGGGTCTCAGCCCGAACCCGAAGAGAAAATCGAATCGGCATTCGGCGCCCGCAGATGTGGGAACGTATCCGCACCCGTTACGCGCTCCGAACCGAACTGAGCCTAGCCGGGTCGGGCGACTGCAGCGGCACGCGCTTGTGGTCCAAGGGGTTCCCCATAAAACAAGTTTAAGAAAGCAAAGAAGAGGAACTAATATATGTACACAAGGAGGGGTTGGCCCATCCGATGTGGGACTAAAAAAAAGAAGGAATTGAGCTTTTGCTCAAGAAAAGCTAACAATCCCCCCAAAAGGTCAAGTTTCGAAACAGAGATATGTGTGAAGTAAATATATATATATATATATATATATATATATATATATATATATATATATATATATATATATATATATATAGAGAGAGAGAGAGAGAGAGAGAGAGAGAGAGAGAATCTGGGCAGTAAAATACTATGCATAGATGAGATGGACTATAGCCTTGAATCTCAAGTAGTGACTATTGCCTTAATCTGAAGAAGTGCTTGATGGACTATGCCTTGAATCAGACTTCTTGAACCAGATTTAGAAAAATAGCACACATAGTACGCTAGAGGTCCTTTGGTCTATCGGATGGCGCTTTTAAATAGCCATGCGCACTTTTCCACATTCATGAGAGTTGTCTGTGATCGCCCTGTCCTATAGTCGCGGCATTCACGACCTCTCATATAGGTAAGTCCTTAATGGTTGGTGATATGAATAAACCCAGTATTACAGCTTGGACCTATTAAGAGTTTAACCTCATCCTAACCATATCACACAGGAACACTGTCACCATAGGGATGGGGAGTCATTATACACATGTACAGCCACTTGGACTTTATTTTAATGTGACTTTAATCTCGAGTCAGTGTTCCATAAAGTCACCTAAGTTCAGCTTGTTTCTACCCATTGAACCGGCTTCTTGGGATCTCCAGTCAGACTCGGTTGGGTTGCCACTGCTGGTGACTAACTTATGGGCTTAATCCCATCCCCTCGATGATTCTAGGACCAAAGTCCTAGACAGATCCTTCGTCAAGTGATCTGCAAGGTTCTTTTCTGACTTTATATAGTCAAGAACCACATATTTGCCTAGTAGGCTTTTTATTGACTTGAAGCGCAGCTGCAGGTGCCTGTTCATCTTAGCATTAACAGAATCATGCTTTAGTAGTTTAATAACAGATTTATTATCATAGTTTATAGAAATTGTAGGAACAGGACTAAGAGAAACATGTATATGCATAATAAGATTTTTAAGCCATTCATTTCGGAGTCCATTGTACTCCTATCTATGATAGTTTGCTTACAAGAGCCCCAAGAGATTGTAGCTCCTCCTAGAGTAAATACATATCCAGTAGTAGATTTTATATCATGTGAGTCAGTTACCCAGTTTGCATCTGAATAACCTTCTATGATATTAGGGTGCCTAGTAAAATAAAGTTTGTAATCTAGTGTGCCCTTGAGATATCTAAATACCCTATCCAAGGCAGTCCAATGTGACTGATTTGGGTTACTGGTATATCTACTTAGTCTTCCAATAGCAAATACAATATCAGGTCTTATCATGTTTGTTATATACATAAGGGAGCCTATCATCTATGGATATTTATGTTGTTCCAAAGGTGATCCTTCATTCTTTTTTAGTACAATACTGTTGTCATAAGGAGTAAGGACAGGTTTCTTATCAAATAACTCAAACCTTTTTAGCATGTTTTTAATTGAATGTGCTAAAGATAGAGTATAACCCTCTTTGCCTTTGGTCACTTGTATTCCTAAAATTAAGTTGGCTTCTCCTAGGTCTTTCATATCAAACTGGCTAGATAAATAGTTCTTTGTAATATTTATCAATTCCAGTGATGAATCTAGGATAAGGATGTCATCTACATATAAGCATAAAAAGACACAACTTTTATATGTACCTTTAGAGTATATACATTTGTCATACTCATTTGACAAGAAACCATATTCACAAATTACTTTGTCAAATTTATTGTGCCATTGTTTGGGAGCTTGTTTCAAGCCATAGAGAGATTTTACTAGTCTGCAGACTTTCTTTTCTTGACCTTTAGCAATGAAACCTTTAGGTTGGTCCATATAAAGTTCTTCCTCTAGATCTCCATTCAAAAATGTTGTCTTTACATCCATTTGATGGATTAGCATATCATGAATGGATGCTAAGGCCAAGAGAGTTCTAATGGATGTGATCCTAGCTACAGGAGAGTAGGTATCAAAATAATCTAACCCTTTCTTCTGGATAAAACCCTTAGCAACTAATCTAGCTTTATATTTCTCTATAGTACCATCGGCTCTGAGTTTCTTCTTAAAAATCCACTTACAACCTATTGGTTTATTGCCTAAAGGTAGATCTGTTAGAAACCAAGTGTTATTCTCCATGATAGAGTTATATTCACTGTTAATGGCTTCTTTCCAGAAGGGAGCATCAGGAGACGACATTGCTTCTTCATAAGTTGAGGGATCACCCTCTATCAAAAAGGTGAAGAATCCTTCTCCTAAATTATTTTCAATCCTATTCCTTTAACTCCGTCTAAGTTCTAAGTCTTGTTCAGTTTGAGAGCTCGGTATTTGGATATGAGAACTAGTAGAGGGTATGAAGGAAGAGATGGAACTTCTATCCTTAAAAGGAAATATGTTTTCAAAGTAAACTGCATCTCTTGCTTCTATAATGGTATTGTTAGAGATTTCATTTACTTCTGAGTGAGTTACTAGAAATCTATTGGCATAGCTGTCTAAGGCATATCCTATGAAAATAGTGTCTACAGTCTTGGGACCAATCTTTCTCTTTTTAGGTTCAGAAATTCTGACTTTAGCAAGGCATCCCCAAACTCTAAGGTAATTAATCCTAGGAGCTCTACCTTTCCACAGCTCATAGGGAGTCTTATCTTTTGTCTTACTAGGAATCCTATTAAGAATGTAACAGTCAGTTAAAAGGGCTTCTCCCCACAAGTTATCAGGAGCACCAGAGCTGAGAAGCATGGCATTCAATATATCTAACAGAGTGCGGTTCTTGCGTTCAGCAACTCCGTTAGACTGAGGTGAATATGGAGTAATTACCTCATGAATTATTCTATGTTCTTCACAGAAGTTAATCATTTCGTTTGAGGTATATTCTCTACCATGATCAGATTTAAGGATCTTAATCTTCCTTTCTAATTGATTCTCAGCTTCAGATTTGTAGACCTTAAATTTATCTAGAACTTCATCTTTGGTTTTGAGAAGTAGATATAAAAATACTTTGAATAATCATCTATAAACGTAACAAAGTATTTTCTACCGCCTCTGGTCAAAATCATATTTGAGTCACATACATCACTATGGATAAGTTCTAGAAGGTCAGAATTTCTTTCTACAGATTTAAATGGTAATTTAGTATGTTTGGCTTGAACACAAATCTCATATTTATGTTTGTCATCTATTGGAGTCTTGGGAATAAGATCTAAAGTCATCATTCTTTTAATAGAACCTAGGTTCACATGACCTAGTCTGCCATGCCAAATATTTGAAGATTCTATATTAGAGATAATGAGAGAACAATCAGAAATTTTATTCATTGTTCTTAAAATGAGAAGATCGTCTTTTACAAAGCCTTTTCCTATAAAGGAGTCATGCTTAGAAAATACTACTTTATTTGCCTCCATTATAATTTTGTATCATGAGGCTACAAGAAGGGATCCACTAACTAGGTTTCGACAGACGACACATAAAGAACATCATAAAGAGTTAAGATTTTTTCTGATGTCATCTTCAGGTCAACTTTTTCTCTTCCAATAATTTGTGCCGTTGAGCTATCTCCTAGGGTCACACCTCCTCTACTTGATTCTTGATAGTTTAAAAAATAGGAGCGATCAAACAAAATATGAATATTAGCTCCAGAATCCAACCATCAATCATCAGAATGGTAAGAGAGGTTAATAAAGGGTTGAAATCTTACAGACCTGAAGGAACTCGAAGAACCTTTGTGAAGCATGTTCGCTTCTGGTCTAACTGAGCCCTTTTATTTGTAGGAGGTCTGGACAGCTTTCTTCTTCCTATGGTAGTAGTTAGTGGCCATATAATTTATTTTACCACACACAAAATAAAATCTCTTTTGATCCTGAGTCTGACTGAAGTTTCTAGGTTTATGGTTTTGGTGATGATGGTTTTGATGGTTAGGCTGAAAGTTTTTCTTCTTCTTGAAGAAATTCTTTCTGGATTTATAATGAAAATTAGATTCGAGTTTTCCTTGGCCTTCTACAAGGTTTACCTTAGCTTTAGATTCAGTCTTAGGCTTAGACCTAAATTTAATTTATTTTTTGGTTCTAATTTTCTTTAGGACTTGATTGTAGGTAAGATCTCCTTGTGTATGGATAAGTTCCTTAGTAATATCAGACCAAGAGGGAGGTAGCTTCTCTATTAGGTATGCTATTTTATGCTCATTTGAGAAAGATGTGCCTTTGGCTTGAATATGCCTAAGATATTCTTGGAATTCATGGAGTTGGTCATTCATTGGCTTATTATCTACCATGAAATACCTATTAAAGGTTAAAGAATTAAACCTTTCTATTCCGGCATTATTATTCATCTTCCAAGGCTTTCCAAAGTTCTTTAACGCTCTTGTATTCAAAAAATATATCATACAAGGATTCAGATAATGCGCTTAAAATTCTATGAAAGCAGTGGAAGTCTATCTCTTTAGGGGTTTTTGGTTTCGAGGAGGTGGACACTCCTATGTCAGACTCAGTTTTATCAGAATCATTTGTGGTGTGTGTGGATCCATCAATGGCTGAAATAAGTCCTAAGGTCGTGAGCCAAAATTTTATTTGGCTCTGCCATCTTTTAAAGTATAAGCCATCAAACTTAACGGGTTTTGCAGTAGAGGATTCCTCCTTACCAGTCATGTTTGCAGTCTGAAAAAATATAAATTTATTTAATAACGATGTCTAAGATAATAGTTTAGGTGGTCTTTGCTAATCAATCTTAAAATTTTTAGTTTTTTAAGTGTTGATCAACTCAGGTTAGCTGTAGGGGCCGGTTCCCAGCTAGCGGCGGTCCGAAGACTCTTAAGTACCATGTCGCTTAGGGCTATTTACACCCGGTTGACAGAAGGACCCTTTCGGCTTGTGCCCGAGTTTACCTCTACTTTGAAACTTTAGATTTGAAGATTTTATTTGTAATTTTTCTTTTACTAAACTATTTTCTTTTGGTCCTAGATTGCTTTGAAAATACTAAGTGATTATTTATGTTACAGTTGAAAGGAATTTTGTGATAAAAATATTGCAATTGACAAAATTATCAAATGTGTTAACAATTTTTAAAACACTTTAAGCAAATTTACAATTTGACAGTATAGTAAGCAACTTGATAAGTAAACAAATAAATCAATTGAGGAAATGAAGCAAATTGCTAACAACTGTTTTGAGTTAATGATTATGGTCAAATAGTAAATATTAAATATGGTTATTTGCTATGGTAAATATTAAGCAAATTGAATTTTCTAGAATAAAAATTAAACTACTACAACTTAACAATATTGGCTACAGTAAGAATAATTTTCTACGAGTTAAAGCTTGCTATAGTCAGGAATTTTCAAATTTTCAATTGATAAATTTTCAACTATGCTACAGTAAGTATTAAGTTTTAATTTATTAATCAACTTTGTTCCAGAAAATTTTTATGTTACTATGACAATAATATGTTGCTACAATATTATGAATTAAGCAATGCTCAAACAAAAATTTTTGGTTATGTAGCAAGAATAGGCAACAAATATTAACCCAACTGATGAGAAATATATATATATATAATAAACAGTTAATTTTTATTTTCTCTAGCAGAGAAGAATAATGGTATATTAGCAATATTTCTGAAGTTTTTTAGCAAGATTTAGATGAACAATTCTAACATAAAAGTCAACCCTTAGATTGTTAGAAAAATTATCGTTTTCTTATTGAAAACTTTGTGAATAAAAATTAAAATAGACTGATGTTACCGGCCTCTGGGGAAGTCGTGCACGAAGTACTACCCTAAGAGTTGATTCGGGATCTGTGTGCCGATATTTTCCAAAGCTCCTAGTGGTAAAACCCCCACACTACCGGAGAAAATGACCAGGACTTAGCTCTGCCCAGAGATTGTAGACGAGTGTAACGACAAAGATTAGACAGAATAGAATATTGGCAGCAATTATTTGAAGAAAATATTTATGATGATGTTTACAAAGAAAAACCACTCATATATAAGAATCCATACAATATGTAACGGTCTGAATTAATTTTCTATTAATTCAGCCGTTACACAGACACAAGAGAATGAATCTGGACACTTAAAGTATTAACGGTTCAAAAAATAAATAGTAACGGATAAATTTATTTCCAACGTTCAGAATATTAAATGAAAAAATTGAAGAGGAGCAAAAAAATTTTTAGGGTCTTAGCCCGAATCCGAAGAAATCGAATCGGCATTCGCAGCCCGCAGATGTGGGCGCGTACCCGCACCCGTTATGCGCGCCGAACCGAACCGAACTGTGCCAAGCCAGGCCGGGCGGCGGTGGCGGCGCACGCGTGTGGCCCAAGGGGTTCCCCACACAACAACTTTAAGAAAGCAAAGAAGAGAAACTAATATATCTACACAAGGAGGGGTTGGCCCATCCGATGTGGGACTAAAGAAAAGAAGGAAATTGAGCTTTTGCTCAAGAAAAGCTAACAATATTTTCCTTCCCGCAGGTGAATATATATATATATATATATATATATATATATATATATATATATATATATATATATATATTAATCCTTTTAAAATAATACACAGATAATATCAGAATTATTCTGAGAATCGTGTTACAAATCCCCTGCACTACATATTAAAAATGTATTGTACTCACTTGAGTGTGTACAAGATGCAGCATAACAGGCTAATGAGTTACGAGAAAACTAACCACATCATACTTAAGGACGGAAATGTATGATCTTCCAAAATAACACAGGTAACCACATTATATTTAAGAAACTTTACTATTGTTTAAATAACAATGTGAACATGAAAATCAATGTTAATAGGTAAGTATCATGTAACACAGGATCAAATACAAGATCATTGGCCTAAATAAATAGAAAATTTCCTTATAACTTACGTGTGTACGGTTTGAGTTCATACTCTATATCTGTGTAAAATAATACCTTTGGCATGTCATCCAATTTTGATAAACGATATAGTTTTTAACCAATAATATTGGTATATAAAGTAGAAGAATAACATGAAGCTAAACCCAACATCAAAGCATTCACACGGATAATCGATAAACTAAAAATGTTAAACATTTGATAAATTTCAGATCATGTGGCTAATATATATGGTTTATGTAGGAATACGAGCCTATGACTTATATTCCGTTTACCTATATATATATATATATATATATATATATATATATATATATATATATTTTTTTTTTTTTTTGAAAAGGTAATTATGTTACAGACTCCTGGTCCGAAGGCCTACAAACTCGGCCCGAAGGTCCACCACATCTCGGTCCATAGGCCCGCACATGCACTACACTTGAACCGTACCTGTGCTGCACTCATCACCAACTCACCACTTAATTCCCCAAAAGGGAAATTAAATGGCGTCCAGGAGGCTTGAACCCGCAACGTCCTGGATAATATGATTGGTCTTAACCACTAGACTAGACGTCATTTGCTATATATATATATATATATATATATATATATATATATATATATATATATATATATATATATATATATATATATATATATATTCGAAGAGGTAATTGTGTTACAGACTTCTGGCCCGAATGCCTACAAACTCGGTCCGAAGGTCCACACCTGCACTTGTACCGCACTGCACCACCAACTGCACTACATCACCACCCGCCACATTAATTCCCCCAAAGGGGAATTAATTGGCTCCCCTAGGACCCGTAACCACTTGGGGGTAGTGCATCGGTCTTAACCACTAGACTAGACTTCATTTGCATATATATATATATATATATATATATATATATATATATATATATATATATATATACACACACACACACACAAACACACACACACACACACGTACCATCCGTCAAAAATGCTCGACAGTCGGGATCAATCCACTTATGTGGAGACTAGCCTTAGTACGAGTCATCTTTGTCTTGTCTGACTTGGTATTGTACTTAGGAGTGGCCATCTCCTTCTGCATCTTCTGCCATAATTTCTCATTTAGCTACTCCTTGAGACTAACTAAACTATCTATGATCGACCTCCCAAAGCATCCACAACTCCACCAAAGGGTCCATATTATAGGGTAGCCATTTTCCTAAAATTGTTAGCGTATTAAGTCAGGATTGGAACAAGTAACACAAATCAATATCTCAAAATATGTAACCATATATAAGCAAGCAATAATTTAGAAGAAAAGTGCATCTACACTTCTTAAAAAATTACTAGAAGTAACACGAGTTGAAAACATGCATATTTTGAATATCTAGAAGTAACATGGGTTGAAAACATGCAAATTTTAAATAAATTAAATATTTCTAAATAAAGAAAAATTACTAGATAATATTTTTGAATAAATAATAAAAATAAGTACTAAATCAGTCACTTTGTTTGTTCTAGAAAACCTATTTCGGTATATGGATGACCTGGGATGATCTAATTGATAATATACACAAGTATATGCCCAATGAACAACTAGACTGGAATGGTAACAACTACCTCATATGAGGTAATAATTAGATTGTAGTTCATATATCTACTAGATTTTTTCTCATACACACTCACCTATTAAGATATAACAGTAACTAGAGCAATAACTTAAACTGGAACTTGAATCTTGAACTTGAGTTAATTATGTATCTAGTAAACTAAAAAAATTACACGCGCGAGATCAATCATATAATGTGTAAATATAAATACATGCAATATATGTTTACAACAATACTATCTAAAATATGCCACATGCAAATTTAGAAACAAGTATGAAATATCGATAGTGGTACTTGCCTTTAACCTTTAGACGAATTTTACGAATAAAGTTTGGCTAGTTAATCCCTCAAAAACTCTCTACATTCCATAAAAACAACCAGTAATCACGATCCATGATCCTACACATACAAAATTATAAAACTATGTCAGTTACAATAAATTTTCAAACTACTCCTATGTGGCTTAAAGTGCAAGCTGCCTAGGTTTCTACGGTTTCTACATATTTTTGTAACCTATAGCATTTGGGTTGTTTATGGCATCTCAAAATAGTAGGAAAAAACCTTCGGCACTCAAATCGTTGTAAGAAAATAAGTCAAAAGAAATTTGTCTTTAAAATAAAATTTATCAGTATATTTGATGGAATCGTCAATCCGGTCATGACGGTATGCTTATAATCATCATCCGAGATCTTATGAGGGAGATAAGCTCATTTTAAGGCGATTTGAAAAATGGGGTTTACGAAGAAAGTGTCCTAGGTTTTAGATGGGTTTCATCTATCAAAATAGTATATTATTATATGAATTTTTTCGGATGAAAATAGGGAGTGTTAGGGTTCTGGAATAATTTACAAATCTACGATTAAATTTATATTTTGACAGTTAAGGAAAAAAGTGCGTTCAGATTTGCATAGTAGTGGATTAAAAGAGACATATAAAATAATATAACTGATCTAAATTGAATTAAAAATCTGAATTAAATATTAGACATCTTAATAATGTATTTTACTTGGAGATGACTTCAGAAAGGGGGTAAAAGCTCTCTTGGAAATCATCGACCAGCTGTTGGAATTGCAAAGACGAAAGGAGATTAAAAAATTGGATTTTGTTTTGCTTCTAAATAGAGAAATGACTTTGGCTTGTATATATAGGATGGGGTAAAGAGAGTTAGCTAAGATTTACAGAGAGATGGGGAAGGCAGATAGATAAGTTATAGAATATTCAAACATATATAGGATATTAAATTATTTTATTTTGTTATCTAAACTTGAATATTTGTTTAATGCAACATGAATTAAGATGAAGATAGATTTTATTTTTTAATTATAAAATCAAATATAATTTATATTCATACATATTTAATAATTATATATTATCTATAATAATATTCATAAATATCTATTTATTAGTAATTATATTCATTCTTATCCAATTATATATATATATATATATATATATATATATATATATATATATATATATATATATATATATATTATATATTCATTTATTTGGTTTATAATTTTCTAACTATGATTTGCTAGGATTAATTATTAAGACTTATTTAGGATCTAGATAATGGCAGATTTGAGTTTGATTTAATTAGATTGGAATTATTAATAGCTAATTAAATCTGGGACAATTCCGTGTTCTCTCTTTAACTAGAATTTTGAAGGTCATAATAATGTAATTTTAGAAAAAAAATTGTAAGAAAGTTGTAGCCCTAGTTATTACCTTTCCAAAACATGGTCTTTAACTTAATTTAGAGTTATAATCTAGGAGATTTGATCATTTTGCTATAGTTGTACTGTATAGTCTGAATTTCACCATATTTTATTTAAAATTTAAATTTAAATATATATTATTATTTTTAGAAAATTTACCGTAGCGAAATAAAATTATATTAAATTAATACAAATGAAACAAGTTTGCTAAAATTTAAAATAGAGACAGAGTCAGCCAACGTACAATGTTAGCGGAAGACACAACAAACGAATACGTAGGCAGAAAAAAAATTAAAGTGGACCCCACAAGCTAATTTCCGCCAACACTGTTGGCTGAAATTGTGCTTGCATAATTTCAGCCAACTATGTTAGCGAAAATTGGGTGTGGGGGTCCACGGGTTCGGTTGGGTGGTTTTGGTTGGTTTGGTTTGGTTTGTTTTATTAGTTTGTTTTAATTAGTTATGTTTTGATTTTATTTATTTAGTTTAGTTTTGGAATTAGATTTAAGAAAATTTATTTTAACGAAATAAAATTAAAATAAAATAATTGTAAAGAAAAATTAGGAAAAAATTAAAAAAACGGTTTGGTTTATTTAGAAAATTGTAAATAAAAATGTTACTTAAAGAACAAAATGGCTATTGCAATGTTTGATAAGAAAAAAAAGTAAAAAAAAAAAAACTAGTATTTATTTGTGTCCTCTAATTTTATGTTTATTTTAATGGTTTAGTTTTTTTATATGAAAAAAAAGACTAAGTAAAGAAGAAAGACAAATAATAGGTTGGGGAATGATTTGGTTTTTATTTCGGTTTGGAATTGGGTCGGGGTCTATGGATTGTTGGTTTAGTAGTTGGTTTATGTACAACGGCTATTTCACAACGGCTCTTTCAACGACTCTTATTTTTTTAACGTTCATATCCAACGTTCGTCTAACGATCGGTTTGTCACTACCACATTCCGAAAACAGGGGTATTTTCGACTTTTTACAATATTTAATATTATGGTATTTACAATTAAGTAATTGCATGATAGTATATTTGATTTTTAAATAAATATGGGATGTGTAATTTAAATATAATATTATATGCAGTATTTATTTATTTTTAGCTAGTAGACTAGACCTAGAAGCCCAGTAGATGACCACCTGTCCGAATTATAGAGTTCTGTATTTATTTATTTTATCTAGAATTTAATTCTTGGAGTTTGTAATTGATTACCGTATTTTTTATTAATTATTGCGCGTTGCCTTTGCTTCGATATTTGGAGCGCTACCCTGACTTTTGTCTTCCAACGAAATTCATAATCTTGCCCTAGACATGCCCGCCTTCCATTCTGCTATTTTTACAACTCATAATTATGCTCTCTGTACCTTGTTTCTAGCCGCACAAAGATCGTCACGGACGTTATTTAATAAATCTCTATTTTGTATCGTAGTACGTTCCAATTGAAATTGGGGACAATTTTGACCTATTTTTCGTGCGGCCCAAATTAGGATAATATTCTGTTCTGAGTCTTCTTCATTATTGGTATTGATGACCTGACCTGATTTTGGCCCCATGTACTCCTAATTAATTTTAGAACACAACTTGCATTTATTTCTAATTAAATTGAGGATACTATTTTAACCAATTCTGTAAATTTCTAATTTAATTCCAGTGCCCTGCAAATTGAGCCCACACCAAACTTAAAGCGCCCCCTGACCCTACAAAACACCAGACACCGAATCGCCCGCAAATTTTTGTCATTTTATGTGTTTGTGCAAATTCCCAAATTTAAGGGGGCTAAATTACAAATTTGTATTTTTGTGTCAACACCTCATTGTTTAAGTAATGAGGGAGCCATAATAATTATTTAATTAAAACCCTCATCCCCACATGAATTATTTTCTCCATGTCAAATCTGGACCCCTCATTTAAAGGGGGTCAATCCTAACCCTTGATTCTATACACCCTCTTCCCTATTTAATGCCTTGTCCCATCAAACCCTAATCCCTAGAAAACCTAGGTTTCCCCACCTCCTCACAAGCCTCCACTCCCTCTCTCCTACGTATGTAATCCTTCTCCTTTTTTTTCCTTTCTTCTTCTATTTTCTTCTTCTTTTCCTTCCTTCTTCTTCTTTGTTTTCTTTTTTTTTTGAATTTGAATAGGGGGACACTGTTCCCTACTGTTCACCGGAGGTCACCCCGACCCCCGGCCTACACTTCGACCCCGCAGCCGATTGCTGCAGCATCCGGCGGCCAGTTCCCTCCGCTGGCCTGCTCCCTCTCCAACCCCCTGTGTCCGGCGGCCAACCCTGCAGCAGTCCGGCGGCTCTCCCTCCGCCTCTACTCTCCCCTCGACTTCTCCCCCATCCTCCCTACAGCCGGCCGACATCTCCTCCCGCTGCCGCTGCTCCCAATAACCACCACCATCATCAACATACTCCTCCCCACTCCTTGCAGTCAGCCGGCCCCTCACGATCCCACTCTGGCGGCCTCTGTGTACTCCGGTGGCCGAACCCCGAGCACCCCCTCCGCCTTGCTGCGACTGCTCCGGCCCCCGCTCTTTCCGCTGGACTGCCCTCTCCGACCTGCTCAGGCGACCGAGCCCGACCCCCGACTTCCTGAACTCCGGCTGCAACCTCCCCTTTCCTCCCTCCGCTGGCTGCCAACTCCGGCCGCGGCTCCACGAGTCGAGATCGACCCCGGCCATCAGCCGGCCAACCCCCTCGACTCCTCTCCCTCTTCCTGCTGCTCCTCCCTGTCGTAATCCCTCCGGCCATCTTCCGGCGAAGACTCCATCGAGCCATCCACTGTAAGCTCTTCTCCCTCCTTCTTCTTTCTTCCTATGGTTATATATATATGTATAATATATGTATAATAATTATTTACTTAATATGTATAGTATATATATATATATATTTAGTATATAAATGCAATGTGTAATGTGTAGGTATATGTGTATAGTATTATTTTAATTAATGTTTAATAGTATATATAATATTGGTATACGTATAAATATATAATTCGTGTATAATTAATATATTTTTGATAAAATGAGTATACATGTATTTTATTTATATTACTTAGCATATTTCAATATATATATTTAATTGGTATGTATAGTGTATATTTAGTATATGTATGTATTTAAATATGTAAATGTATATTATTTATTTATTAGTAATTAATTGTATAATTATAGTATGTATAATAAATTGAATAAGTAGGTATTTAAATTAATGCATATGTATATTGGTATGTATTTTGTGTATGTGTATATTATATTTTGTATATAGTATAATTATTATTATGGTATAAAAATATATATGTGTATATATATTTTGTATGGGTATATATTTAATAAAAATGTATTTTGGTATAAATGAATAAATATGTAA
The DNA here is from genome assembly GCA_036927795.1 of Iris macrosiphon. Taxonomy (NCBI): domain Eukaryota; kingdom Viridiplantae; phylum Streptophyta; class Magnoliopsida; order Asparagales; family Iridaceae; genus Iris; species Iris macrosiphon. The sequence goes on from JAYESA010000003.1 coordinate 56,085,426, forward strand.
ATAACCGTATTTTGGTATCAATATATATATATGTAGAGTTATATTTTCGTATTGGTATATATATATTTTTGTATAAACCTTTAGCATATTTTCAATATATATATATATACATATATTTTGTATATGTATTTAATATGATGTATTAGTGTTAGTATATATATTTTAATAATGATGTTAACAATATATATATAGTAAATTGTATTTTGACATATATATATGGTACATAAATAATTGTTCAACTATATATATATATATTATACATGAATTAAATGGTATATATATATATATTGTATATGAATTAATTTGATATATATAGATATATTGTAAGTACATATGTTATTTAAGATGTGTATATTTATGTATATCCCTACTAGATGACCCTAGTTGACTAGTGCCCTGCCTGGCATAGCCCCTGAGTCAGTGTTTTTGACTGTGTGTTAGCATAGCATCTGATGCAAATGTGGTTGCTTTGTGATATGTTTCTAGGACTGTTGGTACCCAGGGGATACTCTGGAACAGGACATCCATAATTACCAGCTAAGGACCCGAGGCAAGTACATTCTCTGATAATTTCCAATTTCTTGATAATTTCTATAAATTCAATAATCTTGAAATGTTATAACTGAATCCTTGGCACTGTGCTACACGGACTAGTATAGCTTGGATCTGCAGTCATGAGATGTTACATTGATTATCGTATTGACATTGTACACGACATGTATATTAGACATCGTACATGATAGATTAGACTTGCTCGTGTATCGTGACGTGTCATGGTTGAATCCACAGTACTAGTTGGGAGCGGAGAAGTAGTTGGTAAGAAATGTGATCATAACCTCTTATTGCAGTGTAGAAATTGTAAGTGTTAATCATGCTCTTCACCCATGATTAGCCAGGCCCTATAGCTATCGTACATGTTCCCAAGCCGATCACATTTTGAAACTACTATTTCAAACACTTAGAATAGATTACAGTTCCCTATTTAAATCATATACTACATCACCTGTATATGATACTGTACCTTGTTCTTTCCATTTCTTTATGCACTGACTATATCACATTGCCTATTTTGCATGTCTCTTTACATTGCCTGTCTCTCTAATTGCCATTGCATTTATTTCACTGTCTTCTCAGTATCTAGCATGATCTGTTTATTACTTTATAGTCCTTATCAATTATATGGAACTGTTATTTGAGATTTGTACTTTGCTCCTTCCTGACTGGAAATATTTTTCCAGACTATGCCTTAGAGGACCGCTGTCCGACACTTTATGGACCATATGGTGAGTAGCTGCAGACTTGGTAGTCTAGTTGTGATTCCGGGAGGACTAGCCGGAAATTTCTATTTTTTAGTTTGTTCTTTAAGTAGACTATTTGGTACCGGATTTGTCTCCGGCATTTTATTGAGACTTGGATAATTGTTGAGTTTGATTATTACTTTAGACTTGTGTTGTATTTAATTTCTGTTCGTTATCTTATCGTGCTGTAATCCTGTGATTGAGTATGTGCTCATTTATTTGTGTCATCCGTGCCTCTTTATGGAGATTGGATGTTGTGTGACATTAGCTAGATAGTATCAAGACCTTGACAGCGTTCTACCGCCGACACTGCGGCGTAGGCTGGACGTACCCACGCACTCGTGCCCCTAAACCGGGTGCGGGTCGTGACATGTTTTTAGTGGTGGCCCATGCAGGTCAGACTTTACGAGTTGTACGATGTCGTAGTAGTGTGGCATCCTTATTACACTATTGCGTGCCTGCGATAGGATTCTAGGACATAGGATACTAGGACGAGAGCGAATACTCAATCACAATTCCTTGAGAGATTCCTGGGATGACCCCTGAGAATCTTGTTATAACTTTCAATTTAAAATCATTCCCTTGTTCCGTCAATTCTCACTTATTGATGTTGAATTTGATTGTTGTTAATTAGGTATTAATTTAGGATTTTGGTTTCATAGTAGGGTTTGATTTCATATCAAGATGAATTTATAGCTGATTTATGGTATTAACTGATGACGCATGACGATGAGGACAGTGAAAATGATTAACATTAGAGCTATTGGACTACAGAAGGTGGATTTAAATCTTTAATTGAAGACTAAAAATAAATTGCAAATTTTTTGGAATTTTTAGAAGTGAAATATTGTCATTAAAACTTTTTGAGGAATTCAGATTCAATTTGATGAACCTAAACAAGCTGTAAGGATTTTTGAGTGATTAAATTTCATTTCAGTATTTAGATAATTAACCTTGAGGAAAGTGTATGCATTTTTACTATAAATTTATTCGAGGAGTTATTTTGAGGAATTTTATTTGAGGAAAGGATTTTATAGTGAGAGAGATATATTAGTATATAAGTATATAAGATGCATGTGTAAGGATCTGTTGGCTTGAGCATGATTGAGATTTCACTGCCAACTGGCTTAGGTGTTCGTCTAAGATTATATTGGAGAGAGCAGTACTTAGAATAGTGTGTTGCAATTGTTATGCACTTGAGTGATAGGATAACTAGTATCAGCGATTGCAGTAGGTAAGGAAGCTAGCAGTGAGTATGTTTCAAGTAGAACTGTGGTACTTAGAGGGATAGAAGTATCAACCTTGGATGTATCTTTGACCTGTGCAATCACAACTAGGAATATTTATTCCCAATCTTTTATCTTGAATGTTGCTTCTTTAGAACTGTACTGTCGTTCCTTGATGATATCGCATTTTTTGCCTAAATTGATTCTTTGGGATCTGTCTTCAGGATGTCGCCGCAGACACGGTCTATGAGAGCGAGAACATCAGCTTTAGAGGGGTCTGCCACCTCTCCACCTGAGGGACAGACAGCCGTAGTTCCTCCTACATCTCCGATGCCCGTAGGAGTATCTGCAATTTTCGGGGATCCTCCTCCCCCACCTGTTCAGAAGATTACCGCAGCTATGACGGACAACCTTCCTCCTCCACCGACTCCGATTCCCGGAGGTTTGCCCATTGACGGGACGCAGATGTTTACCTTGATCCGGGGCATGGTAGATGCCCAGAGAGTGACGGCAGATGCTCAGTGAGTTCAAGCTGAGGCTCAGAGAGTGCAAGCAGAAGCGCACCAGGCACAAACCGAGCTGATGAGAGAAAACATGGAGAATGCTCATCGAGTGACTCTCCAAGCTTTGGAGAGAGTAGCACAGTACCAGCAGTTTCCTGGCCAGCAACAGCAGAGATCAGGCACTATAGTAGATTTCAAGAGGATGATGCCTCGAGAGTTTAAAGGCACCGAAGGGATACTCTACGCTGACGACTGGCTAGAAGATATAGAGAGAAGCCTGCGATTGACCCAGATTCCAGAGAACTTGCAGATAGAAGCCGCTGGCAGTCAGATGTTCGATATCGCACTCACGTGGTATCGCACAGAGCCGAGAATTACTGCACAAGGACTTACTTGGGAGACCTTCAAGGAACTCTTCAAGGAGAAGTTCTTTCCTGACGTGGCATTGGGAACCTTGGAAAGTCAGTTTCATGACTTGGTTCAAGGAAACATGTCGGTCGACGAGTACGCTGCAGAATTCTGTAGATTGAGCCGTTTTGCATCGTCCATGATTCGGGACCCAGGAGATCGAGCCCGGAAATTCAGAAAGGGACTGACAAGAGAGATTAGGTCACGCACTTCTGGTCGTCGTACCGCTACCTTTGAGGCTATCTTGATGGATGCCCAGATTGCAGAAGAGGATCTGGATCTCAGGCCTAAGAGGAGTCACAATACTTTTGGAGATACGAATGGTAGCACAAGACCAGCCAAGCATCCCCGTATTCAGTACCAACAGCAGTACCCAGTACCATTTCATAGTCAGCAACAACCATGGGCATTTCAGCATCCACCGCAGTGCCTAGCACCAGTTCCTATCCAGCAACACCCTTGGGCGTATCAGTATCAACAACAGTACCAGACACCAGTCCGTGTTCAACAGAATCAGCAACAGCCTCCAAGAGAGACACAACAGACTTGTCATTTTTGTAAAAAGCCAGGTCACCTTTGGAAGAGCTGTAGAACGAGGCTAGGACTTTGTTTGCACTGCGGTGCTTCGGGACATCGAGTAAGGGATTGTCTTCTAGCCCCTTATCTTCCCGGCCAGCGTGCAGCTTCAGATTATAGAGATCCAGTTAGGCTACCTGTGGAACCGTATATTGCTCAGCACCCGCGAAGGGAACCACCCCAGCAGGGCAGGGCATTTGCGATGACGGTCGAGGAGACCGATACTACAGGTAATGTGTTAGCAGGTTCTGTTCTTTCCTTCCTTCTGTCCCTCTCCATTTTAATTGATTGATTGATTCCTTAATACAAGTTGAATGCATGATTTTTTTGTTATAATGTAGTTAGTAGTACCCCTGATATAGAGACTGCAATACCATGACAAAGACACTATGACCATACATATCCCTTAGGATGCATGTTGTATGATTATAGGAAAGATTTTTAGACCAGGATTATTAGGGTTTGACCATGACGAAGATCTCTGAAGGGGTTATGGCTTGACAAGAAAGGCAAGATGATTAAATTCGAGGATAACCATTGATTTAATAGAGGGTTAAGAAATTAACATTGCATAATTGGTGATTTATTAATTCCAGGAAGATTATGACATGATTAATTGGTTATTAAAATTTGGAAATTTTGGGAGATTTATTAGCATTTTTATTAAATTGCAAGTTATAAATTTTAAAATGTTATATTTGGATGTTGCAGTTGGAGAACCCTTAAGTATCGTATTGTTAAGTATTTGAGGACGAGGAAATCGAAAAAATAAAATTTTGATGGATTAGTGTTTAAACTCAAACCTTGTGGGACAAGATTACATTTTATATTAGTGCATTGATAAAAATCAAATTGAGGAGTGGATATTAAATTCTGAGTATTGAACTATTAACTAAAAAAAAAAAAAAAATTTGGGAAAATTTTGATAAAAATGGACTTTGATTTAATTCCGAGGATTTTCAGGAATACAATGCATTCAGAATTTTTGAAATTATGGAAAGACATCGTGGATTATTACCTGATTTCGTGGTTGATGAATTTAGATTTGAGGGAAATGATAATGTGTATGATTAAATGCTACTTTGAGGATTTTAAATTTTGAGGACGAAATTCTTTTAAGGTGGGTAGACTTGTCACTACCACATTCCGAAAACAGGGGTATTTTTGACTTTTTACAATATTTAATATTATGGTATTTACAATTAAGTAATTGCATGATAGTATATTTGATTTTTAAATAAATGTGGGATGTGTAATTTAAATATAATATTATATGCAGTGTTTATTTATTTTTAGCTAGTAGACTAGACCTAGAAGCCCAGTAGATGACCACCTGTCCGAATTATAGAGTTCTGTTTTTATTTATTTTATCTAGAATTTAATTCTTGGAGTTTGTAATTGATTACCGTATTTTTTATTAATTATTGCGCGTTGCCTTTGCTTCGATATTTGGAGCGCTACCCTGACTTTTGTCTTCCAACAAAATTCACAATCTTGCCCTAGACATGCCCGCCTTCCATTCTGCTATTTTTGTAACTCATAATTATGCTCTCTGTACCTTGTTTCTAGCCGCACAAAGATCGTCGCGGACGTTATTTAATAAATCTCTATTTTGTATCGTGGTGCGTTCCAATTGAAATTGGGGACAATCTTGACCTATTTTTCGTGCGGCCCAAATTAGGGTAATATTCTGTTCTGAGTCTTCTTCATTATTGGTATTGATGACCTGACCTGATTTTGGCCCCATGTACTCCTAATTAATTTTAGAACACAACTTGCATTTATTTCTAATTAAATTAAGGATACTATTTTAACCAATTCTGTAAATTCCCAATTTAATTCCAGTGCCCTGCAAATTGAGCTCACACCAAACTTACAGTGCCCCCTGACCCTACAAAACACCAGACACCGAATCGCCCGCAAATTTTTGTCATTTTATATGTTTGTGCAAATTTCCAAATTTAAGGGGGCTAAATTGCAAATTTGCATTTTTTTGTCAACACCTCATTGTTTAAGTAATGAGGGAGCCATAATAATTATTTAATTAAAACCCTCATTCCCACATGAATTATTTTCTCCATGTCAAATCTGTACCCCTCATTTAAAGGGGGTCAATCCTAACCCTTGATTCTATACACCCTCTTCCCTATTTAATGCCTTGTCCCATCAAACCCTAATCCCTAGAAAACCTAGGTTTCCCCACCTCCTCACAAGCCTCCACCCCCTCTCTCCTACGTATGTAATCCTTCTCCTTTTTTTTTTCCTTTCTTCTTCTATTTTCTTCTTCTTTTCCTTCCTTCTTCTTCTTTGTTTTCTTTTTTTTTTTGAATTTGAATAGGGGGGACACTGTTCCCTACTGTTCACCGGAGGTCACCCCGACCCCCGGCCTGCACTTCGACCCCGCAGCCGATTGCTGCAGCATCCGGCGGCCAGTTCCCTCCGCTGGCCTGCTCCCTCTCCAACCCCCTGTGCCCGGCGGCCAACCCTGCAGCAGTCCGGTGGCTCTCCCTCCGCCTCTACTCTCCCCTCGACTTCTCCCCCATCCTCCATACAGCCGGCTGACATCTCCTCCCGCTGCCGCTGCTCCCAATAACCACCACCATCATCAGCATACTACTCCCCACTCCTTGCAGTCAGCCGGCCCCTCACGATCCCACTCCGGCGGCCTCTATGTACTCCGGTGGCCGAACCCCGAGCACCCCCTCCGCCTTGCTGCGACTGCTCCGGCCCCCGCTCTTTCCGCTGGGCTGCCCTCTCCGACCCGCTGTGTGCTCGGCCTGCTCCCCTCTCCGACCTGCTCAGGCGACCGAGCCCGACCCCCGACTTCCTGAACTCCGGCTGCAACCTCCCCTTTCCTCCCTCCGCTGGCTGCCAACTCCGGCCGCGGCTCCACGAGTCGAGATCGACCCCGGCCATCAGCCGGCCAACCCCCTCGACTCCTCTCCCTCTTCCTGCTGCTCCTCCCTGTCGTAATCCCTCCGGCCATCTTCCGGCGAAGACTCCGTCGAGCCATCCACTGTAAGCTCTTCTCCCTCCTTCTTCTTTCTTCCTATGGTTATATATATATGTATAATATATGTATAATAATTATTTACTTAATATGTATAGTATATATATATATTTAGTGTATAAATGCAATGTGTAATGTGTAGGTATATGTGTATAGTATTATTTTAATTAATGTTTAATAGTATATATAATATTGGTATACGTATAAATATATAATTCGTGTATACTTAATATATTTTTAATAAAATGAGTATACATGTATTTTATTTATATTACTTAGCATATTTCAATATATATATTTAATTGGTATGTATAGTGTATATTTAGTATATGTATGTATTTAAATATGTAAATGTATATTATTTATTTATTAGTAATTAATTGTATAATTATAGTATGTATAATAAATTGAATAAGTAGGTATTTAAATTAATGCATATGTATATTGGTATGTATTTTGTGTATGTGTATATTATATTTTGTATATAGTATAATTATTATTATGGTATAAAAATATATATGTGTATATATATTTTGTATGGGTATATATTTAATAAAAATGTATTTTGGTATAAATGAATAAATATGTAAATAACCGTATTTTGGTATCAATATGTATATGTAGAGTTATATTTTCATATTGGTATATATATATTTTTGTATAAACCTTTAGCATATTTTCAATATATATATATATACATATATTTTGTATATGTATTTAATGTGATGTATTAGTGTTAGTATATATATTTTAATAATGATGTTAACAATATATATATAGTAAATTGTATTTTGACATATATATATGGTACATAAATAATTGTTCAACTATATATATATATTATACATGAATTAAATGGTATATATATATATTGTATATGAATTAATTTGATATATATAGATATATTGTAAGTACATATGTTATTTAAGATGTGTATATTTATGTATATCCCTACTAGATGACCCTAGTTGACTAGTGCCCTGCCTGGCATAGCCCCTGAGTCAGTGTTTTTGACTGTGTGTTAGCATAGCATCTGATGCAAATATGGTTGCTTTGTGATGTATTTCTAGGACTGTTGGTACCCAGGGGATACTCTGGAACAGGACATCCATAATTACCAGCTAAGGACCCGAGGCAAGTACATTCTCTGATAATTTCTAATTTCTTGATAATTTCTATAAATTCAATAATCTTGAAATGTTACAACTGAATCCTTGATACTGTGCTACACGGACTAGTATAGCTTGGATCTGCAGTCATGAGATGTTACATTGATTATCGTATTGACATTGTACACGACATGTATATTAGACATCGTACATGATAGATTGGACTTGCTCGTGTATCGTGACGTGTCATGGTTGGATCCATAGTACTAGTTGGGAGCGGGGAAGTAGTTGGTAAGAAATGTGATCATAACCTCTTATTGCAGTGTAGAAATTGTAAGTGTTAATCATGCTCTTCACCCATGATTAGCCAGGCCCTATAGCTATCGTACATGTTCCCAAGCCGATCACATTTTGAAATTACTATTTCAAACACTTAGAATAGATTACAGTTCCCTATTTAAATCATATACTACATCACCTGTATATGATACTGTACCTTGTTCTTTCCATTTCTTTATGCACTGACTATATCACATTGCCTATTTTGCATGTCTCTTTACATTGCCTGTCTCTCTAATTGCCATTGCATTGATTTCACTGTCTTCTCAGTATCTAGCATGATCTGTTTATTACTTTATAGTCCTTATCAATTATATGGAATTGTTATTTGAGATTTGTACTTTGCTCCTTCCTGACTGGAAATATTTTTCCAGACTATGCCTTAGAGGACCGCTGTCCGACACTTTATGGACCATATGGTGAGTAGCTGCAGACTTGGTAGTCTAGTTGTGATTCCGGGAGGACTAGCCAAAAATTTCTATTTTTTAGTTTGTTCTTTAAGTAGACTATTTGGTACCGGATTTGTCTCCGGCATTTTATTGAGACTTGGATAATTGTTGAATTTGATTATTACTTTAGACTTGTGTTGTATTTAATTTCTGTTCGTTATCTTATCGTGCTGTAATCCTGTGATTGAGTATGTGCTCATTTATTTGTGTCATCTGTGCCTCCTTATGGAGATTGGATGTTGTGTGACATTAGCTAGATAGTATCAAGACCTTGACAGCGTTCTACCGCCGACACTGCGGCGTAGGCTGGACGTACCCACGCACTCGTGCCCCTAAACCGGGTGCGGGTCGTGACAGGTTCGAAGTTACTTATATAAACGTAGTATTTGTTTGATATCAGCATATCAAGCGTTGCAATCAAATTTTTTATTTATTTTCATACAAAGTTTCTTTCTTTTGACACAAGAGAAGCTCAGTTCAATATACAATCTTTGAAGTCCATTTTCTTGTTGCAATGGATCAAAGTATAATAATACTATGCTCTTTCAAAGAATTTTTATTTGTTTCAAGGCATGCATTGATGGCTTTTTAAGGGGATGTTTATATGTGATTAGTACTGATGCTACATTTCTTTCCTCTGAATTTTAAGGTATTTTATTTATTGCGTGTGCTCATAATCCTAACTATCAATTATATCCAATTGCTTATGCTATTGCTGAGAGCGAAAACACGGATTCTTGGACTTGGTTTTTAAACGGTTTGAAAACATCTTTTGAAGGTAGTTTTAATACGTGGGATACAATTTTTTTTATGTAAGATAAACAGAAAGGATTAATAAATACCATGCGTGCTACTTTTCCAGAATTATCTTATTTTTATTATATTTAACATTTTAAACAAAATTTAAAACTAGTATGTAGACTGCCTTATTTTTAACATAAATTAGACTACCTTGCAAGATGTTATAATGAGACAGATGCAAATATTTGCTTTGAAACGATTAAGGCTAAAAATATCGATGTTTACAATTAGCTTGTTGGAGTAAATGATGAAACTCGTGTTTTATCACACTGGATAACAACTTATTCTCCTTGTCCTAGATTAGATATTAACACGTTGAACCTTGCTGAATTCTTTAATAATTGGGTTAAAAATTTACGCGATAAACCAATAACAACATACTTGATGTTATTCGAGCCAAAATTATAACACTTCAGGACAAAAATCGGCAAAAAGCTAAAAATCTTGCAACTGATTATTGTCCGAAGATGTTAAATACTATGACCAATATCACAAAAAAAAGACAGAAGATGCAAATATTGAATATAGTTGTTTATTTGTTTGAAATACTAGATAGTGAAACAAACATAACATATATTGTGAACTTAGATGAAAAATATTGTACATGTTTTAAATGATATCATACTTGTTTGCCATGTGTATATGTATGTTATGCTTGTAATTCTAAAAATATTAGCATCGAGAGTTTTTATCCAGGTATTTTTTCCAAAGAAGCATTAAGAAGCGTATATGAGCCGCACCTGGAGCCAATTCTAGTCCCTTACAACATTCAAAGTACATTGGTTATAAGCGATATTGGAGTACCAGATGTACGACAGAAAGCAGAAAGACCAAAGAAGAACCGCATCATGACGAAGGATCAATCATCAAGAGATCTCTGATGTAGCAACTGTAATGGTTTAGGACACAATCGAAGAAGATGTACCAACCACATCTAGGTACTTCATAATCATAGTGTCGGCAAAAATTAATTTATCAAATATTATAGGTTCACCCGTAATAGATAAACTTAAAATATTTGCCACATCTGTTAGAATAATACTCATCTCTCTGAATGGTGGCTGAAATATATTTCGTTTGGGCCACCAACGCTCAACTAAACTGAAGATTAAGTCTCTATCGTGTTGCATAAAATATATCTTGTCAACATAATAAAAGCAAATATTTTCAATAGTGCCACCTGGTGGTCGATCAACCTCCAATACCCAAGTCTGCTATCGTGACGCCACGAGGCATGCTCTCGGCACCGTTCATCATTAGTATAATCGTATTGCTATATATGAAAAATATAGACGATGTTATTAGTAGACATGTACAAAATATGATTCATATTGATCTACACAATTATATTTTATTGTACCTTCCCATAAAAAATCAAACTAGATATATGTTTCGCACGTTGTAGGATTATTAAATCTGTAGTAGGCCCTCCAAGAATACGTCCGTCGTTTTGGCTGTCCATCTGTACAATTATGGTTGTCAAAACACATATTTTGGCTGCCCGTCATTTTGCACATTACATAACTTAAATTCACTAAATAAATACTAGTATCCTAGCATTTAAAAAATAAAAACTAACATAAAATTATTGCATATACAAATAAGAGTATAAATAAAGAAGAATAGAATAAAGACCTTCAACAATAAGGATTGTGTGTGCTCACAGAGACTGCTGTGTCCACTTGCAAATGAGAGAAAATGAAGGCTATTCGAATTACTGCTATGTGCTCACAAGGAATGCTGTAAATGATCGTAGTGCACTATTTTCTTCTTCCTCCTTCTCTTCTTATAGCTCGCACCTCCCACCAACTTCTTCTCTGTTGTGCATTACTCCTCTCCTCCCCCACGAGACATGTCTTTTCTTCTTTTATCTTTACTCTCTCATGTCTCTTCTTCTTTTTTTTGTTAAGTATTATAAGCCCCCTGATTTTCAGGAATTATTAATTTGGACTTTTCACAATTTTCTGGAATTTTCGGGGAATTTTCTGTAATTATAATCTTGGCTCTTGGTAATTAAATGATTTTTATGTGCTGTTAATTACTATTAAAATATTATGAAAATAAGATTTTATGGTATAAAATGAAAAACTGGACTTAGGATAATTTTCTGAGAATTTATTGGAACCCGAAAACATTTTTAAAAGGCCCAAAAAAAAACTATTTTTAAAATAAATTAAATTAAAAAACAAATTAGACCGGACTGAACCGGGTTCAAACCGGTCTGAACCGGCCGAACCCGGTTCAGCTAGACCGGACCGGACCCAACTGCCTAGCGGGTCGGGTCGGGTCCGCCCGACTGAACCCGACCCGCCCGACCTGAACCCGCTCACCCCCACCCGTGTCCCCACGACCCGCTCACCCCCGCGACTTCCGGCGACGCAGCCGCCGCCCTCCGTGACGCCCGGCCACGTCACCGCCCCCTCCGTGCTGCCCGGCCCACGACCCGTCTCCCCGCTCCGCCTTGCTAGGCCCCGTCCCCTCTCCCTCTCTCCCTATAAAACCCTAACCCCCCATTCCCCCGCAGCCCCTCGACAGCCCGACGAACCTCCCCGCCTCGCCGCGACACCGCCACCGCCTCGCCGCCTCACCGCGTCGCCGCCCCGGCCTCTCTCGCCTCCTCCTTCCTCCTCCCCCTCAGCAGCACAGCGGCAGCAGCAGCAGCTCCGGCCGCAGCAGCCGGCACCGCCTCCGCGCCCCCAGCCTCCCTCCGGCCGGCCTCCCCCCCTCCCCCCCCGCCTGAGCTCCGGCCAGCATCCCAAACCCTAACCCTAGGTCTTGCACGTGACGGACACGTGTCGGATACGATAAAATTCAGTTTTTCGAGCCCCATTCAGGTACCTGTATTTTTTTCCTCGTAGCTTTATTTTCGATTCCGTCAGTTGCGTCGCGTAGCCTGCATGACCCTCTCGGTGCCCGTACAACCCGCTCGGGATATCGCTTCCTGTGGCGATCGCGAACCGCGATCAAAAAACAGGAAAAAATAATTCCCTGTTTCACCCCGAAACCGGGTACGTCCCGCCAAACGGGACGACTTGGTCGCACGCGGTCTTTACCGATACGTGCGCGTCTTTGATACGGACGTGTGGAATTTCAAAGAAGTCGATTCGGGTGTGCGTGCACACCGGAATCAACGCGTATCCGCCGACACCGTCCCGTATCCGTCGTTTTTGGAACGCGTCATAACTTTGTGTACACACGTCGGATCGAAATGAAACTTATGCCATAGGACTCATAGCAATACGCTGGTCCTGTGACCCAAGTTTGGTTCGATTCCGAGAACGTTGACGAAATCACGTGTCGTGGGCCCCACAGGTCCCACTCGACGGGCGATTTTGTGATCGGCTCATCGAAATCTAATTCTAGAAGTTCTGTTGAGTTCATATCAGCGTTCCTGACTTGTTGACACTAAGTTGGACGAATTTAGAGACCTTTGACCCTGACACATTTTTCGGTGCAAAGCACATACGGACCCCGTTTTGACCCGAAATTACCATTTTTGCCCTTGTCTCCAAATTGGACTCAAGGACAGGCATTTCTAGCTATTTGATATCTTCTGAACATGATTGTAATGTTTATTTCAGCATCTGGAGACATTTTTAGAAATTTTCCCGAGAAACAGAACAGTAGTTGGAAATCAAACATCAGGCAAGTGTACCTCGCAAAAACTTGCAGTCTTTGTTAAATATTCCTTGTCTTATTTATACATCAGTGGGCAAGTGTACCTTGCCAACTTGCAGTCTTTATTTTTATATTACTTGTATTAAATATAACTGTTGTACATGCTCAACCTAGGAAGCGTGTGACGTACTTAGTGTCCGATCATAGTCGGGTGCCAACCCCGTACGCGATGTTGCGTACGTCATTTAGAGATGGACATTCGTGACACCCTTACTTTCTCGTACTTGTCTTATCAAGTACATCATAACCCAGGACACTTGACACTATTCATGCAGACAGAATCTTCCTGAGATATTCATGGTGATTCTGTGTAGGATACAGGATTGACATAGATATTATATTTTTAGATATTCTATGACTTGTTGCATTAGCTATAATCCCGCTGACATGGACATGAGACGTTATGGTCATGATATGCATGATTATATTTGGGTGGAGAGAGACACACAGGCTACAGGCTGATCCATATATATATATCCACTACTATTGTGAGGTTGTAGACTCTCCAGTAGAGCTGGACCCTTTACCTGTTATTACTGCTACCGGCTCCCCGACACAGAGCTTGTAGCGGTCTCAGCCTGAGTTTTAGTGATGCTCTCACTTGCATTTCACATAGATGGTTACATACTTATCCTATTTATTTCATTATCTGCTGCACTGCATTGTTATTATGGCTTGTATTTTCTGTACCTTGCTGTCCCCTGAGGACCTGGATCCGGATTATGTCCCCAGGTTTAGCTGAGGAGCATTATCCCGAGGTTTACGGGACAGGAGCTGAAGCTATTGCTGGACTTGATACTGGAACAGAACCGAACCCCGAGGATGAGGTGACTGCTGAAGACTTTTCCTGAGTACCTAATTCCATACTCAGTATTTACTTGTGTTCGACTCTTTTGTTCCTGGCCTATTGAGCCAGTATATTCAGACTTATGTCGGATTGTTTCTCCGACCTACTTGTTGAGACTTGTTGCTACTTATTTCTATTTTATTATGCAGTTGATTATATTTATCTTTTATGGATGAGATTAGTTGTGGCTTGTTGTAGTAGACCTTCTTTTACAGCTTAAGTGCGCCCTGATGGATCCATTAAATTGGGTTGTCTATCGGTGCGTGTTGCTGGCCATTGTCACGTGTCCAGTCCCTCGATATTTTGGGACTGGGGCGTGACATGGTTTTTGTGGTGGCCCATGCAGGTCTACGACTAAATTGTTCAGTTTCAACTTAGGGACCGAGCAAGCCTGCAAATAGGATTAGAGTATAGGATCTCATCCACAACTGACTATGGCTTCTCCTCATCCTCCTTCCAATCCATTCTATTCGGATAAAATGCATCCTACTTGATTCATGTGCTTCCCTATTAGTTCCTTGAGTATAGCCTCTCTTAGAATATATAAGTTCCTGTTGTTAGATGATAAGTAAGGTAACCTTCCAATTAAGAGTACCACTAGAGTGTGGACACCCCACTAAGTTTAGAATATCTGGTGAACCCTAGAATTCCTTATCTCTAGAATTGGTTTACCATTACCCCCTAATGTATTATGAAGACTTGAAAGTAGTATATACACTACTAGAGTTAGTTAGAAGTTTTACCATAACTTTTTTACCCTAGTGTTTGACCCCAGTCTTGAGGAACCAATAGAAATCTGAGATCGAATGTTAGAACAGAACCTAGTGTGTACAGTGAGATAGTGCTAGGATATAGGTTCTTGTCGTGATATTAGCAGACAGTACGTCAGGAAGCCCAGAGCAACGAGTATGACATTCCCTATAGGATCACCCCTCAAACACGGAGAATTTCTCGCCATCTTCACCTTAGGGGACCATGATATTATCTAGAGCCCCATATTTCCTATGTTGTTCATCTGCGACCTTAACATTCGCTAATGCGCAACGACTAAAATATGTTCTTCTTTTCTCCGTCTTTCCATTTGTGCCACCTGACACTTTGGATAGTAGGCCAAGTAATTTTATTCCTTGTTAAGGACCCATAGTTTGCTAGGATTGTGGTTGTACTCTTGAAATTAAAAATTTTGTGCTTGGTAGTTAGAGTTCGATAAGTTTGAGTTAATCTTGTAGATCGTGACCCGATGATTATCCCTTAGTGTTAAATTACGTAATTTGTACCCCCACCTCGATGCAAGTTATATTTTCTTTCCCTTGAGACTAGTACCCCATAGTCCACTTGACCTATCGAGGTGGTGTAACGGAATGGCATTAATTGTATGCTAGCATAAGACAATAGTGGTTATTCAGACAATAGAATTTAGAGGTCCTTGCCCCTATTTGGTCGACTCGTGACTTAGACAAGGAAGTTGTATGATAACTGTAGAGATTGTAGAATCTTTTATTAATGATGCTTATTTTGTTTTTGTTTTGTGAACTTGAATAATTTGTACCTCCTTTCATCAGCATCTAGCATACTTATATTTCATATATTACCTTGACTTATGCTGCTATTTTATAGCCTAGTTTTGCAAGCTTACTCTTTATCGAGCTTGTTCATGACATATGTATTATTGGGTCGACACACTAATACAATTGTCTATTCAGAATCAGTGTATTACGGTCTGATCAACCTTAATGCATTTTGGTTCACTCTTCGCACGACTACTTCACGTGGATTGAGATATATAGTTGACTAGTATACTTGCTCTAGACATGTCTGACATATCGTATCGGTTACATAACTGTGCTAATACGAGCAGTCGAACAAAGGATTACCAAAATAGGATTTTAATCCACAACAGCTTTGACAATTCCTATTTGAATTCTTTAAACGCCTTGATCCCGATACTCCTACTCTATTACGCTGCCCTTGAACTCTTTATTATTGGCCACCGTCTTCCCTTATTTCGGAAAGACGAAACCTTGTGCTTGGTAAAGTTTGATACGCAGAGAGTACTGGATATACCCCATAGGCCGATCACATAATTGAGGATTATTCTTTCGAAATTAAGGACATATCATCTATGATATAATCGACATTGAAGTTTTGAGGATTGAATTACATGAGTAAATAAATTAAGGAATATTTTCTTAAGTATATAGCCTTATGTGATAGATGGATAAATTTCAAGTTGGGTAGCAGTGCATTGTCAACTCGAGTGAAATTTCTTTTAGATTATGATCGAGTAAGATTAGATTGGGAGAGGTTTAAGCCATTTTAAATTTTGAGAATTTTAGAATAATGACTAAGATGATGAGGATCAATGAATTTTAAAATCTTGATATTGAGGACCCCATATGTATACCTTAGGTACATGATTTAAATTTTGAATAATGAAAGTAAAATCATTAATTGGAGTTTAGAGGATAAAAATATAGAATTTCAGACTTGAACATTGGTGGACTGCATTTAAATTATTTTCAATTTGATGATTAAAATTTGATAGTTGGACTACCTATTTGAAATATTGAGGATGTGAATGGAATTTAAAAAGTTGAAGAATACAAAAATTTATAAGGAAAATAGAAATAATATTGGACTCGAATTACTTCTAGAGGAGATTATGATAGTTGGAGATCGTGAGGTAAAATTTGATATGGGTTATTTAAATCTTGAAGATATTATATGGATTCAATTTAAATTTGGGTATTGACGATTTGGAAAAGTGAGAAGAGATTACAATAGGTTAAATTTTGATTTGAACAATGATTATCTTAATTTTGAAATGATCGCGATAGATTTGAATAGGTTTTGTTATTTAAATTTTTGGAATAGATTGCGATTGATGTACCTTATGTACGAATGTGAAGGATTTAACAAATTATGCCTTATTTTAATTTCGATGACAAAATTTTTATAAGTTGGGTAGATTGTAAGCCCCCTGATTTTCAGGAATTATTAATTTGGACTTTTCATAATTTTCTGGAATTTTCGGGGATTTTTAATTATAATCTAGGCTCTTGGTAATTAAATGATTTTTATGTACTATTAATTACTATTAAAATATTATGAAAATAAGATTTTATGGTGTAAAATAAAAAACTAGACTTAGGGTAATTTTCTGGGAATTTATTGGACCCCGAAAACATTTTTAAAAGGCCAAAAAAAAACTATTTTTAAAATAAATTAAATTAAAAACCAAATTAGACCGGACTGAACCGGGTTCAAACCGGTCTGAACCGACTGAACCCGGTTCAGCTAGACCGGACCGGACCCAACTGCCTAGCGGGTCGGGTCGGGTCGGGTCCGCCCGACTGAACCCGACCCGCCCGACCTGAACCCGCTCACCCCCACCCGTGTCCCCACGACCCGCTCACCCCCGCGACTTCCGGCGAAGCAGCCGCCGCCCTCCGCGACGCCCGGCCACGTCGCCGCCCCCTCCGTGCTGCCCGGCCCACGACCCGCCTCCCCGCTCCGCCTTGCTCGGCCCCGTCCCCTCTCCCTCTCTCCCTATAAAACCCTAACCCCCCATTCCCCCGCAGCCCCTCGACAGCCCGACGAACCTCCCCGCCTCGCCGCGACGCCGCCACCGCCTCGCCGCCTCACCGCGACGCCGCCCCGGCCTCCCTCGCCTCCTTCTTCCTCCTCCCCCTCAGCAGCACAGCGGCAGCAGCAGCTGCTCCAGCCGCAGCAGCCGGCCGCCCGTCCCCCGCCCGCTCCGGGGCGCCGTCGCCGCCGGCCAGCGCCGCCTCCGCGCCCCCAGCCTCCCTCCGGCCGGCCTTCCCCCCCCCCACCCCCGCCTGAGCTCCGGCCAGCATCCCAAACCCTAACCCAAGGTCTTGCACGTGACGGACACGTGTCGGACACGGTAAAATTTGGTTTTTCGAGCCCCGTTCAGGTACCTGTATCTTTTTTCTTGTACCTCTGTTTTCGATTCCGTCAGTTGCATCGTGTAGCTTGCATGACCCTTTCGGTGCCCGTGTAACCCGCTCGGGGCATCGCGTCCTGTGGCGATCACGAACCGCGATCCAAAAACAGGAAAAAATAATGCCCTATTTTACCCCGGAACCGGGTACGCCCCGCCAAACGGGACGACTTGGTCGCACGCGATCTTTACCGATACGTGCTCGTCTTTGATACGGATGTGTGAGATTTCGCAGAAGTCGATTCGGGTGTGCGTGCACACCGGAATCAACACGTATCCGCCGACACCGTCCCGTATCCATCGTTTCTAGAACACGTCATAACTTTGTGTACACACGTCGGATCGAAACGAAACTTGCGCCATTGGACTCATAGCAATACACTGATCCTGTGACCCAAGTTTGGTTCGATTCCGAGAACGTTGACGAAATCACGTATCGTGGGCCCCACAGGCCCCACTCGAAGGGCGATTTTGTGACCGGCTCATCGGAATCCAATTCTGGAAGTTCCGTTGAGTTCGTATCAGTGTTCCTGACTTGTTGACACTAAGTTAGAAGAATTTGGAGACTTTGATCCTGACACATTTTTCGGTGCAAAGCGGGCCCACATGCGGACCCCGTTTTGACCCGAAATTGCCATTTTTGCCCTTGTCTCCAAATTGGACTCAAGGACAGGCGTTTCTAGCTATTTGATATCTTCTGAACATGATTGTAATATTTATTTTAGCATCCGAAGACATTTCTGGAAATTTCCCCGAGAAACAGAATAGTAGTTGGAAATCAAACATCAGGCAAGTGTACCTCGCCAAAACTTGCAGTCTTTGTTAAATATTCCTTGGCTTATTTATACATCAGTGGGCAAGTGTACCTTGCCAACTTGCAGTCTTTATTTTCATATTACTTGTATTAAATATAACTATTGTACATGCTCAACCTAGGAAGCGTGTGACGTACTTAGTGTCCGATCATAGTCGGGTGCCAACCCCGTACGCGGTATTGGGTACGTCATTTAGAGATGGACATTCATGACACCCTTACTTTCTCGTACTTGTCTTATCAAGTACATCATAACCCAGGACACTTGACACTATTCATGCAGACAGAATCTTCCTGAGATATTCATGGTAATTTTGTGTAGGATACAGGATTGACATAGATATTATATTCTTAGATATTCTATGACTTGTTACATTAGCTATAATCCCGCTGACATGGACATGAGACGTTTTGGTCATGACATGCGTGATTATATTTGGGTGGAGAGAGACACACAGGCTACAGGCTGATCCATATATATATATATCCACTACTATTGTGAGGTTGTAGACTCTCCAGCAGAGCTAGACCCTTTACCTGTTATTACTGTTATCGGCTCCCCAACACAGAGCTTGTAGCGGTCTCAGCCTGAGTTTTAGTGATGCTCTCACTTTCATTTCACATAGATGGTTACATATTACCCTATTTATTTCATTATCTGCTGCACTGCATTGTTATTATGGCTTGTATTTTCTGTACCTTGCTGTCCCCTGAGGACCTGGATTCGGATTATGTCTCCAGGTTTAGCTGAGGAGCATTATCCCGAGGTTTACGAGACAGGAGCTGAAGCTATTGCTGGACTTGATACTGGAACAGAACCGAACCCCGAGGACGATGTGACTGCTGAAGACTTTTCCTGAGTACCTGATTCCGTACTCAGTATTTACTTGTGTTCGACTCTTTTGTTCCTGGCCTATTGAGCCAGTATATTCAGACTTATGTCGGATTGTTTCTCCAACCTACTTGTTGAGACTTGTTGCTACTTATTTCTATTTCATTATGCAGTTGATTATATTTATCTTTTATGGATGAGATTAGTTGTGGCTTGTTGTAGTAGACCTTCTTTTACAGCTTAAGTGCGCCCTGATGGATCCATTAAATTGGGTTGTCCATCGGTGCGTGCTGCTGGCCATTGCCACGTGTCCAGTCCTTCGATATTTTGGGACTGGGGCGTGACAAGTATTTACTTCTTTTTTCTTGTCAACTCTCTTGTCTCTCAGTATTTTTGTTGTGTAGTCTTTCTTTTCTCTTCCTCATTAAACCAAACCGAAGAACATTACCCCCTTCCACATTAAACCAAATCGAAATAATAGACAGTGGACATAAACTATCACTACCGTATTTTCTAGAAAAGGTTATTTTGGTCATTTTATAATTAATTGAATATTGTGCATGTTAAATATTTATTTATTATATTATTTATTTATTATTAGCATGTTAGATTTATTTTTTTGGACTTGTGTTAGTGGACCTAACTAGTTTAGTTTAGACTCATGGACCAACATGTATTAATTGTTAGAATTGAGCCTAACTAGAAAGCCCATTAATTAGGAGAATAATTAAATTAATTAAACTATTGGACTAGAAGCTTTCCTCCTTAATTAATTTCTTCATGAGAGGCCCCAAGGGGTATTTTAGACTTTATATAGTAGCTTAAGGGAGGGGGCAAGTGAGGCCTATATAAGGGGGATGAAAACTTTCTCTCTCTTTATTTTTTATTCTAAATCTAGATCTAGAATTTCCCTCAGCCAAATTCCACCAAATCTCTACCAAATTTCCACCCAATTACTTCTTAAATCACCATTGGAGATTAAAAGAGCAAGGATCTAGAAGGAGAAAGCAAGGATCTACAAAGAGGAGCAAGGATCTACAAGTTGGAAGCTAATTTCACCAATTTTGGAGGTTTTATTGGGAATCCATCTCCCAATAGGTATAATTCAGTTTTTGCCCTTAAAATAGCTTCTAAATCTGAGATTTAATAAAGAATAATCAACCCATATGTATGTACTACCCATAGGATTTGGTTTTGTGTTCATAGGAGACCTATGGAGAAAGTTATGGTGCTTTTTGTGTCAATTTTGGGATTATTCCGAAAATGACTTTTGTTGTGTATGTCAATTGATCCTATAGATCAATTTGGCATATGTTTATGTGTTTGGAGCTAGTATCGTGTCCACAATTGGGTACGTGTAGGTCGTATCCCAACAATTTGGTGATACGTGTTGTTTTGGAGGGTTTTCCTCCGACACGGGACCTTTGAGCATGTCGTATTTTGACACGGACACATAGATCTACATTTGATACTATGTTTTATTCATAAATATTATATGTGATTTGTTTGTTTCCTTCGGGGTGCAATTGGATGTGTGGTGGACTCGTGTCGCATGCGTATCCTAGATCTAGTAGGATACGGTGTGATACTCTCCAATTGTTGTGTATTTATGTGTAGATCTAATTAATTATGCTTTAATTCTTGAATTATAATTGTGTATGTATCTATATATTTTATATATATATTATGTATATTTATTATAGTGTTTATTGTATCATAGATCTATGTATTATATATGTATTAATAGAATATATATTATGTAGCTTTCTTCTACATGCATTAATATATATGTTATAATATATGTTAGGGATGTAAATATATGTATATGTTTTATATAATATATGTGTATGTTTAATTAAGTAGTTAGATTATTTATATTTATTATATGATTATTTATATATATATATATATATATATATATTTATAAGTGGTAGCATATGTATATATAATATAGTAGATATATTTATATGTGGTTATATATATAGTTATATTATATATTATTATGTATTTATATTATTGTATGATTATATATATGTATACATATATGCATAGTTATATATACATATTACTATGTGTGTGTATGTATTTATATATAGTTTTATATGTATATTGTATAAATATATATTATGGGTTATATATATGTATTTAAATATATATTGTATATATATATATAGTGGGTTATATATATGTATTTATATATATTGTATATATATATACATATATTTTCAGCGACAGCAGTGAGCCAGAAGTGTCGCAACAGCAGCAACAAATGCAAATAATAGCAGCTTTTCAGCGACAGCAGTCAGCGATAGTTGCAGAAAATTGTCGCTGAAACAACAGTGTATCAGTAGAGTATCAGAAGCTTCAGCGATAGTTTTTAGTAACAGTGCAGGAAACTGTCACAAAAACTTTAGTATATCTATATACACAGCAGCTTTCTGTGACAGTGTTCAGGGTATTTAGCGACAGTTTGACAGTTTTTAATATATTAGATATTAATATATATATAGATATATATGGTAATTAATATATATATATATATATAAATATGTTCATAATTGCTATTTGTATTATAGTATACTATATATGTATATATTTAGTTGTAGCATATAAATTTATTAGAATAGTTAGTATATTTTAGTTATCAATTGTTATGAGTATCTTTTATATATTATATATTTGTAGGTATGTATGTAGGTATATATATATATTAATAGTTAGTGTGTAGTTGGTAGTTAGTATTATTCTATTAGTACATACTAGAGTTATATTGGATTGATATATGTAATTATTGATGGGTAGTTAGTATATATATGAGATTTTAGCAAATACCTTGAGATACCAAGGTAAGTATCAAGATATACCAAGGTATGAGTAGTAGGTATTGGCATAAGTAATAGGATAGTTATAAACTAATTATGGGTTGGTATTAAGGTGACTAAAATATGATATATAGTATTATATAAATATTAAAGACATAGTAGTTTATAATTATTGTTGGGTAGTTAGTATAAATAAGGTTTTGAATTTACCTTGAGATGCTAAGGTAAGTATCAAGGTATTGGAGGATAATCAAGGTATTGGGTTTGGATATCAAGATAGAGGTTTAGTATTGCGATACCAAGTTGGTTCGAAACCAAGGTATCCATTTAGCATTTATAATTAGGATTTTATATATATAATATTGTTTGATATATACATATGTGTTATATTTATCCCTTATTTGCGTATTCTGAGATACGGTATCTTAGTATCTTAAGATTTAGTTTGTATGGCCTAGATTCATAGTGTGTGAGCCAATATCTTTGAGTTAGACTCATGCAACCTAGAAATAGGTAGTTGACCATAATTTGACTATAGTTGACCATAGTTGACTTAGAGTTGACCTAGTTTGACTTTTGACTTAGAAATAACTTTATGACCTAGAAAGTTGACTAGTTTAATTTATTTCTCTTCCCCAAAAACTTGTATTAATGCAATATTTCATATATAGGTCTGTGACACCAGTTCGGACATCATTTTTTCATTATTTGCTCTGGACCACAGGAGAGTACATTCTCTAATAGTTTTCATTATTTGATTACCACTATAATTCAAGTATTTAGAAATGTTACTTATGATTTTTGACACGATGGTACACAGATTGGTATTGTTATTGGATCATCAGTCATGGGATGTTTCCTTGATTATGGAGATGGTATCGGATACTGTCCTTGTTGGTATTGGATAACATTGAATATTGTAGATTAAATATTGGATACATTGGCTAGTAACGTGTCATGATTCGATCCATCATATCAATCGGGGTGGGGGAAATACCAATTAAATATGTGATCAAAAAAACTATCGGCTAGTAGTGTAATCACTGGCTACTAACTAACCATGCAATTCACGTATGGTTGAGTTAGCTCCTTAGTGTAATCATTGAATCTCCCAGGCCGATCACATATTTACTTAGTATCTCAAATCACATAGTTATTGTAGATTCCATTATTTTATTGATTACCTTGTTCTATTCTGACATTATAGTTCATTCATTTATTCTTGTACGCATTGATTATATTCTGTTTTTAGTATTGCCTATTCTCTCATTGTTCTTGATTATCAGTTATATCCTCATCGTAGATAGCATCTTCTATTCTACTGCTTTATAATTTTTGTCAATTAATTGGAACTGCTATTGGGTTGTACTTCGCTCCATTCCTGACTGGAAAACATTTTTTAGAGGATCCGGGAGATTGGTGTCCGACGTACTAACTCCTCCACAGCCACAGGATATTCAGATCAAGACAGGCAATATTCAAAATTTTAAGAAGCTTGAGCCTCAAGTTTTCAAGGGTACAGAAGGTATAGTCTATGCTGACGATTGGCTTGAAGATATCGAGCGACTCATGAAGGTGTCCCATCTTGCGGAGGATCTGAAGGTTGAGGCGGTAGGACTTCAACTGTTCGACGTTGCCCGTACTTGGTTCAAGAATGAGACAATTCTTACTGATGCGGGGCAGTCTTGGGAGATATTCAAGGATCTCTTTAAGAAGAAGTTCTTTGCTTGGACGGACAAATTGGAATTAGGAAGGAAATTTGAGAGCCTTACACAAGGAAGCATGTCCGTAGAGGTGTATGCCGCAGAGTTCGGGAGGCTGAGTCGATTTGCGGAGTACTTGGTGAGAGAGCCAGAAGTTCGGGCTATCCATTTTCACGAGGGTCTGAATTGGGAAGTGAAGATTCTTATTCCGTCTTTCTACGAGACATATTCTGAGATACTTTCGGAGGCACGCAAGGTCGAGCGGGAGTGGAACTTGAAGCCGAAGAGGGACAGTAATATATTTGGGGGTGACAGTAGCAGTGCGGGACCGGCAAAGAGGCTGCGGTTCCAGTAACAGCAGTTTCCAGTATAATTCGGAGCCTATCAGCGGCAATATCAGATGCCAGAACCTATTGTTGCTCCAGTACAAGCTCCAGTACAGCAGATACCACAGCAGCCTCAGAGACAGGTGCAACAAGCTCCTCAATGCACCTATTACAAGAAGACTGGGCACACTTGGGAGATGTGCCGGAAGAGACTTGGAGCATGCTTACATTGTGGATCAACGGAGCATATGGTGAAGGATTGTCTCTGGACACTTCAACGTCCAGGCCAGGATGCAGATCGAGGACAGAGAGGTGGGGTTAGGCCTCCTGTAGCCCCACAGATTGCTCATCACCCGCAGAGGAAGCTACCTCGGCAGGACAAAGCATTTGCGATGACGGTCGAGGAGACCAATACTACAGGTGATGGGTTAGAGAGTCTGTTCTTTCTTTCTGTTCCTTTCATCTATTTTGATTGATTGATTCTTTAGTACCTTTTGGATGCTTGTGTTATATAGTTAGTGTAGCTATAGAATACCCTGACAGAGACAACAGTAATAAGACAGGTGGAGACCATGACCATGCATGTTATTCTTTGCATAGGTCTGTTCTTGGTGAGATAAAACCTTATTAGACTATGATTTCTGGGGGTTTGACCTAGAAGGAGTACGATCACCCTTAAATTTTGTGGACAAAATTATTTTAAGGGGGATAGACTTGTCACTACCGTATTTTCTAGAAAAGGGTATTTTGGTCATTTTATAATTAATTGAATATTGTGCATGTTAAATATTTATTTATTATATTATTTATTTATTATTAGCATGTTAGATTTATTTTTTTGGACTTGTGTTAGTGGACCTAACTAGTTTAGTTTAGACTCATGGACCAACATGTATTAATTGTTAGAATTGAGCCCAACTAGAAAGCCCATTAATTAGGAGGATAATTAAATTAATTAAACTATTGGACTAGAAGCTTCCCTCCTTAATTAATTTCTTCATGAGAGGCCCCAAGGGGTATTTTAGACTTTATATAGTAGCTTGAGGGAGGGGGCAAGTGAGGCCTATATAAGGGGGATAAAAACTTTCTCTCTCTTCATTTTTCATTCTAAATCTAGATCTAGAATTTCTTTCAACCAAATTCCACCAAATCTTTACCAAATTTTTACCCAATTACTTCTCAAATTACCATTGGAGACTAAAAGAGCAAGGATCTAGAAGGAGGAAGCATGGATCTACAAAGAGGAGCAAGGATCTACAAGTTGGAAGCTAATTTCACCAATTTTGGAGGTTTTATTGGGAATCCATCTCCCAATAGGTATAATTCAGTTTTTGTCCTTAAAATAGCTTCTAAATCTGAGATTTAATCATGAATAATCAACCCATATGTATGTACTACCCATAGGATTTGGTTTTGTGTTCATAGGAGACCTTTGGAGAAAGTTATGGTGCTTTTTGTGTCAATTTTGGAATAATTCCGAAAATGACTTTTGTTGTGTATGTCAATTGATCCTATAGATCAATTTGGCATATGTTTATGTGTTTGGAGCTAGTGTCGTGTCCACAATTGGGTACGTGTAGGTCGTATCCCAACAATTTGGTGATACGTGTTGTTTTGGGGGTTTTTCCTCCGACACGGGACCTTTGAGCATGTCGTATTTTGACACGGACACATAGATCTATATTTGATACTTTGTTTTGCTCATAAATATTATATGTGATTTGTTTGTGTCCTTCGGGGTACAATTGGATGTGTGGTGGACTCGTGTCGCATGCGTATTCTAGATCTAGTGGGATACGGTGTGATACTCTCCAATTGTTGTGTGTTTATGTGTAGATCTAATTAATTATGCTTTAATTCTTGAATTATAATTGTGTATGTATCTATATATATTATATTTGTATTATGTATATTTATTATAGTGTTTATTGTATCATAGATCTATGTATTATATATGTATTAGTAGAATATATATTATGTAGCTTTCTTCTACATGCATTAATATATATGTTATAATATATGTTAGGGATATAAATATATGTATATGTTTTATATAATATATGTGTATGTTTAATTAAGTAGTTAGATTATTTATATTTATTATATGATTATTTATATATATATATATATATATATATATATATATATATATATATATATAATGTATATATAATATAGTAGATATATTTATATGTGGTTATATATATAGTTATATTATATATTGTTATGTATTTATAGTATTGTATGATTATATATATGTATACATATATGCATAGTTATATATACATATTACTATGTGTGTGTATGTATGTTACTATGTGGTATTTTATACAATTTACTATGTATAAGTGTATGTGTATTTATATATAGTTTTATATGTATATTGTATAAATATATATTATGGGTTATATATATGTATGTAAATATATATTGTATATATATATATAGTGGGTTATATATATGTATTTATATATATATTGTATATATATATATACATATATTTTCAGCGACAGCAGTGAGCCAGAAGTGTCGCAACAGCAGCAACAAATGCAAATAATAGCAGCTTTTCAGCGACAGCAGTCAGCGACAGTTGCAGAAAACTGTCGCTGAAACAACAGTGTATCAGCAGAGTATTAGAAGCTTCAGCGACATTTTTTAGTGACAGTACAGGAAACTGTCACAAAAACTTCAGTATATCTATATACACAGCAGCTTTCTGTGACAGTGGACAGGGTATTTAGCGACAGTTTGGCAGTTTTTAATATATTAGATATTAATATATATATAGATATATATGTATATATATATGGTAATTAATATACATATAAATATGTTCATAATTGCTATTTGTATTATAGTATACTATATATGTATATATTTAGTTGTAGCATATAAATTTATTAGAATAGTTAGTATATTTTAGTTATCAATTGTTATGAGTATCTTTTATATATTATATATTTGTAGGTATGTATGTAGGTATATATATATTAATAGTTAGTGTGTAGTTGGTAGTTAGTATTATTCTATTAGTACATACTAGAGTTATATTGGATTGATATATGTAATTATTGATGGGTAGTTAGTATATATATGAGATTTTAGCAAATACCTTGAGATACCAAGGTAAGTATCAAGATATACCAAGGTATGAGTAGTAGGTATTGGCATAAGTAATAGGATAGTTATAAACTAATTATGGGTTGGTATTAAGGTGACTAAAATAAGGTATATAGTATTATATAAATATTAAAGGTATAGTAGTTTATAATTATTGTTGGGTAGTTAGCATAAATAAGGTTTTGAATTTACCTTGAGATGCCAAGGTAAGTATCAAGGTATTGGAGGATAATCAAGGTATTGGGTTTGGATATCAAGATAGAGGTTTAGTATTGCGATACCAATTTGGTTCAAAACCAAGGTATCCATTTAGCATTTATAATTAGGATTTTATATATATAATATTGTTTGATATGTACATATGTGTTATATTTATCCCTTGTTTGCGTATCCTGAGATACGGTATCTTAGTATCCTAAGATTTAGTTTGTATGGCCTAGATTCATAGTGTGTGAGCCAATATCTTTGAGTTAGACTCATGCAACCTAGAAATAGGTAGTTGACCATAATTTGACTATAGTTGACCATAGTTGACTTAGAGTTGACTTAGTTTGACTTTTGACTTAGAAATAACTTTATGACCTAGAAAGTTGACTAGTTTAATTTATTTCTCTTCCCCAAAAACTTGTATTAATGCAATATTTCATATATAGGTCTGTGACACCAGTTCGGACATCATTTTTTTTTATTTGCTCTGGACCACAGGCGAGTACAGTCTCTAATAGTTTTTATTATTTAATTACCACTATAATTCAAGTATTTAGAAATGTTACTTATGATTCTTGACACGATGGTACACAGATTGGTATTGTTATTGGATCGTCAGTCATGGGATGTTTCCTTGATTATGGAGATGGTATCGGATACTGTCCTTGTTGGTATTGGATAATATTGAATATTGTAGATTAAATATTGGATACATTGGCTAGTGACGTGTCATGATTCGACCCATCATATCAATCGGGGCGGGGGAAATACCAATTAAATATGTGATCAAAAAAACTATCGGCTAGTAGTGTAATCATTGGCTACTAACTAACCATGCAATTCACGTATGGTTGAGTTAGCTCCTTAGTGTAATCATTGAATCTCCCAGGCTGATCACATATTTACTTAGTATATCAAATCACATAGTTATTGTAGATTCCATTATTTCATTGATTACCTTGTTCTATTCTGACATTATAGTTCATTCATTTATTCTTGTACGCATTGATTATATTTTGTTTTTAGTATTGCCTATTCTCTCATTGTTCTTGATTATCAGTTATATCCTCATCGTAGATAGCATCTTCTATTCTACTGCTTTATAGTTTTTGTTAATTAATTGGAACTGCTATTGGGTTGTACTTCGCTCCATTCCTGACTGGAAAATATTTTTCAGAGGATCCGGGAGATTGGTGTCCGACGTACTACGGACCTCAGCCTATTGATGGTGCAGACTTGGACCCAATAGTTCTGGAGTGACTGTTGAGAGATTTAGCCGGATTCACTAGTTAGCATAGTTAGTTCTCTTTAGCATTTTGGTACCGAATTTGTTTCTGGCATATATTGTGTTTGGATATTATTTCTATTTGTTGTTGTTATATTTTTAACTGCTTAGTTATGTTAGACTTCTGTGATATCTTCTCGTGCCATAGTAATGTGTTTGAGTATTGTGTCGAACTAAGTTGATTATACTCTCATCTTGGAGTTGAGATATTATTGGAGGTTTATGCATTATAGTGAGATAATTAGATAGTATAGTTAACCAAGACAGCGTTCTACCGCCGATGCTGCGGCGTAGGCTGGGCGTTATTCTCGACTTGCATCCCTACACCGGGTGCGGGTCGTGACATAAACCAAAATCAACTCCTGAACCAACATCAATCCATAGACCCAGATCAAATTTCAAACCCAAATAAAAATCAAACCAAAATTCAAAACAAAACTAAATAAAAAAATCAAAATCCAAAACAAAACTAAATAGAGAAAAACTTAATAAAAAAACCCAAAACATAACTAATTAAAAAAAACTAATAAAACAAACCAAATCAAACCAAACCAAACCAACCAAAACCACTCAACCGAACCCGTGGGCCCCCACACCCAATTTTTGCCAACATAGTTGGCTGAAATTGTGCAAGCCAACAGTGTTGGCAAAAATTGGCTTGTGGGGTCCACTTTAATTTTTTTTTCTTTTTTTTCCTGCCTATGTGTTCGTCTGTTGTGTTTTTCGCCAACATTGTTGGCTGACTCTGTTTATATTTTAAATTTTAGCAAAATTGTTTCATTTGCATTAATTTAATATAATTTTATTTCGTTACAGTAAATTTTCTGTATTATTTTTATTTTTTATTATATATATATATATATATATATATATATATATATATAGAAGTGCTAAAAAACCAGACATCTTGTTTCATAATATAAAATCAGACACTATTAGAACCGTTCGTTTGTATTGAACGGATAGGATTAAAACAATGAAGTATGCGGATAATCACAGAAAAGATCGGGATGTTTTTTGAAACTGTGCCCATCTCACCAATTCTCTCTCTCCTTTCCTTTCTTCCCTTCGTTCTTTCCCAGCCTTCCGTCAAACCCTCGTCTTCTCTGCGCCAAACCCTCCTCTTTTATCTCAGCCTTCTATCGAACCCTAGCTCGTCGCCCCCTCTCTACTGCGGTCACCCGTCTTCAGCCTTCCATCGAACCAACCCTAGGTCACCGCCCATTTTCTATCGGCGGTCACCAACTTGAGGGTTCGAGCGGGTACTGAGATTAGGGTTCGAGCAAGCGAGCGTTTGCGGAGATGGAGGTTGATCTTCTTGCTCTTTCTCAACCATCCTCACGTAAACCTTTGGAGAGGTAAGATATATAATTAGTTCTAATTAAAAATGAAGTAGACATTGCATCTTCATATGATGCTACAATAATTATGAAAACATTGAAGTCTGCTCAAGGAACTTTTAGTTGTTTATCTTATTTATTTGACCATGTCCGAACATTTAGTTGCCATACAAAGTCTGCTCAAGGAACTTTTAGTTGTTTATCTTACCATGTTGGAACTTTGATGGAAAAAAAAAGAAGAGAAAAGAAACCTAAAGGTGTGCATAAAATGATATTCTTGTTGACCTTGATTTGAAGCTCTATGACTGCATTGATGATGTTGATCTTTGGCATATGCTACAAAGAGTTTTGCTATTTAATATGAGCCTCATTGTTGTTATCATATTCTTACTGATGAAGATTTTGAACTTCTTGCAAGGTTCTGAGAATTCAATTTTTTGAAGTTGTTGAGACATGACAAATTATGTAGGTGGTCTTCAGCCTTATTTGCATGTCAATTGTCAGAACCTTGCTTATCACCTAGTTAAGCCCAGTTCTTGGGGTGTTAGAAATAAAATTAGTTCTTGGGATGTTAAAAATAAAATTGGCAACATATTTTTATTTTACTACTTGGAATACTTATAAAGGAGTTGCATGAAGTTAACAGGAAGTTAGGAAGTTAAGATTTTTTTTTTCTACATTTTATAAGAATGAACACCACACATGTTGCAGTATTAAATTTTATTTCTTTTCTAAAACCTTCAGTGATCTTTGACAGTTCAGCTCTTTGCATTTGATAGAATCTATGTTGGAGAAAATGTACTGGTTAGATAAGTAATTTAACATAAACAATTTGTCCTTAATTCCTAGGAGCAGTAATTAGATTAGAAATAATTTGTTCTGTATTTACATTGATTCTGTGACTTTTTATAAAATTCAACTTCTATGATCAAGGTACGAGGCATTGAGTTTAACTAACAATTTATTGTTGGTATATTTTTTTTATACAAGATGGAACAATCACCCATTCAAACATTTGTTCCTAAAGTTCCAGAGAGCCAAAAACCCAGGGAAGGGCAAGAGTTTGAAACTTGGAAAGATGCATTTGAATTTTACAATACATAAACAAAACAAGCAGGTTTCAGCGTTTGAAAAGATGTGGGTAAGAATAAGAAGGGTACTGACATATGGACTTGGAAAAACTTTGTATGTTCCAAGGAAGGAGAAACGAACTTGTGTCATGAGCGAAAGAGGAAGAACCCAAAAAATAAGACTTTAAAGAGGTGAGGAAGAACTCGTTGTGACTGCAAAGCCAAAATGAATGTCGTTCGGAATAAGCATAACTCTTTTTTATCGTGTCTCAATTTTCACCGAAGACCATAATCATCCACTTTCAACTCCCGAAAAAGTTTACTTTTTAAGGTCGCACCGCAAGGTTTCAAGTGTTGCAAAAGATCTAATAGATGACTTTGAAGATGCAAATGTACCAACAAGCCAACAACTTGATTAATGGCAAAACAAGCAGGCGAGATTAAAAATATGTGGTTTACTGAGAATGATATCAGAAATTATAAAAGGACTAAGAAAGAAAAAAGAAAGGGGCATGATGTGAGATGCTTGAAAGAGTATTTTTTATCAGAAAAGGTGAAGAACCCTTCATTTTATTTTAAAATTATGAAAGATGACAACAATATGACTAGATGTTTCTGGGTGGACTCTGTTGCAAGAGAAGCTTACACACTCTTTGGTGATGTTGTTGCGTTTGATACTGCATACAACACTAATGAGTATTGCATGATCTTTGCTCCACTCACAGGGGTTAACCATCATGGTCAAACTATTGTACTAGTGTGTGCTTTTTTAAGCGGTGAGTCAAAAGAGTCATTTACTTGGTTGTTTAAACAATGGCTCAAAGTTTTTCTAACTCCACCAAAAGTGATAATCACTGACCAATGTCCGTCAATGATGGAGGTGATCCCTGAAGTTCTTCCAACTACAATCCATCGTTTCTGTATTTGGCATATAATGAGTAAGTTTTCAGATAAACTTGGCCCCTAGCTACCAAACTTTATTATGACTATTTTAAAGATAGTGTGTACAATTCAGAGACAACGGAAGATTTTGATATATGTTGGAAGAATGCTTTCGAAAAAGTGGTTTGGTAGATAATAATTGGTTGAAGATTATGTATAAAATTCATGAGAGTTGGCTTCCCGCCTATTTTAGAGATCATTTTCATGCTGGAATGTCAAGTAGTCAAAGAGTAGAAAGCAATCATTCTTTCTTCAAGAAGTATATTGATAAAAAAAATTCATTGATGCTTTTATCCCAAGGTTTAATATGGCAATTGAACGCCAAAGAAAGGAAGAGTCAAGGGCGGATCATGTTGATATTTATGAAAGTCCAAAATTGTTAACAATGTTGCCTTTGGAAGAGCAGATGTGTTGTGTTTATACGCAAAAATATTTCCAATTGTTTCAAGAACAGGTTGTGGAAAGTGAAGTCTATTTTGCAAAATTTTTAAGCAATAATAAATTTCAGATTGTATATGAAGTTCATAGGATTGATATACAAACATCCAAAGTTCGAAATCTTATATATGACAAATGTCTAAAAATTGCAAAGTGTAGTTGTAAAAAATTTGAATTCGATGGAATCCCATGCAGACACATAATAGCTTTTCTGAAAATAAATAGAGAATTTCGTTTGCCTGATGAATATATTTTGAAAAGATGGATTAAGAGTGTTAGAGTTGGAATTGGTAGGGGCAAGGATGATTTGGAAGCCAAAACTTGAGCCATGTCTCTAATGATGCGAAAGACAATGTTATCTCATCTTTCGTCTTCAGCAATTGAACTTGCTTTGCAAAGTGCAAAAGGGACTGAATATTTAAAAAATATTCTGGAAGCTTCAATGATTCACATTAAAGGCATTATTGTAAATATTAATGTTGAAAATGAGCCGATGGTGAACATTGAGTGCTCGGAGATCATCAATGAGCCACTTGCAGTCAAGGCAAAAGGATCCGGAAAAAGACTTAAATCTTCAAAAGAGAAGGCGATGGTGAAACCTAGACTTTGTCGGTCATGCAATCATCGTGGAGTTGCGCACGACTCATGAAACTGTCCATTGTTGGCTGATAGGTAAAATTTTGAATTGGAATTATGGTGTTTATTAATTTCATTTTGTAGTGCTTAAGAGTATTCTATTATGCTATCGGATGTTTATTTAATTTTTGTACGCATTCTAATCATGATTCAATTGATACTTAAGTAATAAATCCAATGTATTTTTACGCAGGACATGATTTGTAGTTTGGAGGACTATGATTTCATCAATTTTTACTTGGACAAAAGAAAAAAGATGTTGCTCATAGAGTTTTTTTATTGGGATAGTATCTTAATGGGATTATGGTCGTTTGGTGCTTCCCCTGGTGCTTCCCCTTTTAGACTTTTAGTAAGGGACTGAATTTCTGCTTATTTTTGGTCTTCTGCACCAATTATTTTCTTCTTATATTTTTTTTCTCTGTATCAGATGCTTGGGGAGAGCCTGTACCCACTTGTGGGTAAGCTGGAGCATGAATCTGCTGTGAAGATGACGGGTATGTTGCTGGAGACTAAAATCATGCATTTGCTAGAGTCCCCATACCTCTGAAGGCAAAAGTGGCTGAGCCTATAGACGACCTAGGAAATGTTACAAAGCAACTGAAGTTAATTATAGGATATTTGTTAAGTTTGGCTCTCGGCATACTGTTCTAAGAACATTTTGAAGTTAATTTTAGGATACTGGAGTTGGACATCTATTTTCTTTTTGTGCTTATTTTTTCTGGAGTTGGACATCTTGTTACTGTTGGTCTAACCTTTTCAGAATATTTTGATTAGTCATGTATTGGATTTTCATCGACTCTATATTGACTGCAAATATTGCATGGAGTAACTCATTATCTTTCATGAATGAATGAATTGGTCGGTTTTTGGTTTTGGACGGATATATAATCAGCTGTAGTTGTATAGAGGGAATTGTTTCCCTCTCTGACCCAAAATATGTTTTAACTGTGAAATTAGAAGAGAAGGAGAATTATTCTGATTCCATAAGATTCCACAATCATATATCCTGCTCTCAAGTGTTACATCTCTGACATTACTGCAAAACCAAAAGGAGTTAAGGACCTAAAGAGTTTTAAGAACCTGCATTCAGGAAGCAATTTAAACATAATAGAAGTATTGCCCAAGATTTCTCAACACCAAAAGGGTTGGTAATTTCATCTCCATTCTCCAACAACAATTAAAACATATGCAGGTGATCTCCATTCTCCAGGATCGATTAAAGCATATCCAATTTTGTCTACCTCAACAACTAGGAATGCAGCCTCTAAACCTTCACAAGTAGTAAATAGATCACTTGTTCGTTAGCACAAAAAATTTCATCCCCTTCCTAACTGCATCATCGAGCGATTGCACATTCTGTAACTTTGAAATCCAGACTGCATGATGTATGTATCAAGAACTGAAACCCTGTCCCCTGACTCTCCAACTGTTACCAAAAAATAATGCTCACTCATTTGATATATAACATTTCTGTGAATCTCTATATTTTATTTCTGCAATTTAGATTTCATTCATCAAGCACATTTTGAAAAACTCATTAATTTTCGATCAATAATCCTTTGAACTTGGGTTGTTGCCTGTATTTAGCCAAATAATAAATATCCCAACAAAAGGTCATGTTAACATGGCTGAATAGACCCGAATAGACCATGATAAATATCACAGATCCCTACCCTCTTCAAAACAATATATACCACACTGAAATCACAAGTTAATGGCATAATCTCCATCAAGTGAATAAAAAAATTTAAAGAACTCCACAATGATTATCCTGAACATAGTTCACTCACAAGCATTCATTAGAAGGAAAAAAGCATTCAGAAAATATAGATAAAAAAATTAAAACTCTTTAGGTCCTTAACTTTGAGATAAGCAAACAAGCCCAAATCCCTGTACAAAACTAAATTGCTAAGCAACTTAAAGATGTCTCTTTTATTAGAGAGATGTCTCTTTTAAGGATAACTCTGAGATAATTTCTTATTGTAAAAAATGGATAAACAATCATTTGATCCATTATATATATATATATTCTTCAAAATATTATATTCACTTTAAAAAAAAATCAACAGCAGTCTTGTTCTAAAACAGCAAAATTACAAATAGATCTACATATTGTTCATTCCTTCTTATGTGCTGGTTCCTGGCCTATAACCAAGTCCTTGGCCGACTGGGCGACCACGATCACGGTCAGACCTACTTCTAGGAGCTCCCCATCAGCAGTTTTATCCTTCTCCGTCGTCGCTCCCGGTTCTAGAACTGTTGTACTCTTCCCCCTGATTCAAAACATTTTAGGCATTTCATAACTGAAAGTAGAAGAAAGTAAATATTAATAATCTATATATTTGATAGTAATTTCTAATAACTGAAGAGATTAAAAGTTGATGACCAAATGGAGAGGAAAGTAAATATCAATAACACATCAGTAAATATTAGTAACAAATCATGATAAATGGAGAGAACTATATTACCAACTCAGTAGAGGAACTCCATGAAAGATGGCACACAATAACGGGCATGATAACTCCTCGTCTATTTTTAAACAATAAAAAGAGCATAAAATGAGACTGCCATAAGAATTCCATTGCTAGGTTGAGGACAATGAAATCTATTTACTTGTCCAACAGTTATTATGTTGTACCAAATCCATAAAGGTATTATTCCAATTTAACTTCCATATTTGTCCTTGAAGGACTTATACAAATTATACATTTTTAATCACTTTCGACCTCTCAGAAAATGCTTCTTCCAATCAAATATTTCAACAGGTTTTCCAATATATCTTACTCATCCAAATTATCAAATGACCATTTCACCTGGGATTTGACTTCCTAGCAGGAAACATCACCTCTCCAAGACGCCTCCAAAAATTAATTTGATAGCCTTGTCAGGGACTATGGATTGGGTGGTGAAGGGATAAAAGGAGACCCCTCAATTAACCATCAAGGATGGAAGGATGGTTCATCAAAGGATTCCTTCTATCCCTCTGGGATATGTCCCAACCCAAAACTCTTCTAGAAAAAAGGTTTAAAACAAAACTTCAACTAACAAATCCCTCTTGTAATGCTATAATTAGACATAATAAACTATCACATCGATTGGAGACACATAATTAGTTATTATCCATGGAAATTTCCTTCTATTTTATATTTCACAGACACTAATACAACATGACATTCAGACAGAGCAACAAGCATTCAACACCTATTTAAGTGTACTACTGTATTGTGGAGTGTCACCTTGACGAAGGCCTTCACCCTCGACTTCTTCGTCGAGTCCTTCCTTATCACCTTCTTCGGTACTTGGACACTCCAGCCACCGGGACGATCACCACCTTACGCCTGGCGAACCGCCCCTGGAGAAGGATCACAGCCTTATTCGACCTAGGTTCGATAGAAGGCTGAGATAGAAGAAGAGGGTTTGGTGCGGAGAAGATGTGGGTTAGACGAAAGGCTGGGAAAGAACGAGGGAAAGAAAGGAAAGGAGAGAGAGAATTGGTGAGAGGCTAAATTTAGAATGGGCAAAGTTTCAAAAAACACCACGATCTCTTTAGAGATTACCCGCATACTTCATTGTTTTAATCCTAGCCGTTCAATACAAACGAATGGTTCTAAATATATTTTTTCGTTGCTCGAACCTGCAACCTCTGGGGTGGATGTGCCTCAATCTAACCACTTGAACTAGAGGTCCTTGGCATATATATATATATATATATATATATATATATATATATATATATATATATATATATATATATATATATATACACACACACACACACACACACACACTTAGGATTCGCTTAATAGATTTACTTAGAATGTTGGAAAATCCTAGTTTAGGCGTAATGTGGATTAGCTTTCAAACATATTTAACATAATATAACTTTTATCTATTAATAACTTTCTTTCAAAGTAAATAACTGTAAACCCCCTCACCCAAAATTAGACCTACTTGACATAGATAGAGAAACTAGGACTAGTTTGTATCTAATTGGAAATAGGACACGACATTTTATTTAATTTTACAACAATTAAATTACTTAATGCACCTTACCGTTGCTTCGATAATTGGAGCACTACACTAGCCATTGTCTTCCTACAAACTTCACACCCTTGTCCTAGACGTGCCAGTCATCTATTCGGACCTTTGTGTAACTTATAATTATGCTCTCTTGTGCTACATTTTAGTCACACGATATTCGTCGTGGACGTTTATATTTAATTTTAAATAAATACGACTTTGTATCCTTGTGCGTTCCAATCGAAATTGGAGACACAATCTTGACCCGTTTGGTGCAACCCAAATTATGATAATATTCTACCCTGAGTCCTCTATGTCCATGACACTTGTGTCCCACTTAATTTTATCCTCATGTACTTCTAATTAATTCAAGAACACCTTGTGCATTAATTTTAATTAATTTAACCCAATTTCCATCTTTGTCCAATTTTCCAATTGTTGGACACTTTTATGCAAAAGTGCACTAAGGTGTCCACAACATTGGACACCAGACATGAAGAAACCTATTTCCCTTAATATGAATTTTTTTGATAATTTTTGGAATGTGCAACGCACAACATCGTTCCCTCATTTAACCCTAGCTTGCATTTTAATGATGCAAATTATAGCCCTCCAAACACCCCCATGTGAGGCCAAGGCCCAACCCCAAGAGAATGTTGACCAAGCCCACCTACCTAGGTCAACCCCAAACCTATATTATATATATATATATATATATATATATATATATATATATATATATATATATATATATATATATATATATATATATCACTTTTTCCTTTATTTTTCATTCACCACCAAAAACCAATACATAGCCGAATACCAACACCTCCACTACTGTTCATCGTCCCCTTCCTCCTCTTCCCTGCGCAGGAGTCCGGAGCACCCGCCGGACTCGACCTGCACCACCACCTCCTCCCTGCTCTCTTCTTCATCTCCTCCTCTTCCACTGTCCCTCGCCAGACTCCCCCATCACCATCACTATTGCCATCTCCTCTTCATCTTCTTCCTCTTGTCCACTCCATCGTCCCCGGCTAACTTGCCGGAGCCCGATCGTCCTCCGCTCGTCGGACCTCCACAATTCGACCACAGCGGTGACCCGAGCCCCCTCTTCTTTCCTCCTCCGCCAGAACCGTAGCCCGACTTCCTTCATCCCACGACACCCGACCCTGCTGCTCACCGCCATTAACACTTGTGTCCATGACACTTGTGTCCCACTTAATTTTATCTCCATGTACTTCTAATTAATTTAAGAACAACATGTGCATTAATTTTAATTAATTTAACCCAATTTCTATCTTTGTACAATTTTTTAATTGTTGGACACTTTTATGCAAAAGTGCATTAAGGTGTCCACAACATTGGACACAAGACATGAAGAAACCTATTTTCCCTAAATATAAATTTTTTTGATAATTTTCGGAATGTGCAACGCACAACATCGTTCCCTCATTTAACCCTAGCCTTGCATTTTAACGATACAAATTATAGCCCTCCAAACACCCCCATGTGAGGCCAAGGCCCAACCCCAAGAGAATATTGACCAAGCCCACCTACCTAGGTCAACCCCAAACCTATATTCTATATATATATATATATATATATATATATATATATATATATATATATATATATATATATATATCACTTTTTCCTTTATTTTTCATTCACCACCAAAAACTAATACATAGCCGAATACCAACACCTCCCTTACTGTTCATCGTCCCCTTCCTCCTCTTCCCTGCGCAGGAGTCCGGAGCACCCGCCGGACTCGACCTGCACCACCACCTCCTCCCTGCTCTCTTCTTCATCTCCTCCTCTTCCACTGTCCCTCGCCAGACTCCCCCATCACCATCACTATTGCCATCTCCTCTTCATCTTCTTCCTCTTGTCCACTCCATCGTCCCCGGCCAACTTGCCGGAGCCCGATCGTCCTCCGCTCATCGGACCTCCACGATTCGACCACAGCGGTGACCCGAGCCCCCTCTTCTTCCCTCCTCCGCCAGAACCGTAGCCCGACTTCCTTCATCCCACGACACCCGACCCCGCTGCTCACCGCCATTAACGCCACCATTACGACCACCACCGTTGTCCTCCTCCTCCTCGCCGGAGTCGACACAGCAGCCACGACCGCTGTTGAACCGCCTTGCCACCACCACCGTTCACCTTCCCGCCTGAATGCATTCGATCACCCCGACTCCATCAATGGCTGACACCACCACGATCGACATCCTCGACTCATCTACACACCACCACCACCATTAACACGAACTCCTCCTCCTTGGCCGGTTGGCCGGAGCTGCATCACTATCATTCTATCATCATCTTCATCATCATCATCATCATCTCCAATCATCATCATCATCATCATTATCTCCAATCATCATCATCATCATCATCATCATCATCACCATCATCATCCCCACCATTACCCTCGTCGTCATCATCAACATCGTCATCGTCGTCAACCTCATCGTCGTCCCCGTGCGTGCACCCCGAGGTTTGAACCTGTCCCTCTTCACCTTTTTATGTGTGCGTGTGTGTATGCCAGTAGGACATCAATATTTTGTTACCACAGTTACTTGCCATCAGACCCTGAGTCGGTGAACCCAACTCGTATACGTATACGTATGCGTATGCGTATATTCTTCAATTTGGTATATATATATATATATATGTATTTTATAATTAAGTAAATATTAAATAATAATTAGGAATATATATATTTAGACTATACGACCCTAGGACACTGTGGACTGTCCCGTATTTACCTTGACCATGTTGACCCTAAGAACTTGTGAATTGACTACCTTGTATACATTAATGTACTGGCTTAGACACATGTTAATTGACTGTCTGATTGTGTACAACACTTAAAGATGTGACACCCGCGTAAGTAGACGTGCATTTGACCCTTTTAGTCGACCAGTGTCACCCTAGCATACCCCCGAGTCCAGTGTATATATGGTTGTGTATGTGCTAGTGTAATGACTGATATTGTATTGCATTATATTATATGTACATAGGACCCATTGGATTGTTCTGTGCGACTTCAGGAGCAGGTTATTGGTACTACGCAGGCTTCTTGCCAGGAAGTATACCTTACCATTGTACTGTGATTTATATTCTATATGTTGCATGCATTTTATTTCTGTCATTTAGTTCATATACTGCGCATCCAAGGAAACTTGGGTGCAACGACGGTGTCGTCGTATTCTATTTTTATTATGTATATGCATGTGACCTAGTTTATGAGACCACCCCTTTATCATGTGGCATTTTTAGGTTTCATTGGCCATGACACAGCTGTTACACGAGTGTGAGTCTCATATAGATCACGGACTTGCTTGACAGGTCTGGCCTCCTATACGTATGGGCCATGCGTTAGGGATAACTGTTGTTAGAAACTTTGTATGCTAGTAGACCTGACAGTTATTAGAGGTATTATCGTGTCATGGATGTGACATGCTTAGAGCATGGGGTGGGGAGAATAACAAGATATTTGGGCTCCTTTGCACTTTTTTTTTTGTAACCCGGACGCTTCGCCGGAGATACGGGCGGTGATGACCCCTATATATTATCAGGCGGCCTCTGCCGTTCAAAAGACGACATGCTTTGTAGGCCCCTGATTCTTCGAGAGAATTATGTTAATCCCATTTATGGCCAGATAGCCCACTTGTTAGAAAGTTATTCTCAAACTGTATTCACATAGATGGTTAGGCGACCCATTGGATGTTTATTTCAGTACTTTATTGGCATGCTTCTATGTATCTTGTTATGTCCCTCTGAGGACCTGGTCCCTTTTCAGGTGTAGATGTTCATGAGTATTCGCAGGAGCGTAGATCCGGACTGGTTACTTATGTTTCGAGGAGGTCTTCTCTTCGAGTCTCATGATTATTAGTGATGTACTTATATTGTGTTTGCTTTTATATTCTAGTTCGACAGTGGATTTGTTTCCATCCGACTGTCATCCTTAGATACTTCATATTGAGATCTAGATATATAGATATTAGTTATTTAATTATTTATGTTTTCTGTGGATGAGATTTAGATTGTACCCTGTAACTTGTGATAGTTTTTACCACTTGTTAATTGTTATTCATATTACAGCGTACGCATGTGTTATGGTTTCCATATATTGGAGTTGCCATATACATGCGGCTGGCATGCTTACGTGTCCTAGTCCTTATTTTTGAATTGGGACGTGACATATTTTTAGTGGTGGCCCATGCAGGTCGAGAGCATATTATCTCGGTTATGTTACTGTACCGAGCA
The DNA here is from genome assembly GCA_036927795.1 of Iris macrosiphon. NCBI lineage: Eukaryota > Viridiplantae > Streptophyta > Magnoliopsida > Asparagales > Iridaceae > Iris > Iris macrosiphon. The sequence goes on from JAYESA010000003.1 coordinate 56,127,467, forward strand.
AGCCCGCAAATAGGATTAGAGTATAGGATCTCATCCATATTTGACTATGACTCATTCTTTCTAGTCTGTTCTATTTAAATAATTGTATCATGCTTGATTCATGTACTTCCTAATAGTTCCTTGGGTATAGCCCTCTCCTAGAATATAGGAATCCTTGTTGTTATGATGATAATTAGGATAATATTCCTATTAAGAATATAACTAAAATATTGACACATCACTAAGTTTAGAATACCTAATGAACCCTAGCATCTCTTACCTGTAGATTGATTTACCATTACCTCTTGATATATTTATGAAGACTTCAGAGTGGTATAGACACTACTAGGGATTAGTAGAAATTTGACAATATTGTTTGACCCTAGTATTGAGGAACCAATAGAAATCCAAGATTTAATATTAGGACTGAACCTAACTTTCATAGTAAGATAATGTTAGAACTATAAATTTAGATCATTGTCTTATTATTAGCAGACAGTACCTTAGAAAGCCAAAAAGAATAAAATATAATATTCCTTTGATCATACCTCAAACACAGAGATTAGCATCCCACATTTTTCTTAGAGAACCATAATATCATCAAGAGCCGCTATTTTAATTTTATATCTTGTTCCTCCGAAACCTTAACGCTCGCTATTTGTGCGACGACTAATTATGTTTTTCTTTTTTTTATCTTCAACTCTTGCCACCTAATCCTTCTGATTGTAGGCCAAGTGATCTTATTCTATGTTAGGATATATAGTTTGCTAGGATTATAATTCTAATGTTAAAATTTGAAATTATGTGCCTTGTAGTTAGAACCTGATAGTTGAGTTGTTCATTTAGATTGTGATTATTATCCTCTAGTTGTAGATCACGTAAATTGTATCCATAACTTAATACAAATTATGTCCTCTTTCATATTCTTAATATTAACATTTTTGTTCTATGAGCACTATGATTAAGACTTAAGATGACCATTACCTATGGAGTTTTATAATGCAATAGGATACCCTAATAAGTACCAAGATCTTTCCTCGTATACCCCAATAAGAGTTCTACTTTATTTACAAGGACAATATTATTTTGTAGAAACCCATAAATGCAGTTACAGTATTAGTTCATAACCTATTATCACATAGTTCTTTTGACCTATTATTGAAGTGTAACTGAATGACATTAACTGTATACTAGCACAAGACGATAGTGTTTATTCATAATGTAGAACTTAGAGGTCCATGCCCCTATTTGGTTGACTAGCGACTTAGACAAGGAGTTAGTATGACAACTGTAGAGACTGTAGAGTCTTATCTTTTTGTGAACTTGAATTATTTTGTAACTTCTCTCATCATAATCTAGCGTACTTATATTTTCTAAACTACCTCGACTTATGCTGCTATTATAGCCTAGTTTTTACAAGCTTATTCTTTTATCGAGCTTGATCATGATATATGTATTATTAGGGACGCCTACACATTGTCTAATCAGAATCAGTGTATTAAGGTCTAGCTACCCTTAGTACATTTGGTTCGCCCTTCGTAATACAACTTTACGTAGATTGAGATATATAGTTGACTAGTAGACAAATATACTTGCCCTCTAGATATGTCGGAGCACATCATATCAAGTACATAACTGTAATGATGTGAGCATGTGAATAGAAATTTACCAAATAGAATTTTAATCCACAACTGCCTTGACAATTCCTTTTGAATTCTCTAACCGCCTTGATCCCCATACTTGTATTCTATTACCCCCAACTTGAATTCTTTATTATTGCTCTCCGTCTTCCCTTACTTCGGAAAGATAAAATCTCGTGCTTAGTATAAGTTTAATACACAGAGAGTACTAGATATACACCATAGGCCAACCGCATTATTTGGTGACTATCTTTTATAATTAAGGGCACATCACATGTGATATATTGGTGTTAAAGTTTTGAGGATTGAATAACACGATTAAATAATTTGAGGAATATTTTTCTTAAATGTATAGCCTTATGTGATAGATGAGTAAATTCTAAGTTGGGTAGAAATTGTATGGTTAACTTGCGGTAAAATTCTTTTAGATTGTAATCAAGTAGGATTAGATTGAGAGATTAAGTCATTTTAAATGTGGAGAATTTTAGAAGAAGGAGTTAGATGATGAGTATTTAATAAAATTTTGAAATCTTGATATGTCGGACCAAATATTTATACTTTAAGTACATTATTTAAATTTTAAATATGGAAGGTTGAATCATCGATTTGAATTTTGAGGATAAATATAGAATTTTAGACTTGAACAATTGGTGAATTAGATTTAAAATTTTATAATTTGATGATTTAAATTAAAAGTTAAATTTTGATTGTTGGATCACCTATTTAAAATATTGAGGATGTAAATTAAATTTAAAATTTGAAGAGTACGAAATTCTTAAGTGAAAAATAGGAATAATATTTTATTAGAATTATTTTCTAGAGGAGATTATGATAGTTGGAGATTGTATTGTAAAATTTGATATGGGTTATTTAAATCTTGAAGATGTCATATAGATTTAGCTTAAATTAGGATGTTATTATTTAAAAATCGAGAAAAGATTAAAATATATTAAATTTTGATTAAACAGAGGTTACCTTAATTTTGAAAGTGATTACGATGGATTTGAATAGATTTTAAATTTTTGAAGAGATTGCGATTGACTTGTATTATATGCGAATTTGAAGGAATTAACAAATTATACCTTATTTTAATTTCGAGGACGAAATTATTTTAAGTTGGGTAGATTGTAAACTCCCTCACCCAAAATTAGGCCTACTTGGCATAGATAGAAAAACTAGGACTAGTTTGTATCCAATTGGAAATAGGACACGGCATTTTATTTAATTTTACAACAATTAAATCACTTAGTGCACCTTACCGTTGCTTCGATAATTGGAGCACTACACTAGCCATTGCCTTCCTACAAACTTCACACATTGTCCTAGACGTGCCAATCATCTATTCGGACCTTTGTGTAACTTATAATTATGCTCTTTTGTGCTACATTTTAGTCGCACGATATTCGCCGCGGACGTTTATATTTAATTTTAAATAAATACGACTTTGTATCCTTGTGCGTTCCAATCAAAATTGGAGACACAATCTTGATCCATTTTATGCAACCCAAATTATGATAATATTCTACCCTAAGTCCTCTATATCCATGACACTTGTGTCCCACCTAATTTTATCTCCATGTACTTCTAATTAATTCAAGAACACCTTGTGCATTAATTTTAATTAATTTAACCCAATTTCCATCTTTGTACAATTTTCTAATTGTTGGACACTTTTATGTAAAAGTGCATTAAGGTATCCACACCATTGGACACAAGACATGAAGAAACCTATTTTTCTTTCACATAAAATTTTCCCATAATTTTCGGAATGTGCAACGCACAACATCGCCCCCTCATTTAACCCTAGCCTTGCATTTTAACAATGCAAATTATAGTCCTCCAAATACCCTCATGTGAGGCCAAGGCCCAACCCCAAGAGGATGTTGACCAAGCCCACCTACCTCGGTCAACCCCAAACCTAAATTCTATATATATATATATATATATATATATATATATATATATATATATATATATATATATATATATATATATATATATATATATGACCAAGCCCACCTACCTCGGTCAACCCCAAACCTAAATTCTATATATATATATATATATATATATATATATATATATATATATATATATATATATATATTAATTTTTCCTTTATTTTTCATTCACCACCAAAAACCAATACATAGCCGAATACCAACACCACCCCTACTGTTCATCGTCCCCTTCCTCCTCTTCCCTGCGCAGGAACCCGGAGAACCCGCCGGACTCGACCTACACCACCACCTCCTTCCTGCTCTCTTCTTTATCTCATCCTCTTCCACTGCCCCTCGTCGGACTCCCCCCCATCACCATCACCATTGCCATCTCCTCTCCATCTTCTTCCTCCTGTCCACTCCAGCGTCCCCGGCCAACCCGTCAGAGCCCGATCGTCCTCCGCTCGTCGGACCTCCACGATTCGACCACAGCGGTGACCCGAGCCCCCTCTTCTTCCCTCCTCCGCCGGAACCATAGCCCGACTTCCTTCATCCCACGACACCCGACCCCGCTGCTCACCGCCATTAACGCCACCATCACGACCACCACCGCTGTCCTCCTCCTCCTCCTCGCCGGAGTTGACACAGCAGCCACGACCGCTGCTGAACTGCCTTGCCACCACCACCGTTCATCTCTCCGCCTGAATACAGTCGATCGCCCGACTCAATCAACGGCTAACACCACCACGACCGACATCCTCGACTCATCTACACACTACCACCACCATTAACACGAACTCCTCCTCCTTCCTCCCTGATCGACTCCTCCTTGGCCGGACCTCCCTCTGGCCGGAGCTGCATCACCATCACCCCATCATCATCTTCATCATCATCATCATCATCATCTCCAATCGTCATCATCATCATCATCTCCAATCATCATCATTACCATCGTCATCCTCACCATTACCCTCGTCATCATCATCAACATCGTCATCGTCGTCAACCTCATCGTCGTCATCGTCATCCCCGTGCGCGCACCCCGAGGTTCGAACCTGTCTCTCTTCTCCTTTTTATCTGTGCTTGTGTGTATGCCAGTAGGACATCAGTATTTTGTTACCACAGTTAGTTGACATCAGACCCTGAGTCGGTGAACCCAATTCGTATACGTATACGTACACGTATGCGTATATTGTTCAATTTGGTATATATATATGTATTTTATAATTAAGTAAATGCTAAATAATAATTAGGACTATATATATTTAGACTGTACGACCCTAGGATACTGTGGACTGTCCCGTATTTACCTTGACCATGTTGACCCTAAGAACTTGTGAATTGACTACCTTGTGTACATTAACGTACTGGCTTAGACACATGTTAGTTGACTGTCTGATTGTGTACATCACTTGAATATGTGACACTCGCATAAGTAGACGCACATTTGACCCTTTTAGTCGACCAGTGTCACCCCTAGCATACCCCCAAGTCCAGTGTATATATGGTTGTGTATGTGCTAGTGTAATGACTGATATTGTATTATATTATATTATATGTACATAGGACTCATTGGATTGTTCTGCGCGACTTCAGGAGCAGGTTATTGGTACTACGCAGGCTTCTTGCCAGGAAGTATACCTTGCCATTGTACTGTGATTTATATTCCATATGTTGCATGCATTTTATTTCTGTCATTTAGTTCATATATTTTAACTGCTATATAAACTGTGCGTCCAAGGAAAATTGGGTGCAACGACGGTGTCGTCGTATTCTATTTTTATTATGTATATGCATGTGACCTAGTTTATGAGACTACCCCTTTATCATGTAGCATTCTTAGGTTTCATTGGCCGTGACACAGTTGTTACACGAGTGTGAGTCTCATATAGATTACGGACTTGCGTGACAGGTCTGGCCTCCTATACGTATGGGCCATGCGTTAGGGATAACTGTTGTTAGAAACTTTGTATGCTAGTAGACCTGGTAGTTATTAGAGGTATTATCGTGTCATGGATGTGACTTGCTTAGAGCATGGGGTGGGGAGAACAACAAGTAAGATATTTGGGCTCCTTTGCACTTTTCTTTTTGTAACCCGGACGCTTCGCCGGAGATACGGGCGGTGATGACCCCTATATATTATCAGGCGGCCTCTGCCGTTCAAAAGATGACATGCTTTGTAGGCCCCTGATTCTCCGAGAGAATTATGCCAATCCCATTTATGGCTAGATAGCCCACTTGTTAGAGAGTTATTCTCAAACTGCATTCACATAGATGGTTAGGCAACCCATTGGATGTTTATTTCAGTACTTTATTGGCATGCTTCTATGTATCTTGTTATGTCCCTCTGAGGACCTGGTCCCTTTCCAGGTGTAGATGTTTATGAGTATTCGCAGGAGCGTAGATCCGGACTGGTTACTTATGTTTCGATGAGGTCTTCTCTTTGAGTCTCGTGATTATTAGTAATGTACTTATATTGTGTTTGCTTTTATATTCTAGTTCGACAGTAGATTTGTTTCCATCCGACTGTCATCCTTAGATACTTCATATTGAGATCTAGATATATAGATATTGGTTATTTAATTATTTATGTTTTCTGTGGATGAGATTTAGATTGTACCCTGTAACTTGTGATAGTTTTTACCACTTGTTAATTGTTATTCATATTACAGCGTACGCATGTGTTATGGTTTCCATATATTGGAGTTGCCATATACATGCGGCTGGCATGCTTACGTGTCCTCCTTCGTATTTTGGGACTGGGACATGACAATAACATATATGCTTATTTTATTTTATTTTATGATTTAATGGCTAGGAATTTATTTTTCTATGAGTTATTAACACTTATATAACTTAGTAAGAATTTAAAATACTAAACCGAACTCTGAATATGGGGCTTACACAAGTACAAAAATGTACTTGCCTCAATTCTAAGTACAATCTAGTCTTCTACTCTACCTTCATTGTAGCTTTAGAATCCTCTACCAAGCCTCAAGGTTGCTCATAAGTCTTAGGTCCAACTCCTAGGTGCTAGGGGAAGAGAAGTGATGAGGAGAGAGATGTCTACGATGATGAAGAATGGAAAAAAATGAGAGAGAGAGAGAAGAGAGGATGACTTGGGGCCATTAGATAGCTGCCAAGTCATCAATCCTAACTCCCTAACCAATCAGGACCCTCTAAACATAACCAAATACCCAATAGGTATTTGACTTGCCAAGTCAGCAAGTTGACAGGATAAAACAACATGTAAACAGTATATTGGACAGTATGATGTGCAATATACTATACAAGCATGAAATATTTTAATTTTTACGAATTTAGGCTATCCAATCTACGCATACGGGTCTAGGGCAATACCCATAATCTATCTAAGGGTCTAGGGTAGTCTCCTATATAATTATCTTTTCAAAATTAGAAATTCAAATCAGTTACATAAGTTACTTAATCAATTTTAGAAATGTCTATTGCGTTACGGGCGATCCGTCCGTACGACTATCGAACTCTCATAGAAAATCAATAACCATGATATATGGATCCAATATTGGATACACGTACTAGTAATACAAGTGCATGATACCGTATCATAACTTAATACATGATAAATAGAAAGATATAGGATACAAATAAAATATCCATAGAAATATTAAAAATAGTAACGTGGAGTGACAAGTATGTTTTGTATATATTCTTTTCTACCTGTCTAGATATTTTGAATGAGTTATAGAACTGTAATATGATCATTATAGCGGAACATGTGGACATATATATTATATGAAAATTGGTGTTATACATATTATATATACTTCATGTTGGCACTACTGTCATGATATTTTGGTTTGTATATGCATATTGTTAATTTTGGAGGTATAGACAGTATACTACCGTCGATATTACGATGTAGGCTAGGCTTGGACAAACACTCATATCAAATTATTTGGAGAGGATCATGACAAGCCAATAGAGAGAGCTATTTTGAACATAAGCACATTCTAATTGAAAACATAAGTTGAGAGCATGCAGCCAAGACACATTGTGTGAGACTGGTGGTTAGGGACTTTGGTCTTGGTTGGGTCATTAATCTCGAAGAGATCCTACTGATTGGGAAGATGTTACCAATGGAAGTTAGTATCGACATGTTGATCGAGCAGTTGGAGATGGCGGATGATGTGAAGCATCCTAGGGGGTGCAGGCACTAATATAATAAGTCAAATTAGCGACGTCTTCAAACGTCGCTAAATGACATAAAAAATTCGCTAAAAAGTTTTAGTGACGTTTCAGTGACGTCACATTTTAGCTAGTCGCTGACAGGAAAAATGTCGCAAAACGTCACTATAGCGACGTTTAATAGTGACGTTTACGCATCGTTAATTTTTTTCACATTAGCGACGTATCATTTGTCGCTACACGTCGCTAATTTTTTCTATTTAGCGATATTTTGTAACACATTTAGCAACATTTTGCTGACCTGGTAAATACTGCCATGTTAGCCATTTAGTGACGTTTAACGATGTATTTAGCGACGTAGTTAAATGTCACTACCACATTCCGAAAATAGGGGTATTTTCGACTTTTTATAATATTTGATATTATTATAGTTACAATTAGTTAAATTGCATGATAATATTTTTATTTAAATAATTATGTGAGATGTGTGATTAAATATAGTATTAGATGCAGTGTTCATTTATTTTTAACTAGAAGACTTGACCTAGAAGCCAGTAGATGACCACCTGTCCGAATTATAGAATTCTGGATTTATTATTTTATCTAGAATTTAATATTTGGAGATTGTAATTAATTACTGTATTTTAATCAATTATTGCGCATTGCCTTTGCTTCGATATTTGGGACGCTACCCTGACTTTTGTCTTCCAATAAATTTCACAATCTTGCTCTAGACATGTCTGCCTTCCATTCTGCTATTTTTGCAACTCATAATTATGCTCCCTGTGCATTGTTTCTAGCCGCACAAAAATCGTCGCGGACGTTATTTAGTAAATCCCTAATTTATATCGTTGTGCGTTCCAATTAAAATTGGAGGCAATCTTGACCTATTTTTCGTGCGGCCCAAATTAGGGTAATATTCTGTTCTGAGTCTTCTTCATTATTGGTATTGATGACCTGACCTGATTTTGGCTCCATGTACTTAAAATTAATTTTTGAACACAACTTGCATTTTATTCAAATTAAATTGAGGATACTATTTAAACCAATTCTAAAATCCCAATTTAATTCCAGTGCCCTGCTAATTGAGCCCACACCGATCATACAGCGCCCCCTGACCCTACAAAACACCAAATACCGAATCGCCCGCCAAATTTTCGTCATTTTATGTGTTTGTGCAATTTCCCAAATTTAAGGGGGCTAAATTGCAAATTTACATTTTTGTGTCAACACCCAATTGTTTAACCAATGAGGAATCTTTAATATTTTAATCATCATCCTCATTCCCACATGAAAATTTATTCATGACCAATCTGGACCACTCATTCTATGGGTGCATCCTCACCCTTGATTCCCACATACATCACCCTATTTAAAGTCCCATCAACACTTTTCCCTAGAAAACCCTAATCCCCAAGCAAGCCCCCACCTCTCTCTCTCCTCCTCTCAAGCCTCCAACGTAGGAGTTCTTTTTCTTCTTCTTTTTTTCCTTTCTTCTCCTCTTTTCTTCTTCTTCTTCTTCTTCTTTGTTCTTTTAAATTTAAATTGGAGAACAAAGGGGGGGAAAACCTGGGTACTGTTCACCCCCATCACCATTTACACTGTTCTCTGGCCGGCCGACTGCTCCGGTCAGCGAGCCCTCCGGCCCTCATCCCTGCATCCTCCCCCGACCCGAACACCTTCACATCTCCCATCTCCCAACTCCCCCATCCTCGCTGTCATCCCCGGGCCTACACTCCGGCCGGCGTCCCCATCTGCAGTCCCTCCTCCGGCGGCCTGCAGTAGTTCCCGGCGGCCGCTGCACCCTCCAACTCCACCGGCGACCCTCCCTACAGCCGGCCGACCTCCACCATCATCTACTCCCACCGGCGGCCGAGCCACCGAGCATCTCCCCACTCTTCTTCCCCCTGCTGCTCTTCTCCCCGCGGCTCCACAGAGCCGAGATCGACTCCGGCGAGCACAGCCGAGCAGCCACTCCCTGCTGCTCAGCCATGCTCCACTGCCCCTCCCGCTGCCTGCCGTACTCCGGCCAACCGACCCCCGATGTAAGCTTCTTCTCCTCTCTCTTCCTTCTTTCTTCCTGTGATTATACATCATACATGTATGTAAGTATGTATGTAGATATTAATGTATAGGTATTTGCATATATTTAATTAATGTGTGTGTATATGTGCATGTTTTTAATTTAATTGGTATATACATATATGTATATATGTACTTATATATACTAGTATATAGTATTGCATTTTCAATTGGTATATATGTATATATAATTGGTATAAGCATAGTATATGTGTATATACTTTAGCGTATGTAAGTATTAATGTACATATATATATATATATATGATATATGTTGAATAGTGTATTGTATTTTTCATATAGAAAATGTGTATCAATATGTATAGTGTATATTGAGTATACGTATGTATTTAAAATATGTAAATGTATATTCTTATTTATTAGTAATTAATTGTATAATTATAGTATGTATGATAAAATGAATAAATAAGTAAATACGTATTTTGGTAATTGGTATATATATATGTGTACATATATATATATATATATGTATATAATAAGATTTGGTATATATTCAAATAACCGTATTTTGGTATCAATATATATATGTAGAGTTATATTTTCGTATTGGTATATATATTTTGTATAAACCCTTAGCATATTTTAATATATATATACATATATTTTGTATATGTATTTAATTTGATATATATATTGTAAGTACATATGTTAATTTAGATATGTATATTTAGGTATCTAGCTACAAGGTGACCAGTATCATACCTAGCGTAGTCCCGAACTCAGTATTTTTAGACTGTGTTAGTGTAGCATCTGATGCAAATATTGTTTTGCTTGTAATATGTTTATAGGACTGTTGGTTCACCAGGGGATACTCTGGAACAGGACACCAATAATTACCAGCTAAGGACCCAAGGCAAGTACATTCTCTGATAATTTCCAAATTCTTGATAATTTCTATAAATTCAATAATCTTGAAATGTTACAACTGAATCTTTGACACTGTGCTACACGGACTAGTATAGCTTGGATCTGCAGTCATGAGATGTTACCTTGATTATCGTATTTACATTGTACACGACATGTATATTAGACATCGTACATGATAGACTGGACTTGCTCGTGTATCGTGACGTGTCATGGTTGGATCCACAGTACTAGTTGGGGGCGGGGAAGTAGTTAGTAAGAAATGTGATCATAACCTCTTATTGTAGTATAGAAAATTGTAAGTGTTAATCATGCTCTTCACCCATGATTAGCCAGGCCCTGTAGCTATCGTACATGTTCCCAAGCCGATCACATTTTGAACTACTATTTCAAACACTTAGAATAGATTACAGTTCCCTATTTAAATCATATACTACATCACCCGTATATGATATTGTTTCTTGTTCTTTTCATTTTCATACATGCACTGACTGTATCATATTGCCTATTGCCTGTCTCTTTACTTTGCCTGTCTCTCTTTAATTGCCATTGCATTTATTTCACTGTCTTCTCAGTAGCTAGCATGACATGTTTATTACTTTATAGTCCTTATCAATTAAATGGAACTGTTATTTGAGATTTGTACTTTGCTCCTTCCTGACTGGAAACATTTTTTCAGACCATGCCTTAGAGGACCGATGTCCGACACTTTATGGACCATATGGTGAGTAGTTGCAGACTTGGTAGTTAGTTGTGATTCCGGGAGGTCTAGCAGGAATCACTAATTCTTCTGGTTTCCTGATTAGTTCTTTTAGCAGACTGTTGGTACCGGATTTGTCTCCGGCATTTTTATTGAGACTTGGATATTGTTGAGTTAGATTACATTCTGGATTTGTGTTGTATTTAATTTTCTGTTTGATATCTTATCGTGCTGTAATCCTATGATTGAGTATGTGTACATTTTATTCGTGTCATCCGTGCCTCCTTATGGAGATTGGATGCTTGTGTGAGATTGGCTAGATAGTATCATGACCTTGACAGCGTTCTACCGCCAATGCTGCGACGTAGGCTGGACGTACCCACGTACTCGTACCCCTAAATCGGGTGCGGGTCGTGACACATTTTTAGTGGTGGCCCATGCAGGTCACACTTTGCAAGTTGTGCGATGTCGTAGTAGTATGGCATCTTGGTTACACTACTGCGTACCTGCGATAGGATCTAGGACATAGGATACTAGGGCGAGAGCGAATACTCAATCACAATTCCTTGAGAGATTCCTGGGATGACCCCTGAGAATCTTGTTATAATTTCCAATTTAAAATCATTCCCTTGTTCCGTCCATTCTCACTTTTTGATGTTGAATTTGATTATTGTTAATTAGGTATTAAGTTAGGATTTTGGTTTCATAGAGGGGTTTGATTTCATATCAAGATGAATTTGCAGACTGATTTATGGTATTATCTGATGACGCATGACGATAAGGACAGCGAGGAAGATTAACATTAGAGCTATTGGACTACAGAAGGTGGATTTAAATCTTTAATTGAAGATTAAAAGTAAATTGCAAATTTTTTGAATTTTTAGAAGTTGAGATGTTGTTATAAAAACTTTTTGAGGATTCAGATTCGATTCAATAAACCTAGACAAGTCTGTAAGGATTTTTTTGTGTGATTAAGTTTTTTATTTCAGTATTTAGATAATTGGTCTTGAGAAAGGTATATGCATTATACTTTAAATTATTCGAGGAGTTAGTTTTGAGGACTTTACTTGGAGGATAAAATCTTATAGTGAGAGAGATATATTAGTATATAATAGATGAGGTGCATGTGTAAGGATCTGTTGGTTTGAGCATAATTGAGATCTCACTGCCAACTGGCTTAGGTGTTCATCTAGGGTTGTATTAGAGAGTGCAGTACTTAGAATAGTGTGTTGCAATTGTTATGCACTTGAGTGATAGGAATAACTAGTATCAGCGATTGCAGTAGGTAAGGAAGCTAGCAGTGAGTATGTTCAAGTAGAACTGTGGTACTTAGAGGGATAGAGGTATCAGACCATGGATGTATCTTTGACCTGTGCAAACACAACTAGGAATGTTATTCCCATCTATTTATCTTGAATGTTGCTTCTTTAGAACTGTACTGTCCTTCCTTGATGATATCGCATTTTTGCCTTAATTGATTCTTTGGGATCTGTCTTCAGGATGTCGCCGCAGACACGATCTATGAGAGCAGGAACATCAGCTTTAGAGGGGTCTGCCACCTCTCCACCTGAGAGACAGACAACCATAGTTCCTCCTACATCTCCGATACACGTAGGTGATCCTCCTCCTCTACCTGTTCAGAGGATTGCCGCAGATGTGACGGACAACCTTCCACCTCCACCGACTCCGATTCCCGGAGGTTTGCCCATTGACGGAACGCAGATGTTTACCTTGATCCAAGGCATGGTAGATGCCCAGAGAGTAACGGCAGACGCTCAGCGAGTTCAAGCTGAGGCTCAGAGGGTGCAAGCAGAAGCGCACCAGGCACAAACCGAGCTGATAAGAGAAAACATGGAGAATGCTCATCAAGTGACTCTCCAAGCTTTGGAGAGAGTAGCACAGTACCAGCAGTTTCCTGGCCAGCAGCAAAGATCAGGTACTATAATGGATTTTAAAAGGATGATGCCTCGAGAGTTTAAAGGCACCGAAGGAATACTCTACGCTGACGACTGGCTAGAGGATATAGAGAGGAGCCTGTGATTGACCCAGATTCCGGAGAACTTGCAGATAGAAGCCGCTGGCAGTCAGATGTTCGATATCGTACTCACGTGGTATCGCACGGAACCGAGAATTACTGCACAAGGACTTACTTGGGAGACCTTCAAAGAGCTCTTCAAGGAGAAGTTCTTTCCCGACGTGGCATTGGGAACCTTGGAAAGTCAGTTTCATGACTTGGTTCAAGGAGACATGTCGGTCGAAGAGTACGCTGTAGAATTCTGTAGATTGAGCCGTTTTGCATCGTCTATGATTCGAGACCCAGGAGATCGAGCCCAGAAATTTAGAAAGGGACTGACGAGAGAGATTAGGTCACGCACTTCTGGTCGTCGTACCGCTACCTTTGAGGGTATCTTGATGGATGCTCAGATTGCAGAAGAGGATCTGGATCTCAGGCCTAAGAGGAGTCACAATACTTTTGGAGATACGAATGGTAGCACAGGACCAGCCAAGCATCCCCGTATTCAGCACCAACAGCAGTATCAAGTACCATTTCATATTCAGCAACAACCATGGACATTTCAGCATCCACCGCAGTACCTAGCACCAGTTCCTATCCAACAACACCCATGGGCGTATCAGTATCAACAACAGTACCAGGCACCAGTCCGTGTTCAACAGAATCAGCAACAGCCTCCGAGAGAGACACAACAGACTTGTCATTTCTGTAAGAAGCCAGGTCACCTTTGGGAGAGCTGTAGAACGAGACTAGGACTTTGTTGCACTGCGGTGCTGCGGGACATCGAGTAAGGAATTGTCTTCTAGCCCCTTATCTTCCCGGCCAGCGCGCAGCTTCAGATTATAGAGATCCAGTTAGGCTACCTGTGGAACCGTATATTGCTCAGCACCCGCAAAGGGAACCACCCCAGCAGGGCGGGGCAATTGCGACGACGATCGAGGAGACCGATACTACAGGTAATGTGTTAGCAGGCTCTGTTCTTTCCTTCCTTCTGTTCTTATCTATTTGATTGATTGACTGATACCTTAGTACCGTAGCTTGTATGCATGATTCTTGTTATAATGTAGTTAATGGTACCTCTGATATAGAGACTGCAATACCATGACAAGACACCATGACCGTACATATTCCCCTTAGGTTGCATGTTGTATAATTGTAGGAAGGTTTTCTTAGACCATGATTATCGGGGTTTGACCATGATGAAGATTCATAAAGGAGTTATGACTTGACAGGAGAGACAAGATGATTAACAAGATGATTAAAAATTTGAGGATAAGTATCGATTTAAATAAAGGGCCAAAAATTTAACATGGCAGACTTTATGATCTATTAATTCCAGGAAGATTATGGCATATTTAAATTGGTTATTAAATTTAGAAATTTTGGGAGATTTATCATTATATTTATTTGGTTGCAAGTTATGAATTTTAGAATTTTATAGTTGGATGTCGCATTTGGAAAATCCCTAAGTATCGCATTGTTGAGTATTTTGAGGAAGAGAAAATCGAGAAATAAAATTTGACGAATAAACTTGTGAGACGAGATTACATTTTATGATTGTGCATTGATTAAAATCAAATTTGAGGAGTGGATATTAAATTCCGAGTATTGAATTATTAACTAAAAAAAAAAAAAAATTGGGGAAATTTTTGATAAAAATGGACTTTTATTTCTATTTCGAGGATTTTTCAGGTTATGCAATAATTTCAGAATTTTTGACAAATTGTGAAAAGACCTTGTGGATTATTAACTGATTTCGTGATTGAAGAATTTAAACTTTGAGGAAAAATGATAATGTGTATGAATAAGCGCTACTTTGAGGATTTTAAATTTTGAGGACGAAATTCTTTTAAGGAGGGTAGACTTGTCACTACCACATTCCGAAAACAGGAGTATTTTCGACTTTTTATAATATTTGATATTATTATAGTTACAATTAGTTAAATTGCATGATAATATTTTTATTTAAATAATTATGTGAGATGTGTGATTAAATATAGTATTAGATGCAGTGTTCATTTATTTTTAACTAGCAGACTTGACCTAGAAGCCAGTAGATGACCACCTGTCCGAATTATAGAATTCTGGATTTATTATTTTATCTAGAATTTAATATTTGGAGATTGTAATTAATTACTATATTTTAATCAATTATTGCGCATTGCCTTTGCTTCGATATTTGGGATGCTACCCTGACTTTTGTCTTCCAACAAATTTCACAATCTTGCTCTAGACATGCCCGCCTTCCATTCTGCTATTTTTGCAACTCATAATTATGCTCCCTGTGCATTATTTCTAGTCGCACAAAAATCATCGCGGACGTTATTTAGTAAATCCCTAATTTATACCGTTGTGCGTTCCAATTAAAATTGGAGGCAATCTTGACCTATTTTTCGTGCGGCCCAAATTAGGATAATATTCTGTTCTGAGTCTTCTTCATTATTGGTATTGATGACCTGACCTGATTTTGGCTCCATGTACTTCTAATTAATTTTTGAACACAACTTGCATTTTATTCTAATTAAATTGAGGATACTATTTAAACCAATTCTAAAATCCCAATTTAATTCCAGTGCCCTGCTAATTGAGCCCACACCGATCATACAGCGCTCCCTGACCCTACAAAACATCAAACACCGAATCGCCCGCCAAATTTTCGTCAATTTATGTGTTTGTGCAATTTCCCAAATTTAAGGGGGCTAAATTACAAATTTGCATTTTTGTGTCAACACCCAATTGTTTAACCAATGAGGAATCTTTAATATTTTAATCATCACCCTCATTCCCACATAAAAATTTATTTATGACCAATCTGGACCACTCATTCTATGGGTGCATCCTTACCCTTGATTCCCACATACATCACCCTATTTAAAGCCCCATCAACACTTTTCCCTAGAAAACCCTAATCCCCAAGCAAGCCCCAACTCTCTCTCTCCTCCTCTCAAGCCTCCAACGTAGGAGTTCTTTTTCTTCTTCTTTTTTCCTTTCTTCTCCTCTTTTCTTCTTCTTCTTCTTCTTCTTCTTTGTTCTTTTGAATTTAAATTGGAGAACAAAGGGGGGGAAAACCTGGGTACTGTTCACCCCCATCACCATTTACACTGTTCTCCGGTCGGCCGACTGCTCCGGTCAGCGAGCCCTCCGGCCCTCATCCCTGCATCCTCCCCCGACCCGAACACCTTCACATCTCCCATCTCCCAACTCCCCCATCCTCGCTGTCATCCCCGGGCCGGCCTGCACTCCGGCCGGCGTCCCCATCTGCAGTCCCTCCTCCGGCGGCCTGCAGTAGTTCCCGACGGCCGCTGCACCCTCCAACTCCACCGGCGACCCTCCCTACAGCCGGCCGACCTCCACCATCATCTACTCCCACCGGCGGCCGAGCCACCGAGCATCTCCCCACTCTTCTTCCCCCTGCTGCTCTTCTCCCCGCGGCTCCACGGAGCCGAGATCGACTCCGGCGAGCACAGCCGAGCAGCCACTCCCTGCTGCTCAGCCACGCTCCACTGCCCCTCCCGCTGCCTGCCGTACTCCGGCCAACCGACCCCCGATGTAAGCTTCTTCTCCTCTCTCTTCCTTCTTTCTTCCTGTGATTATACATCATACATGTATGTAAGTATGTATGTAGATATTAATGTATAGGTATTTGCATATATTTAATTAATGTGTGTGTATATGTGCATGTTTTTAATTTAATTGGTATATACATATATGTATATATGTACTTATATATACTAGTATATAGTATTGCATTTTCAATTGGTATATATATATATATAATTGGTATAAGCATAGTATATGTGTATATACTTTAGCGTATGTAAGTATTAATGTATATATATATATATATGATATATGTTGAATAGTGTATTGTATTTTTCATATAGAAAATGTGTATCAATATGTATAGTGTATATTGAGTATACGTATGTATTTAAAATATGTAAATGTATATTCTTATTTATTAGTAATTAATTGTATAATTATAGTATGTATGATAAAATGAATAAATAAGTAAATACGTATTTTGGTAATTGGTATATATATATATGTGTACATATATATATATGTATATAATAAGATTTGGTATATATTCAAATAACCGTATTTTGGTATCAATATATATATGTAGAGTTATACTTTCGTATTGGTATATATATTTTGTATAAACCCTTAGCATATTTTAATATATATATACATATATTTTGTATATGTATTTAATTTGATATATATATTGTAAGTACATATGTTAATTTAGATATGTATATTTAGGTATCTAGCTACTAGGTGACCAGTATCATACCTAGCGTAGTCCCGAACTCAGTGTTTTTAGACTGTGTTAGTGTAGCATCTGATGCAAATGTTGTTTTTCTTGTAATATGTTTATAGGACTGTTGGTTCACCAGGGGATACTCTGGAACAGGACACCAATAATTACCAGCTAAGGACCCAAGGCAAGTACATTCTCTGATAATTTCCAAATTCTTGATAATTTCTATAAATTCAATAATCTTGAAATGTTACAACTGAATCTTTGACACTGTGCTACACGGACTAGTATAGCTTGGATCTGCAGTCATGAGATGTTACCTTGATTATCGTATTTACATTGTACACGACATGTATATTAGACATCGTACATGATAGACTGGACTTGCTCGTGTATCGTGACGTGTCATGGTTGGATCCACAGTACTAGTTGGGGGCGGAAAAGTAGTTAGTAAGAAATGTGATCATAACCGCTTATTGTAGTATAGAAAATTGTAAGTGTTAATCATGCTCTTCACCCATGATTAGCCAGGCCCTGTAGCTATCGTACATGTTTCCAAGCCGATCACATTTTGAACTACTATTTCAAACACTTAGAATAGATTACAGTTCCCTATTTAAATCATATACTACATCACCCGTATATGATATTGTTTCTTGTTCTTTTCATTTTCATACATGCACTGACTGTATCATATTGCCTATTGCCTGTCTCTTTACTTTGCCTGTCTCTCTTTAATTGCCATTGTATTTATTTTACTGTCTTCTTAGTAGCTAGTATGACATGTTTATTACTTTATAGTCCTTATCAATTAAATGGAACTGTTATTTGAGATTTGTACTTTGCTCCTTCCTGACTGGAAACATTTTTTCAGACCATGCCTTAGAGGACCGCTGTCCGACACTTTATGGACCATATGGTGAGTAGTTGCAGACTTGGTAGTTAGTTGTGATTTCGGGAGGTCTAGCAGGAATCACTAATTCTTCTGGTTTCCTGATTAGTTCTTTTAGCAGACTGTTGGTACCGGATTTGTCTTCGGCATTTTTATTGAGACTTGGATATTGTTGAGTTAGATTATATTCTGGATTTGTGTTGTATTTAATTTTCTGTTTGATATCTTATCGTGCTGTAATCCTGTGATTGAGTATGTGTACATTTTATTCGTGCCATCCGTGCCTCCTTATGGAGATTGGATGCTTGTGTGAGATTGGCTAGATAGTATCATGACCTTGACAGCGTTCTACCGCCGATGCTGCGGCGTAGGCTGGACGTACCCACGTACTCGTGCCCCTAAATCGGGTGCGGGTCGTGACATTAAACGTCGCTAAATTACAAAAAAAATTAAAAAAAATCTGAAATAAATGTTTGCTTGCAGTTTATCATATAATTTGCCATATATCCTTGTAATATCATAGTTCATAAAAATAGACAAATCTGGAGCAACCCTCCGTTGAATTTTCTGTGTTCGTTGACCCCTTCGGTAGAACAATCAACATCGGTAAATTCGCATACATTTAATGAATAATAAAGAAAAATTTGAAGAAAATGACACATTGGAATTACAAACAGTCTCAAAAAAATCTCGTCGTAAAGAATGCAATAAATATCCACACAACTGAGTGCAAGAAATAAAGTTTGAAAGCCTCAATAAATATATAATATTCATAAATGACCCAATATCATGGGTTAAAACACAAAAAACAGTAAAATTTCCTAACTAGGACTACTGCGGATCTGGAGGAGGATGAGCACTGGCGCGCATTAGGGATAAGAATAACTCATACTGCTCTTGTAAAATTGACACCGATATCGATGAAGAAAGTAGTGACGTCGGTGGAGTCGGTGTCATGAAGGTGCACCAGGAGGACGTATCTGCTCCAACGATGCTAGTCGATGGTTGTATGAATCCATGGTAGATAACAGTCTCGTACTGCTAGCAGCCATTGAATCTTGCATCATCGTCAGCCTCTCACCCATGGACAGTTGTGATTCATGCAGCTCCATCACGCTGCGCTCTGTCGATGCTCTAAGATTAGTAATGCCATGCTCCGTCCTCTCGGTCATATTCCTGAGCTCCATGATGATGTGCTCGAGCGTATCAAATTGTGCTATGAGCGTCACATCGTCTGTCTGCGGCTAAGACAATGGCTGCTCCTCCATCATTCGCAGCAACTCGTCATGGAGAGACACAATCTGACGGTCAACGTTCTCCTAGACTCGGACAGATGCCTGCAGGGCTGTGGAGAATGTGTACTTGCAGAGTAGGTCCTAGAGGACTGCGTCGCAACAAAGGCGCCATAGGATCCCGTACTATAGTACGTACCCCTTTAGAGACCACTAGCGGTGGTCACCCATAGCTCGTCTACCACTGAAGCTGGAAAGGGCTGCAAGGAAGTACTAGCCTCTCCCGCTGTAGGTGCACTAGCAGTTGCCCGCTTATAGAGCCTAAGAAACTCGGCCTAAAAAAGTATGGATACTCGATAATTGCTAATGTCTAAGATACTTATTACTAACTACATGGATATTTATTTGCATATTTCCTAAGTTATATTAAAATTAACACAAAGTAAAGTAATACTTACATAGGTCTGTGAGGCCCTCTCATCAATGAGGTTTCCGCCCTTCTGATGGGTGGCCAGGAAGACGGTCACCATGTTGGCATCCTCACCCCTCTGTATCTGTTAAAAATATATTATTTAGTACTAAAATTAAATATTTTAGCCTACTACCATTTTATCGTACTTGAATTAAAATAATATATATGAAATAAAAATATATACCAAATGATGGAAATGTTCCGTAATCGGAATCAAACCACCACACCACTTTGTTGCCTTCTTCCTGGCCGCCTTGTCCTTCTCAGATCTTTCCATGTACCTTGGATCGTCGAATCTAGCCCTCATCGCAGTCCACTACTCAGGCATGATCCAACCTTGGATCGATTTTCTTTTACGATCACGAGCCTTCTGGTCATCCATAACATCACTGATCAGCTTGGCGGCAATGACAGAAAATATCTGCTCGATCAACTCGACCTAGTGCAATGGATAAATATATATTTACTACAAGAAGTAATTTAGTAAGTTATATAATATGTATAAATTAAATGATTGATATTAAAATTAAATATACTTTTACCGTGAAGTGCGCAAACCAGAACGCCTTTCTCTCATCCAGAGCATCAGAGTAGTTGATCCAAGGGCCACCATAGTTGTACCTTAGGAAGTAGCCCAGACGTCTCTGTACCGACGATGGACGATATCTATATAGAGATAATTATATTCATGAAAAAGTGAATATATGATGAAAAATAAATACACGATATATATGATGATAAATCAACAAATTGACTTACTTTGTACCATTGGCCCAAATCTTCGTTCGCGTCTTATCCGGAGGTGTGAATTGAGGGTCTCGCTGATACGGAGATGGCGTTAGCTCAACCCCCGCCATCTTCTCATCTATCTTCATGGTTCCGTCAACAGTAGGAACGCTAGATGAGGGAGTAGTCTCAGGCCTGGAACTACTCGTCCCGGGAGTATTGCCACGTAACGTCGTCGCAGTCGGAGATGTCGCTGGTCAATATACTGGAGTACTTGGCGACGAGGATCCAGAACCAGCAGTAAGCAGTACCGGAGGAGCACTCTGTCTACCTCGGGACCTGTTGAACGCTTCGCGTCGTCCTGTCATACCTGATAATAATATATGATGATATAATAAATAAACAGATATAAAATACATTCTATAGTGAAAATGTTATACATATCTTACAGTATTAATAGAATTGCACAGTAAATAACTAGTAGTATCACAAGTCTAAATGTATAGTATATTCTGCAGTCAAAATATAATACATGTCACAAGTCCAAATGGATTTATTTTATTTTCAATCATCTTTAAAAAATTTATCTTGTTCGTCTTCCTCGTCCTTGTCTTCCTCTTCCATCTCATCTTCACTTTCATCTACTCCATCTTTATCTTCGTCTTTCTCTTCGGATAATTCTACCCTTTATACATTATTAGTCGTGTAATGAGTAACTTTCGTTGAGTCCACATCTACAATATTTGTTACAAGAGGTAGCTCGTCCTCCTGATAAGCTATTTTGTCAACGTCAAAGGTATTTCTAGATTTAGTCTTGCATACTGCCCACCAGTTCGACCTCTCTGATCCCCGTCTAGGATAAGTTGTGAAGTACACGAGCTGAGCTTGACTTGATAGGACAAATGGTTCATAACCTTGATATATATGCTTGTAGTTTATATCCATAAGACCATGCTTGTCAATTTTCTAACCTTGATCTTGAATCGGATCGAAGCATTCACACTTAAATAACATGATCTTAGCAGGTTCTGTGCCATAATTATATGTCAACTCCATAATATCTCGTAAGATGCTAAAAATATTATTGCCTGGATCGACGTCTTTGTAGTTTGAAGATTTGATACATAAACAACTGTTTTTCATGGAATCAAGATCCAGGAAGTTGTCTCTGATCAGAGCATTTGTTGACTTGAACCTAAACCCATTCATACAGTAACTTGGCCATATTTTAACGACAGTAATGGGTCCCTTGGCTAGAGTTTTAATAGATTCAGTCTCGAGTATTATTAGACAATCGACCTAAATACCAAAGAAGCAATAGTAAGTTATTTATTGTGTAAGTGCATACAAAAAAAGTAATTACCGAGCTCCTTATATGTGCGCTCAATCAAGAAGAAAAATGATGTCTCATTTCTAGTTCTCTTTCTTCGAACGTTATGTAGGGTCTAATCGACCTCAACTCATTATTATATGTGCTGAAAAACAATGAAGCAACCGCCGATTAGTAGCATAATATTAGCTTATACTATTACATTGAGATAACGTAAATATGGACGTATTAATTACTTACCCCTCTAGATTCTCCACTTCATCCTCGTCGCAATTGAGTAATATATAGAACTGAGCAGCCCTTAACTCATCGTCATTCAAATATCTCTTCTTAATTTTTCCCAAAGGCTTTCCGAACGCATTGAATACTTTCAGTATTGTATCATTAGATTCCTGATATCTGTCGTCGTTTCTCGGAGCTCTCATTCTATTAGTAGCAACATGATGTTTGAAATACGTCGAGCAAAAGTTTGTAATTTTCTCGAGAACATATGCTTCACAAATAGAACCCTCAACCCGTGCCTTATTTTTTACCTTTCTCTCTAGGTGATTCAAATACCGCTCGAACGAGTACATCAACCGATAACTGACAGGCCTACCAACACGTGCTTCATAAGAAATATAAATTGGCAAATGCTCCATGGAGTCGAAGAATCCAGGAGAAAATACCTTCTCGAGCTTGCACAGTGTTACTACAATGTACTTATCTTGCTTTTCTAGACGATTGACGAGCAACTTATTAGAACAAAGATCACTGAAGAATATGCTGAGCTCTGTCAATGGATCCCAAACGACCTGCAGTAAAAATTTCTAAAATATAATCAGAATTAACCTCTACATGAATACGTGACAATTGTGGCTCTTTATACCTGTCAATTTGTTCTCCTTGAGGTTGATGCATCTTCTCAAGTTCGACGCGTACCTGTCTAAAAATTTTAGGCCCTTAATCCACCTACAAAATCTTCCTTTATCCTTATTCTCCAGTGAGAAAATTGCCTTAGGCTGCTTTAACTTTTCATTCCCCTCCTCTATCAAATGCAATACAGGATGTCTACATATTTCTTCCAAGTCCAACCTGTCATTCTGATTGTCTTTCGTCTTCCCTTTTAAGTCCATTACAGTATTAATTATGTTGTCAAACACATTCTTCTCAATATGTATGACATCAAGGTTATGTTTGATTAAATTGGTGCTTCAATATGGCAGATCCCATAATATACTCCTCTTCGTCCAGTTATGAGTGTGACCAAAATTTGTCACACTTGTAGCCCTTAACAGGCTCTTCGATAGCAGTTGGTAAATCTTTTACCTCTTCCCATATCGTATATTCGGACCACCTTAGCGGTGGATTGGCCTTATCCACAACGCCGGTACAAAAAACATTTATGTTCCTTCGGTACGGATGATCCTTCTCCAGGAATTGTCGATGACAATCAAAGAAAGACGGTTTGCCTCCATGTTTCAAACGGAAAAACTTAGTGCGGTCCATGCAATACAGACATGAGAGACGACCATGAGTGCTCCATTTCGATAATATTCTATAGACCGAAAAGTCGTTGATGGTCCACATAAGTGCTGCCCTCATCTAAAAATTCTGCTTTCTAGAAAAATTATACGTGTTAGTACCTACTTTCCACAGCTGATTCAACTCATCTACCAACGGCTGTAAATACACATCAATATTCCTCTTCAGATTGTTCAGACCCGGGATAATAACGATTAGGAACATATATGGAGTCTTCATACACATCCAAGGCGGTAGATTGTACGGAGTAACGATCACAGGCCAACACGAATATTGGGAGCCCGAAAGTTCGAATGGGGTAAAACCGTCGGAGGAGAGCCCCAATCTGACATTATGTGAATCCGAAGCAAAATCTGGATACTCTCAATCAAAGTGCTTCCATGCTTCTCCAACGGATGGATGATCCAACACTCCTTCGATCTGTTTTTGCCTGTGCCAACTCATGTTTTTTGCAGTATTCTTCACCATAAACAACCTATGTAATCGCGGCGTTAAAGGAAAGTAGTGTATCGAATCGGTAAGCTTCCTTGCACCGATGGCCTTGTAGCGATCAACACCACAGAATCTGCCTGCATCTTCATCTTTGTCATTTTTGTAGTACAACATGCACCCGTTGCGACATGCATCGATTTTCTTATATCCCATCCAGAGCGATCTCACCATCCTCTTAGATCGGTAGAAGTCATTAGGCAACTTAGTACCCTCCGGCAAGATCTCTATAATCAACTCTATAAGTCGTTGTAGCATTCTTGCGACATATTAAAATCGAACTTGATGCTCAACAATTTTATAACCACCTCCAACGGTGAATGATCCTCACAACCATGATATAATGGAGTCCTTACATTCTCTAGTAACTCTATGGACTTTGCAGCATCGACATTCGATGTCTCCTCAGCTGTATCATGATTATCCGGATTAAAACTAGGTTCGACAGCGTCAAAAACCATGTTCACGCACCCGTCGTCGTAATCAACATGGTCGTGGACATCCATATACGGCTCCACATAAGGCTACGACTCTGATGCTAAAGACATATGTTCTCTGTGTGAGGTCCACTGATAGTAATTCGGCGTGAAACCCCTCGAGTATAAATGATATGTCATATCCACTTTTGAGTGATATTTTAAGTTGTGACATCTCACACATGGACACTTAATTTTGGTGCCGTCCATGTACTGAGGGAACGCCTTGGCGAACTGCAGGAACTGTTTTACCCCCTGTATGAATTCATCCCGCACACCGCACATGTCATCAGGATGACGGTTGTTGTCACGCTACAGTCCCAAAATACGTAGGACTAGGAATACGTAATATGCCAGTTACGCATTCAACCAGACTCTGGTCCGACTCGAATACGTATAAGCTGTATTATAATGGTCACTATCTAAATAATCAAGTAAATATAAATATTTATGCCTCAATCCACAATGAACATAATATACAAGAATGAGCTATATGTGCTAAAGTCGGTCGCCCAATAACACACAAACTCGAATAGACTCAAGAAAGAAATATGAGTCTATAAAACTAGGCTACATCAGTAGATAAACAAATAATATGAATAAATAACTATAACTCTGGTGGAAATAATATAAGTACCTGATACCAATGCCTACAAGACAAGCAACTCCATCAGCAACTCCAAAGGCTCGATAATCGTCTAAGCTATAAAAACTGGAAGGGGACCAGGTCCTCAGAGGGACGTAACAATGTACAAGAAACAGCATGCCAAAAGTAAAACAGTATAATGCCACATACTCAAGGGTAAACTACTGTAACCAACTATGAGATATGCAAATGAGAGTATAGTATCGTACCCTGGGCTGGTACTCACGAAAGATCCTAATGGACACTTATTTATGCTAATAGTACAATCAAGGCTCCATGTGGGGGAACCAGGAGGAAGATGTATATATAAAGTACTCACGAAAGATCCCAATGGACACTTCCATATGCTAATATACACATAAATAGTAATAGTAAAATATGCCCAGAGCACGATGAAGACTCTCTCCACCCAATGTAACCTCATATCTCATGTCCACGATGTCTCATGTCCATAACACGCAAGATCATGACCTCTAGCTAGTGCAATAAGTCAATAATATCCATATAATATGCATGTCTCATGTCACAAATCCTGTAAGCCTATACAAAATTACCATGAATAACTCGAGAAAGATTATGTCACATAAAATAGTATCAAGTGTCCTACGGTATAGCGTAATTGGTAAAACAAGCACGTAAAAATAGGATCGTGGAATGAAATCTCTAAGTGACGTTACACGACTCCGCGTACGGCGTCGACACCCGAATCTTGTTCGGACGCTAAGCAACGTCTTACGGTCCTAGGGTAAACACACACATCAACCATATAAAATAACTATAATAACTAAATAATATAATAAAGGCAAGGAACTGTAATACATCATGACAAGGTACACTTGTCTGGATTCTGAACTCCATCAACTGCTCCTAGAAAAGTGGAATCTGCACGTGCACCTCCGGATGCTGAAACAAACATCACCATTGTTCTCAAAAAACTAGAAATAGCTAGGATTGACTACCCATAACTCCAATTTGGACACATGGGCAAAATTGATAGTTTTTGGTCAAAGTGGGGTTTACATGTGGCCCACTTCGCACCGTAAAACATGCCAAAGACAAATTTCTCCAAATTCGCCCAACTTAGTTTCTACGAATTCAGAATAATGGCACAACTCACAAAATTGCCCGTCATGTGGAACCGTGGGCCTCACGAAATAATATTTCGTCAACGTTCTCATAATCGAACCAAACTTGGGTCACAGGACCAGAGTAATGCTGCGAATCCGATAGCACAAGTTTTGTTGCGAAATGATAAGCACACACGAAGTTACAGCGAGTGTCAAAAAAAGGATGATACGTTATTTTTTGACGGATACGCATTGATTTCAGTGTGCATGCACATCCAAATCAAGTTTTGCGAAAGTCCACACGTCCGTGTTGACGATACTCACCTTTTGGTACAACTCGCACACGACGAAGTCGGCTCGTATGGCGGGACGCACCCCGTATCGCAAAATTTTGGGTATTTTAAAAATAAGTTTTTGGTCATTTTGGAACAAGAATAATTTAACCATTAAAGCAAACTAATAAAAACTAAAAGAACAGTAAAAATTTTAGTTATATTGTGAAGAAGTCTCTTTAATTATATTTTAAAAATAATTAACGAGATGGTAGAAAATTGGACATGAACTGGAGTACTTGGACTGAATTTCTGAACTGTTTTTGAACAGTTTTTCGGCCAACTTCCGGTTTATTTTTCGATCAAACCGGGGTGCCTAAATTCGTTCCACTTGAAAGAAATCCTAGAGGGTTTGGTTGTGAACGTACCAGTGAAGATGGGACACAAAATGAATCAGCGAGGAGGTCAAAAGCTGTGTGCGAAGGAGGGGCCACACAGTTGCTGTTGTGCACGCGGTGGGGGGGGGCGAACAGCGGTGTGGCAGCGTGAGGCGGCTGCGGGCAGCCGGAGGTCGGCCGGCGGGTGGAGGCGTGGGTGATGGTTAGGGTTAGGGTTACGTAGTATATATATATATATATAGTAGAGAGGGAGGAGTTCTCTGTACGTGGGTAGTTTTAGGATTAGGTTAGTGGGTTAATGGGTTTGGGTTTAGGTTTCAGGGTTTTAATTATTTTATTCTTTTATTTTATTTTATTTTATATATATATATATATATATATATATATATATATATATATATATATATATAGGTGTATGGCTATTTAAAAATAATTTTGGACCTCACTAAATTCGAGAAAAATTACACAATATACTATTAATAGTTTTACACAAAAAAATATATATTTTGTAGAATATTAAAAATTAATTAAATACACATAATTATAAATTTATGAATATTATATATTATAATTAGCTAAAAATAAATGAACAATTCCCTTAATCACAAAATTTTTAGAATACCAATATTAATAAATTTAAAATTTTAATTCAAAAATCAGGGTGCTTACAATCTACCCAACTTATAAAAAAATTGTCCTCGAAATTAAAAATAAACATAGTAGAAAGATTTTAGTGAAGAATGTTGCACTAAAGATGGGGACGCAGTTACTAAATGGAGTCCTAGTTTGACGTCGCATTCTAAGAATAAGGGTACGCTTAATCAAGGCTCTACCCAACTTATAAGAATGAAGTTGGCCGCAGGAACTATAGTCATGTTCATATTTTTAAGGATTTTTAGAAATCTAACTTCAAGGAGGGATTCGAGTTGTCACGACCTATTAAAAAAATCTATGTACTATCATGGCGTTAATGAGTCAATAACTCTAGAAAGAAAGTTTTTACCCGTTCTCCTTGCTTCTAATTAGGTCATGGGTCTATAAGACAATAGAAAATATCATAGCTGAATACAACTAGGGTGAGATGGTGCCGAGAAGTTGTTCATTGCATATCATGGATGCCGATGAATGGTTCAACAATAAGCGTCAAAAGATGATATAACTCATTAAGGTATTTTGTATTATGTAAAGAGTACAATGGGTTCAATTTAATGCAACACAAGTGTCATAGACGTAGGTTGGCATGAATGGGATACGAGTATTTCAGTGGTTGGGGTATTTGGGTTGCCTATGTATAATTTAATTCAATTACAACGAAGTTGGATATAGGATTTAGAAGGAGATATGCCACGAATGTTGTGGGGTCTATATGGAGTATGGGCATGTATACTTGGAAGTAACAGTTGTGTCATCAGTGAGTAGGTTCCAGTTAGGCTCATGAATGTCAAGGTTGCTAGAAGAATCGAGTCGGTATTGAGTATTAAAATAGTCCACAACAGAAAAAGTATGTGTCATTTGTGTGTACAATTGCATCGCGAATGTCGTGCAACTAAAACAAAATATGGAAATGCCAGTTTGTGAGTGATAGTCATGTCATATGTGTAGAGTGACTAGTCTAGGTCATTAGGGGAAAGTTGTTGGAAAGGAAAGGATAGTGTTGTGCTCCAAATATCCGAGCCACAACAAAGGGTATCAAGGATACATAAATTAAATAGGTAATTTAATCCGTTTGAGATTAACCTAATTAACACCAAAATAAATTCAAATTTATCCTGAATTTTTAGAAATAACCCTACACTAAAACCAGGGGCTACGATCTGCCCAACTTATAAAAATTAAGTTGGTATCCAAAACTAAGGTCATGGTCCTGCTAACAAGATTTATGGAATGACCTATTTTCTAAATAAGGTTACAAGAATTCTAGGATTTACTAGCCGTAATCAAGGATTTTCTAAAGGAACCTAGAAACTATCAGAGTGCTATTGATCAACCACTTCATAAGAGAAATTAATACACATCCATTACTACTCTTGTATAGGTCAATCTTCTACATGGCAGAAGAAATGACTGAGTCAGATCTAACTAAGGCAACGTGGTAGAGAGGCTTCGATCATTGATTGGCATTGATGATAAAGAGAGAGAAATTCAGGCCACGACAACAAGAATTTCTGATAAGTCTACATGGTTGAATAAGGCACGATTATGCAGGTATTTGGAGAATCGAATCATGGTGACTAAATCAAAGAGATTAGAGTAGAAAAGAACTGATACCTATGGTGATATGAATATTAACACAAGGAGTGGTACCCACTAAGGGATTGATTTTATAATTAAGGCACAACTAGGAAAAGAGGAAGGATCTACTCATTGTTATAATTAGAAAGATCGTTGTTGCAAAAAGCACGAGGCCATATATGCAACACAAGATAATAATTTGATAGGAAGGATAGGAATGCAGTCGAGGGGTAATACAACCAATCCTTAAACTCAATACTATATTCAATTCTCATGCTAACGATCTACACTAGCTCTAGTATATAGGAATAACCTATCTATCTACCCTACTAAAGGTAACCATCTTCTCAAAACTTTATATCCAGCATCCCTTCTTCCGTTTTGACAAGGATTTGCTTCTGGAGGAAACACTGCGCACGAACGTCCATCTCTCTAAAATAGGGACAGATGATAAACAATAATAAAGATGTCGAGAGAATGAACCCGTACAATTATGAAGTCCAAGGGCGATAATCAAATGCAAAGGAATTGTCAAATCAGTTGTGGATTGAGATACTAAAACTGCTAATCCTGATTACAGGCTCGCTAGGGACCGGAAGGTAACCAAAATAATTTAATCAGGACCTACATGGGCCACCACAAAAATATGTCACGCCCAGTCCCAAAATACGTAGGACTAGGAATACGTAACATGCCAGCTACGCATTCGACCAGACTCTGGTCCGACTCGAATACATATAAGTTGTATTATAATGGTCACTATCTAAATAATCAAGTAAATATAAATATCTATGCCTCAATCCACAATGAACAGAATACACAAGAATGAGCTATATGTGCTAAATTCGGCCGCCCAGTAACACATAAACTCGAATAGACTCGGGAAGAAATATGAGTCTATAAAACTAGGTTACATCAGCAGATAAATAAACAAAATGAATAAATAACCATAACTTCGATGGAAATGATATAAGTACCTGATACTAATGCCTACAAGACAAGCAACTCTATCAGCAACTCCAAAGGCTCCATAACCGTCTAAGCTGCAAAAACTGGAAGGGGAATAGGTCCTCAGAGGGACGTAACAAGGTACAAGAAACAACATGCCAAAAGTAAAACAGTATAATGCCACATACTCAAGGGTAAACTACTGTAACCAACTATGTGATATGCAAATGAGAGTATGGTATCGTACCCCGGGCTGGTACTCACAAAAGATCCCAATGGATACTTCCGTATGCTAATAGTACACTTAAGGCTCCGTGTGGGGGAACCAGGAGAAAGATGTATATATAAAGTACTCACGAAAGATCCCAATGGACACTTCCGTATGCTAATAGTACACATAAATAGTAATAGTAAAATATATCCAGAGCACGATGAAGACTCTCTCCACCCAATGTAACCTCACGTCTCATGTCCATAACACGCAAGATTATGACCTCTAGCTAGTGCAATGAGTCATAATAATATCCGTATAATATGCATGTCTCATGACACGAATCCTGTAAGCCTATATAAAATCACCCTGAATAACTCGAGAAAGATTCTATCACATAAAATAGTGTCAAGTGTCCTAGGGTATAGCGTACTTGGTAAAGCAAGCACGTAAAAATATGATCGTGGAATCAACTCTCAAAGTGACGTTACACGACTCCGCGTACGACGTCGACACCCGAATCTTGTTCAGACGCTAAGCAGCGTCTCACAGTCCTAAACTAAACACACACATCAACCATATAAAATAACTATAATAACTAAATAATATAATAAAGGCAAGAAACTGTAATACATAATGGCAAGGTACACTTGCCTGGATTCTGAACTCCGTCAACTGCTCATAGAAAAGTGGAATCTATACGTACACCTCCAGATGCTGAAACAAACATCACCATTGTTCTCAGAATACTAGAAATAGCTAGGATTGACTACCCATAAGTCTAATTTGGACACATGGGCAAAATTGACAGTTTTTGGTCAAAGCGGGGTCCACATGTGGCCCACTTCGCACCGTAAAACGTGTCGAAGACAAAGTTCTCCAAATTTATCAAACTTAGTGTCTACGAGTCCAGAACGATGGCACAAACTCAACAGAATGTCCAAAATTAAATTCCGGTGAGCCGATCACAAAATAATCCATCATGTGGAACCGTGGGACGCACAAAACAATGTTTCGTCAACGTTCTCAGAATCGAACCAAACTTGGGTCACAGGACCAGCGTAACGCTGCGAATCCGATGGCGCAAGTTTCGTTGCGAAACGACAAGCACACAAAAAGTTACGAGTGTCAGAAAAGGCTGATACGATATTTTTGACGGATATGCGTTGATTCCGGTGTGCACGCACATCCAAATCATGTTTCGCGAAAGCCCACACATCCGTGTTGACGATACGCACCTTTTGGTGCAACTCTCACACGACGAAGTCGCCTCGTTTGGCGGGATGCACCCCGTATCGCGAGATTTTGGGTATTTTAAAAATAAGTTTTTGGTCATTTTGGAACATGAATAATTTAACCATTAAAGCAAACTACTAAAAACTAAAAGAACAGTAAAAAAATTGGTTATATTGTGAAAAAGTTTCTTCAATTATATTTTAAAAATAATTAACGAGATGGTAGAAAATTGGACATGAACAGGGGTACTTGGACTGAATTTCTGAACTATTTTTGAATTGTTTTTCGGCCAACTTCCGGTCAATTTTTCGATCAAACCGGGGTGCCTAAATTCGTTCCACTTGAAAGGAATCTTAGAGGGTTAGGTTGTGAACGTACCAGCGAAGACGAGACTCAAAATGAATCAGCGAGGAGGTCGAAAGCTGTGCGCGAAGGAGGGGCCGCACAGTTGCTGTTGTGCACGCGAGGGGGCGGACGACTGTGCGGCAGCTCGGGGCGGCGGCCCGGTGGTGCGGCGGTGCGGTTGCGGGCGGCCGGAAGTCGGCCGGCGGGTGGAGGCGTGGGTGATGGTTAGGGTTAGGGTTTTATTGTATACATAGTATATATATATATATATATATATATATATATATATATATATATATATATATATATATATATATATATATATATATATATATATATAGTAGAGGGAGGGGGGGTTCTCTATACGTGGGTAGTTGTAGGATTAGGTTAGTGGGTTAATGGGTTAGGTTAGGGTTAATGGGTTTGGGTTTAGGTTTTAGGATTTTAATTGTTTTATTCTTTTCTTTTCTTTTATTTATATATATAGGTGTATAGCTATTTAAAAATAGTTTTGGACCTCAATAAATTTTCAAAAAATTATACAATATACTATTAATAGTTTTACACCCAAAAATATATTTTTTGTATAATATTAAAAGTTAATTAAGTACACATAATTATAAATTCATGAATATTATATATTATAATTAGTTAAAAATAAATGAACAATTCCCTTAATCACAAAAATTTCAGAATACCAATATTAATAAATTTAAAATTTTAATTCAAAAATCAGGGTGCTTACAGTTGTACATCCACGAACGATGACACTGGTAGTAATTCAGATCAATTTCTAGATATTTTTGCAAAGATGAATAGACATCGTTCAAGTATATTATCCAAATGGATGCAAAGATGGATACACACTAACACTCACTCAATACCCCATACTCAATAACTTATCCATGTATCTTGGTATATTGATACCTACTCAAGTATCTTGGGATACTAAACCAAAACTCAAATATCCTTAGACACTCAATCCTAATATTCGTACCCACACTCAACACTTAACACTACCAGAAAAAGTCAAATTAGCGACGTCTAAAAACGTCGCTAAATAACAATAAATCGTCGCTAATTAGGTTTAGCGACGTAGTTAGCGACGTTTTAAATCAGTCGAAAAACTCCAAGTCGCTAAAACCAAAAACGTCGCTAAACGTCGCTATGCCGACGTTTTTTAGCGACTTTAATGTGTCGCTAAATTTAGCG
This sequence comes from Iris macrosiphon, assembly GCA_036927795.1. NCBI lineage: Eukaryota > Viridiplantae > Streptophyta > Magnoliopsida > Asparagales > Iridaceae > Iris > Iris macrosiphon. Next base: position 56,160,848 of record JAYESA010000003.1, read on the forward strand.
ACGTTTTGCGACGCCAAGTCACTAAAAAGCGACGTTTAGTAAAGTCGCTAAACGTCGCTGATTAGCGACGTCAATCGCGACGTTACACCGACGTATTTAATGACCTGGCTATACTGCCATGTCAGCAATTGGCGACGCTTAGCGACGACTTTAGCGACGTCATTAGCGACGAACTTAGCGACGTTTTACAGCGTCGCTGATTAGCGACGTAATTAGCGACGTAAATTAACGTCGCTAAGCGTCGCTACACGTCGCTAATAACGTCGCTAATTTTAAAAAAAATAATAAAAAAAAAATTTCCAGAATCAAACATTGGTGATTCCCTGCAGTTTTACAGCATCTTCATCATACACACCAACATGATTCAATCTAGTTAACTATATAATCCAATTAAATTAAAAATCACAAGAAGTATCAATCCAATTAAATGTGGATAACTATATAATCCAATTAAATTAACTAAAAAATTAAAGACCACAAGAAGCATCATACATCATGTCTATTGTTGAAGTACCAATAATTCATAAATAATAATAAAAATAACTAGACTACTACGGATCTGCAGGAGGCTGACCAGCGGCGCGCTTCAAGGATAACAACTCCGCATACTCGTCCCGTGGAATCGACACCGATGTCGATGGAGAAGGCAGTGACGTCGGTGGCGGCCGTGCCCGCTCCAAGTCTGCGAGTCGCTGGTTGTAAGAATCCAGGGTAGATAACAGCCTCGTACTGCTATCACCCATTGAATCCTGCATCCTCGTCAGGTTCTCGCCTATCGATAGCTGTGACGCATGCATCCTCGTCAGCTTCTCGCCCATCGATAGCTGTGACGCCTGCAGCTCCATGATGTTGCGATCATTGGAGGCTCTAATATCATTTGTCAATTCTCGTAGCTCCGTCATGCTGCGGTCGAGCATATCCAATCGTGCGATAAGCATCGGATCGTCCGCCTGCGGCTGGGACCGGGACTGGTCCTCCATACTTTGCAGCAAGTCGTCACGGAGAGACGCAATCTGACGGTCAACGGGCTCCTGGACGGCCTCCTGGTCTCTGGTCGACGACTGCGAGGGCTGCGACTGCGAGGGGTGTGTGGAATGCACAGCTGTCGGGGAGGCCCTAGATGACTGCGTCGCAACCAGGGCGCCATAGGAGCCCGTACCGTAGTACGTACCCCTCTGGAGACCACCAGCTGCGGTCACCCACAGGTCGTCCGCCGACGGAGATGGACCGGGCTGCGACGAAGCACCAGCCTCTCCAGGTGTAGGTGCACTAGCAGTCGCCCGCTCACGAAGCCTAAGATACTCGGCCTAGAAAAGGTTTGGAAACTCAATAATTGCCTAAGTTATATTAAAATAAACACAAAGTAAAGTAATACTTACATAGGTCTGTGAGGCCCTCTCATCAATGAGATTTCCGTCCTTGCGATGGGTGGCCAAGAAGACGGTCACCATGTTTGCATCCTCACCCCTCTGTACCTGTTAAAAATATATTTTTTATTACTAAACTTAAATATTTTTTCCAAGTACCATTTTATGGTACTTATATTAAAATAATATATTTTAAAAGAAAAAACATACCAAACGACGGAAATGTTCCGTCATCGGAATCGAGCCACCACACCACTTGGCAGCATTCTGCCTAGCCGCCTTGGCCTTCTTAGACCTTTCCTTGAAGCTCGGATCGTTGAATCTAGCCCTCATCGCAGTCCACTGCTCAGGCGTGATCCAACCTTGGATCGGTTTTCCAGCACGATCACGAGCCTTCTGGTCATCCAGAGCATCTCGGATAAGCTTGGCGGCAACGGTAGGAAAGAGCCGCTCGATCAACTCGGTCCGGTGCGGAGGATAAAAATACGTTTGCTACAATAAATAATTCATTAAGTTAGCATCACGAATATGCATAAATTAGAGGATTTATTTAATATACTTTTACCTGGAAGTGCGCAAACCAGAACGCCTTCCTCTCCTCCGGAGCCTCAGAGTAGTTGATCCAAGGGCCACCGTAGTTGTTCCTCAGAAATTGGCCCACGCGTCTCTGAACCGACGATGGACGATATCTATACAGAAATAATAATTTAGATTACTGAAAAAGTCAATATACGATGAATAAAGAGAAACACAAATATATACTAAACCATCTAATTGACTTACTTTGTACCGTCGGCCCAAATCTCTGTCCTCGTCTCCTCCGGTGGTGCGCATGGAGGATCTTGCTGATGCTGGGACAACGTCGGCAAGACCTCCTCTACATGCTCATCAGTCTCCATGGTTCCGTCAGCAGGAGGAACGCTGAACGAGGGAGTACTATCACGAGTACTATCACGCCTGGAACTACTCGTCCCAGGAGTGATGCCACGCAACGTCGTCGCAGTCGGAGATGTGGCTGCTCGATATACTGGAGTACTGGGCGACGATGATCCGGAACCAACAGTAGGCAGTACCGGAGTGGCACTCTGTCTACCTCGGGACCTGCCGAATCCTCCGCGTCGTCCTGTCATATCTGATAACAACATATGATGAATATAGAGAAACACAAATATATACTACATTCTACAGTCAAAATGTGATACATATCTCAAAGCATTATACAGTCAAAATATAATACATATATTCGTTAATGTCAAAATGTGATACATATCTCAAAGCATTTTACAGTCCAAATATAGTTACATTCTACATGGAATATTTTATATTTTCAATCATCTTCAGAAAATTCATCTTGTTCGCCTTCCTCGTCCTGCTCTTCCTCTTCCTCGTCTTCACTTTCATCTACTTCGTCGTCCTCTTCGGATAATTCTACATCTTCTACATTATTACTCGTGTAATGAGTAACTTCCGTTGAGTCCACATCTACAATATTTGTTACAAGAGGTAGATCGTCCTCCTGATAAGCTATTTCGTCAATGTCAAAGGTATTTCTAGCTTTAGTCTTGCATACTGCCCACCAATCCGACCTCGCTGTCCCCCGTCTAGGATAAGTTGTGAAGTACACGAGCTGAGCCTGACTTGATAGGACAAATGGTTCGTAGCCTTGATATCTACGCTTGTAGTTTATATCCACAAGGCCATGCTTGTCAATTTTCCAACCTTGATCTTGAATCGGATCGAACCATTCACACCTGAATAGCACGATATTAGCAGGTTCTGGGCCATAATTATATGTCAACTCCACAATCTCTCGTAAGATGCCAAAAAAATTATTGCCCGGATTGACGTCTTTGTAGTTTGTAGATTTGATACACAAACCACTGTTTTTCGTGGAATCAAGATCCAGAAAGCTGTCTCTGATAGGAGCATTTGTTGACTTGAACCTGAACCCATTCACACAGAAACTTGGCCATATTTTTACGGCAGTAATTGGTCCCTTGGCTAGAGTCCTAATAGATTCAGTCTCGGATGATATTAGACGATCGACCTAAATACCAAAGTAGCGATGGTAAGTTATTTGTTTTACAAGTGCAGAAATAAAAAGTAATTACCAAGTATCTTACATATGCGCTCAACCAAGAAGGAAAATGGCATCTTATTTCTTGTTCTACTTCTTCGTCTGTTATGTAGGGTCTAACCGACCTCAACTCATCATTATATGTGCTGAAAAACAATGATGCAACTGCTAATTAGTAGCATAATAGTATCTTATACTATTACATTGAGATGATGTAAACGTGGACGTATTAATTACTTACCCCTCTAGCTTCTCCACTTCATCCTCGTCGCAATTGAGTAATATATACAATTGAGCAGCCCTTAGCTCATCGTCATTCAAATATCTCTTCTTCATTTTTTCCGAAGGCTTTCCGGATGCATTGAATACTTTGAGTATTGCATCATTAGATTCCTTATATGCGTCGTCGTTTCTGGGAGCTTTCGTCCTATTAGTAGCAACATGCGGTTTGAAATACGTCGAGCAAAAGTTTGTAATCTCCTCGAGAACATAAGCTTCACAAATAGATCCTTCAACCCGTGCCTTATTTTTCACCTTTCTCTTTAGGTGATTCAGATGACGCTCGAAGGGGTACATCCACCGATAACCGACAGGACCACCAACACGTGCCTCATAGGAAAGATGAATTGGCAAATGCTCCATAGAGTCGAAGAATCCTGGAGGAAACACCTTCTCAAGCTTACATAGTGTTACCGCAATGTCCCTCTCTTGCTTTTCTAGACGATCGACGAGCAACTTAGTACAACAAAGATCTCTGAAGAATATGCTCAGCTCTGTCAATGGGTCCCAAACGACCTGCGGTAAGAATTCCCGAAATGCAATCGGAATTAACCTCTCCATGAATACATGACAATCGTGGCTCTTCATACCTACTAGTTTGTTCTCCTTGAGGTCGACGCATCTTCTCAAGTTCGACACATACCCGTCTGAAAACTTTAGACCCTGAATCCACCTACAAAGTCTACCTTTATCCTTTTTATCCAGTGAGAAAACTGACTTAGGTTGCTTTAACTTTCCATTCCCCTCCTCTATCAGATGCAATGCAGGACGTCTACATATGTCTTCTAAGTCCAACCTGGCCTTCGGATTATCTTTCGTCTTCCCCTTTACATCCATTACAGTATTAATTATGTTATCAAACATATTCTTCTCGATATGCATGACATCAAGGTTATGTCTGATCAGATTGGTGCTCCAATATGGCAGATCCCAGAATATACTCCTCTTCGTCCAGTTATGGGTGCGACCAAATCCGTCACACTTGTACCCCTTAGCAGGCTCTTCGATAGCACTTGGTAAATCTTTTACCTCTTCCCATATCGTGCATCCGGGCTACCTTGGAGGTGGATTGGCCTTCTCCACAACTCCCGCACGAAAAGCATTCCGATTCCTCCGGTACGGATGATCCTTCGGCAAAAATTGTCGATGACAATCGAAGAAGCACGGTTTGCCTCCGTGTTTCAAACGGAAAGCCTGAGAACGGTCCATGCAATACGGACATGAGAGACGACCATGGGTGCTCCATCCCGATAACATTCCATAGGCCGGAAAGTCGTTGATGGTCCACATAAGTGCTGCCCTCATCTGAAAATTCTGCTTTCTAAAAACATCGTACGTGTTGGCACCTACTTCCCACAGCTGATTCAACTCATCTATCAAAGGCTGTAAGTACACATCGATGTTCCTCTTCGGATTATTCGGACCCGGGATAATAACGGTTAGGAACATATACGGAGTCTTCATGCACATCCAAGGCGGTAGATTGTACGGAGTGACGATCACAGGCCAACACGAATACTGGGAGCCCGAAAGTCCGAATGGGGTAAAACCGTCAGAGCAGAGCCCCAATCTGACATTACGCGCTTCCTCGGCAAAATATGGATACTCTCGATCAAAGTGCTTCCATGCTTCTCCATCGGATGGATGATCCAATACTCCTTCGATCTGTTTTCGCCTGTGCCAACTCATGTTTTCTGCAGTCTCCTTAACCATAAACAACCGCTGCAACCGCGGCGTCAAAGGCAAGTAGTGCATCGAATCGGTAGGCTTCCTTGCACCGACAGACTTTCCTCTAACAGTGGCCTTGTAGCGATCAGCACCACAGAATCTACACGCATCTTCATCCTTGTCGTCTTTGTAGTACAACATGCACCCGTTGCGACATGCATCGATTTTCTCGTATCCCATCCAAAGCGATCTCACCATCCTCTTAGATCGATAGAAGTCTTTAGGCAACTTTGTACCCTCGGGCAAGATCTCTATAATCAAATTGAGCAGTCGATTATAGCATTCTTGCGACATGTTAAAATCGGACTTGATGCTCAATAATCTTGTAACCACCTCCAACGGTGAATGGTCCTCACAACCAGGATATAGTAGAGTCCTTGTATTCTCAAGCAACTCCATAAACTTTGCAGCATCGGCATTCGGTGCCTCCTCAGCTGCATCATAATTGTCTGGATTGAAACTAGGTCCTGCCGCATCATAATTGTCAGGATTGAAACTAGGCCCCGCCGCATCATAAACCATGTTCACCAACCCGTCGTCGTAAGCATCGTACGTGGTCTTGGACATCCATATACGGCTCCACATAGGGCTCCGACTCCGATGCTAGAGATACAAGTTCTCCGTGTGCGGTCTACTGATAGTAATTCGGCGTAAAGCCCTTCGAGTATAAATGATATGTAACTTCCACTTCTGGATGATATTTCCTGTTGCGACATCTCACACATGGACACTTAATTTTGGTACCGTCCATGTACTGAGGGAACGCCTTGGCGAACTGCAGGAACTGCTGTACACCCTCAATGAATTCATCCCACACATCGCACATGTCATCAGGATGACGGTTGTACATCCACGAACGATGACGCAGATAGTAATTCATATCCATTTCTAGATACTTCTGCAAAATTGACAGTATGTATCATATAAATCATTACATGCAAAATTAACTTCTGTGTCTGTGTCAGTGTCCGTTATTGGAAAAGCAGTATATATATATATATATATATATATATATATATATATATATATATATATATATAACATTACCCAAATAATATCTTAATACCACATTACTACTATACCTTAACCCACTTCTGTGTCAGTGTCCGGATTTTAGTGTAGTAGGCTCCAGCCGAAGCCAATAAGTTTCTTGAGATGCATGTCCTTAATGATGCATGCTGCGATGATATCTTTGCTCCATTAGAGGCTCTTCATACTGCTAGCTAGTGATTTCAGTAAGTGTTGAAATTAATCCTTTATTTATTTAAGCTGATTTGTAAGTTTCGTTTAGCTAATTCAACTGTTATAGTCATATTATTTAGACCATTAGGCACTTCTTGAAACTGGCAGTAGGGTGAGGAACTGAGATACATAACTCCGCAGTACTTTGCTTTCGGCAATTAACCCCTATATATATTGGGAGTGGAACGAGGAAGTAGCTAGAGATCAAAATTCTTGGGGCACAATTAAGGACGGTTGCTTAGATCATACACTTCCTGGTCGAATAATTGGCGTTCTAATTAATTTGATCACATGATCAGTTGTTGTACGAATATTCAGGAATTAGTTCTAATTTGTTCACCCAATGTACGTAGTCATGACATATGAACATGGATTCAATAATAGCCATCATTTCTTCCCCTCCTCCATTGGACCAATGAATAGTAACCACAAAATCAAACAATTAGTATGTATGTATGTATGTGTATATATATATATATATATATATATATATATATATATATATATATATATATTGCAAAAGTGCAAATAAATACACTTATGTTCTTTCTTTCTTATTCATCGATCCATATTATTTATTTATTTTATACTTGAAAGAAGAAATTAAAATCTGATCTCTACATGATCGCACATGCATGAACATTGTCAAAAAACCTAACCCTAACCCTAACCCTAACCCTAACCCCATGTCAAAAAACCTAACCCTAACCCTAACCCTAACCCCATGTCAAAAAACCTAACCCTAACCCTAACCCTAAACCTAGGTCCAGATCAGTGTCTGTGTCAGTGTGTGTGTGTGCCATGTCTGTGTCTGTGTCAGTGTCAGTGTGTGTGTCGTGTTTGTGTCAATGTCACATGTGTCCTGTGAGAGAGAGAGAGAGAGAGTATACCTTGCCGGAGTAGTCGCGGTCGACGGAGCTGGGGGGGGGAATTTGTTTTCGAATCGAAATTTCAACTGACGGGGAAAAATGAAACCGACCCCTAATTAACCAAATTTTAGCGACGTTTAGCGACGTCCAATAAAAAATATCGCTAAATTAAATATTTGCGACGTAAAGGACGTCGCTAAACACGTTGCTAAATATTTTGAGTTTAAATGTCGCTATATACGTCGCTAAACGTCGCTAAATTAGACATATTAGCGACGTTTAGCGACCTTAATTGAACTTATAGCGACTTATCTTTTAAAATCGTATTAAAAGTCGCTAAACGTCGCTAAATGTCACCATTTAGCGACGTCTAGCGACGTGTTTATAATGAGTCGCTAATTTATATATTATTAGCGACGTTTATTTTGACGTCGCTAAAATACGTCGCTAATCCCGCTTTTTCTAGTAGTGTAAACACTTAACCTATACTAACTCACTAACACTCACTCACTAAACAAACTCAAACACACAGATATATACAATATGCACTCACTTGCACATGGTGCAAGATGCTGCTGCTATTGCTATTGTATGTTGCTGCTATTACACACACACACACATACACATACATCACTAGTACACCCTAGATACATACTCTACTCATGACACTCACTCCAAATATAGGTTACCTGACCCTCTGACCGATGAGGGGGGTCATCGGAGTTGAGGGGAGCCGAGGGGGGTTGTTGGGGCCGAGGGGGATGCTGTGTCCTTGGTTACGCGATACATATACCAATGTCGTGCCACAATCACCCGAACATGAACTCTTGTGTCAAGGATATATTTGACACTCCTCTAACCCAAGTTGGATACGAGTTATAGAAGAAGCCAATACCGTGTCGTGTCTCGACTTTGAAGAGTCATTCCCGTGTCCGTGTATACAACTCTCCTTGAGTCGTGATCTGCATCGTATTGTACACAATGTCGATACCCAAGATTGCGTCTAATAAACTCAGACAGCTAACTAGAAGAGAGATAGGGTTAGGGTTAGGGTCTGTGTCATGTCCCGTGTTGTGTCAGTATATGTGTCCGTATCGTGTCCGTGTTTGTGTTTCCTTCATACAAGCCATAACCCTAGTTTCGTGTCAATGTTTGTGTGCCCATGTCATGTCTGTGTTTGTGTGTTCGTGTCGTATTAGTGTGTGTGTATGCATATGTGTCGTGTCAGTGTGTCGTGTCGTGTCAGCAAGAGGAAGATAGGGTCAGGGTTAGGGTTAGGGTTACCTGACCCTCTGATCGAGGAGGGGGTCATTAGGGTCGAGGGGGCCGAGGGTGGTCGTCGGGGCCGAGGGGGCACCGGGGCAGGGGGCCGAGGGGGTCGTCGAGGCCTAGGGGTGTCGGGACAGGGGGCCGTTAGGGATTGCGGGAGTCGAGAGGAGTCAGGGGGGGGGGGGGGCAGGATGCATGAGGGAGAGGGGAAGATCGAGAGAATGAGGGAAATGAAAAACTCAAAACCCTATATTAACTTTTTAGCAACATCTAAATTTAGCGTCGCTAAACGTCACTAATTGAAAAAATTTACGATGTTCAAGACGTCGCTAAAATGTAGCTAATTAAAAAATAAGCAACATCGGTAAAACGTCACCAAACGTCGCTAATTCAAAAAAATCAGCGACGTTTAACGACGTTAAAAAAGCGTATAGCGACTATTCTTTTAAAAAAACCCAAGTACAGTTGCTAAACGTCGCTATGCGTCGCCAACAACGATGTATAGCGACGTTTAATTTTGGAGTCGCTAAAATTTTTAACATTAGCGACGTTTTATGAAGACATCGCTAAAAACGTCGCTATTTCATCATATTTTGATAGTAAGGGTCGATGATGCCAAGGAGAAGGAACTCTATTGTGGATTAACAAATATGGAGTTCAATTAAGGAGCCATAGGAATTATTAGACTGGATGAGGACTTTATAAGGAATCCAAATAGACTTTAAGCTAGTTATGCAATCTGGAGCGACCATGGAAGATGGCGGAACGATCGCTGTTGATCAGGGTCAATTATAGCCAAAGAACAAGGAAGCAAAATTCTTTTTGTGAGCAACCTAAATTCCAGATTTTTCAAGCATCAAAAGTGAGCCAAAACTGAATTTTCGTTGCTAAGATAGGAGCTAAGTCAAGATTTCCTATTGTTGATTAGGGTTTCTTAGTTGCCTATAAAGAGGAGACTATGAGAAATTTTTAATGGTACGCTCTTATAAAGGTTCAAGGGAGACTCAACAAATTCTACATCGTGCTCTTGTAGGTTCATGTTTTACAAGATAGAGGAAAGAATGTTTGAGGGAGGGTCGTTTGCTCAGTCAGGTCGAGATCGTCACCATCATTAACGTGGACAACTATTACTAGGTGAAATCATGTACGAGTTAGGATATTTTTTCGATCTCTATATTTGTATCTTTTTCTTGAGAATTTTAAGGGGTCAGAGCAACTAAGTAGATTTGAATTATATTTGCAATATTTTTATTATATAAAATGTTAGGACTTGTCATGGTAGTCGTAGTCACCATCACACATGCATTTTTTTCTTGCGTGGCATTCACACCAGGCGAGTGGTTCGTGTTTCCTTTGTGGGATCGACGGTCATTGTTATCCTTTGTGCATCCCTAATCCCAACAATTCGAACAAATATAACATGTTGAATCAATGACAATGAACATCTTTTTCCACATCGATTCGCTTGTTTTTTGTTGGCTTCACAAGCTTTCATTACTATGGAATATGAATATAGTATTGTTGGAATGATATAAATATTTAACCCTCAATCCTTACTAAAGCTCTAGAGTTCACATGTAGTGGCATGGATTTTAACTTTCGATTATGGATATGTGTCAAGTCTAAAGCTGAAAACCTCTAGAGTTGTATTGAACTAATAAAACAATCCTAGCTAAAGCTATAAAACATTCGACTAAGGGGTGGAATAATATAACCACCCTTGCTAAAGTATTAGAGTTTTATAAAGTGTTAAGAGATTAAATATTTATGTTACCCCAAAAAGTACCTACTCTACATCACGACTATAACTACCGACCTCCCCATTATCCCTCACTCCCCATTATCCCTCACTCGGATATTTTATAGGGAGTTTGCTGATTTCAGTGGTTCAAAGCTGAAATTATCGAGGCATTTGGCATCAGTTTTGCATTTCAATCGTCTTCCCATATGCGCTCCATTCAGTATTTGATGTTATGTATTTGATATTAAACTGATTGTACTCAGATGCTCTCATACTTGAAGTTTAGTAAAAATTTAATAGGATCTTGATCCTATCCCTTTCTCCCAAGAAATATAATAGCACGCCGGTAGAGCATAATCCCCAATATAAATCATGACTATCTTCTCTTACTAGTCCTATGACAATTATGTGGTGAGCTTTCTCTTCTAGCTATTAAGAGTTTCAGATCCTAACCATTCCAATTCCCAGAAATCTCATATTATTAAAGAGTGTATCATGGCTACAATATATAGAATTATCATGTCACTGTTGGAAGAAACTGTTCAGAGGGACGAGGTAAGTTGACAGCTGGTCATAAAAACTTCGTCCATTATTTTCAACAGCTTTCCCGTGCTGTGTAGCAGCTAATAATTCCAGACTGGTGCAACTAGGAGACTTATAACCTAGAACCAATGTGATTCATGTCGCTTGGGGTCAATATGTGATTGCGGGTGATCTCCTTGAGCGAGGTGCAACCACTTAATGCCATTGTCAGCTCAAACTCATCCCTGAGCATCTGAAGAACCTTTCTTACACCAGCCTCGCCTTCCGCAGCCAAAGAGTAAATGACAGGCCTCCCAATCTGGAATCAGGGTAAGGTATCAAGTCGAACTAAGGAGACAGCTTAATAAAACAGAAGCCAAATTGAGAAAGATAAGCATCTTAGGATTATGTTACATAAATCTTCTTGGCGCCACATAAATAAGTATGCCAATTTCACTTACAAATATTCCCGAGGCGCCCAAAGCTACTGCCTTGAAGACATCAGTTCCACGGCGAACGCCACCATCAAGAAAAACAGGAACCTGGCCTCGAGCAGCTTTGACGACCTGAATTTACCAGCAAATTAACAGTAATTAGCTATATCTTGCATTTGAAAGGTTTTGGTAAACTTTTAAAGTGCAGCCTATACATTTCCGTATATAGGGTTGATTAAAGATAATATTGCGATTTTGCATGGTTAATCGTCATAATACAAAAAATTATGGAATACAGAAGATGCCTTTCTTTGAAGTTTCTACTACTAAAATTCTACAAACCTGAAGCAGAAAATGGGAATGGTAACTTTTTCTTGACCCACTATCCCCATAGTCTATATAAAGGGTTCTCGACTGCTGTATCAAGCAAGCAAGCATGAATAAATAAGAGCAAAAAGAGGGGCTTTATAGGCTGTAGCCTAGGGGAAACTTTGTGAAGATTGTTTGTGACTTGTGAGGATTGCAACCAACATCACCTAGTCTTTCACCATTATCCTTAGCTATATGGTCAGGAAGTACAAAAATCCAAATCATCAATAAAAGTGTTTCATGTAATGGACATCTGTTATTTTTTGGTAGCAATGGCTTCTACTTGGTGCATCCCTAAATTTTGAAGTTGCATATAAACAACTAAGTTGGTATCATTCAGACGAGGCGTAACTGGGGTCTCAAGGTTTGTGAGAGATCATCAATGTGGGTACATGAGTCCTTGCCACAGTATAGAGAAGCAGCTATACAAAAGAGTACACCTTAAGAACAAGAAAAAAATGACAAGGACCTGTATCTAAGGGATAGACAAGCCAACAAATAACAGATGCATCAAGCAAGCAAACAAAACTATGTTGTGCAACATCTACAAAAGAGTTAATTAGGTGGAGAGAAATCGACTTCAGACTAGTGGAGGGGATTTCCCTGTGAAATGATTACAATATTACCATATAGCATCAATGATTTTAGAGTATTTGTTGCATTCAACAGTTTAAAACCTAATGTGCCTGAAACTTGCTGTGAGATGAAAGTTTCAAAATCAGACTAAGGGACACGACAAGTTATGTGCAATTGAACATACTATTGCACACAACATGTATGTTCAATTGTTGTTGTAAGGACATGATACCTAAGGAATCATGGAGAAGGAAAGACCTGACATGGAGCATCTTCAAATATTTGGGTGCTTCGGCTATGTCCAAGTACAGTAGACAAATGAAAAAAGTTTGATGATCATGGTGAAATGTGCATCTTCATCAGAGTCCAAAAAATTGCAGGCACTAAAACCCATTGTAAAATAATGGAGTCTATAGATGTGATCTTAAACATGAAAGAAGCTTGTAGTAAAGGAGCTCGGAGATACAACTGAAGGAAGATAAATCATGGATTCATAGTGGATGAACCGGAAGGAGAGCACCAAAGTCATAATCCTAAGATGGTTATCTTTCTCAATGACAACAACACTAGTATTGCAACTTTTCATTATGTGCTCATTCCAGAGGTACCAAGTAATTTGATTATGTGTCAATCAATCACATTAAGCCATGTGCAGCAAAAAACAAAAATCCTTCCAGAACTGAAAATGTTCCAAAGAAGAGAAACTTACAAAAAAAAGTCAATAAGCACAATAATTCATAAGACAAGCATAGACAAATAGTATAAAAATTGATATTTATGTATTTTTGCATTGCTTTCAGTTTTACATTATTGCAGGACTAGGTACTACATAAGAACCATGGCCATTGGTAATTCAAGTGGCTCAACTCTAAATAAATGTAGTATGGGGGCTTGTAACATTCTCCATATCGTACCATATTAGCTTAGACTACTTTATATAGCAAGCATCGTTTTTTATCCAGATTGAAAGGCAGGATGCTAACTGTAGGATTTCACGCTAAGTGCTAAATCCTATCATGTAATTACACATTATGCATAATAGAGGTGGGGTATGAGCCTCTGGCTTATTTTCTAATGTGAGATCTTGCCACATGGCTTTGAGAAAAAGTGAGAAACCATTTTATTCCAATGGAACATGGTACCTACCATTTTCTTAACCACAAGTAATCTCCATTTTATGTTATTTAAAATTTGACAAGAGATCTTCAGGCTATGTTTGGTTTGTGAGAAAATGGGGAAATAAAGAGAAATAAAAGAAAAAGCAAAGAGAAAAGAAAAAAGAATTTTTTGATTGTTTGGTTGGTAAGAAAGTTCAAAAAGAAAATTGTGTGTGTGTGTGTGTGTGTGTGTGAGAGAGAGAGAGAGAGAGAGGATTGAGAGAAAAAAATAGAATCCCACCATTTTAGAAGAAAATTGATAGGGAAAATTCAAACTAGCTACTTTATGTCACTTTCATTCTCTCTCTAACCAAACAATTTTCTCTTTCCTTTTCTTTTCCTTTCCCTCACTTTCTTAAACCAAACACGGCCTTAGAGGCTCATATCTTGTTTTCCCTCTCCCTCTGTGTGTATGTATATACGTAGAAAAAGTTCACCTTGTCGCTAAAACTAGCAAAGAAGACATTCAAATAAATTATTACAGAATTATCAAAGGCAGCAACTTTTTCACTAATAAAAAAATGTTTTGCAGTTGTTTCTTCGCCTTCTTCAGCAGAATTAGATATCCAGTTTTTGCTTACTAGAGGGAGAAACCTCTCTTCTGTTGTGGATTTAGATCAGCCAAACCCTCCATTTCATAACATCATATTGGTTTGCACATGACATATGAACACAATCAAAAGCCAGAGAGAATATGCAATAAGAGCTGAGAACATACCTCCTCGAGAGCACTGATAGATGCTGGAACATAATCAAGCTGCCGAGCTCCATGGTTGGACACAATGATACCAGCAGCACCAACCTGTATGGCCAATCTTGCTGTATTGTTAGGATTTGGGAGATTGTATCAGTGTGCATGAAAGAAACAGAGAGCATGAAACAAAACCAACAACTGAATACGTACTGTCTTCTGCTGTCATGACTCCTTTTAGTAGAATTGGCAAGGAAGTGATTGTCTGCAGCCACTTAACATCCTGCCAAATATAAAAGTATATTTCTTACGACAGGTTGGTGCAATGTTCTCAGATGGATAAGCATGTCTATTTTGCACACACCAAAAATAAAGAAAGCCAAGATGGACATAAAGTAAGCCTGCAACACAGGGTAGCGTGTGTGGGTGTCTGGGTGTGGGAGGGAGTGAAAATCAAATAAATCTTCCTATGCATATATTATGTTACTTATAACACAGGAAGCACGGACACTCCAAAAATGTGTCCATGTCTTGTTGGACATGTATATGAACACGTATCTGACACGACCTGGATTAAAGCAGCAAAAAAGTTAAAGGGCCAGCACCAACCTCTTATTTCTTTTGGAAGAATCATCATCTTGACCCGAGCTGTGGACTCTCGTCCTCCTCTCCCACCCTTTTGATGCCTACTCTTCTTTTGAGTTTCAAATTTCTAAATCCATCCAAGCTTCTTACTCTGCACCATGCTCAACAAGTATAACAGGAGCATGAGCCCTCACGCTAGAGGCAGCAATAGATGAGCAAGTTTGGAAGTAGATATTGGCATAAGGTACTTCTAGGTTGTGTGTGTCTTTGCATGGACACAACAAAATGAAGTCAAAGAACAAAAGCATAGGCATATCATAGAAATGGCATGGGCTCTTTTAATTCATATGCATGCTCCCAACTTCACTCGCCTTGTTAAAGTCGCTACCTCTACACCAAAACTCTAAAGTGGTAAAAAGGGTTGAGGGTTAGATTTTTGTATTCCAACTAGTGTGATAGAAATCGGCCGGCACATGAGTTTGAAGCCTAAACCGACATATATCGACCATATATATCGTTTTGAGAAAACTCGGCTGATATATCGGTCGAAATACGATATATCGACATATATGATATTAATCGATATCTCCCGATATATTAAATTACTGGATATTAGAGATAAATAAGTGTTTTCAGGTTAAGCCGTATCATATTCTACCCGTTAACCAAACTTAAATCTAAAAAGTCCTATGCCTAACTCTCCCTCTCTCTCTCTCGAGCCGCGAGGAAGCCTCTCCCCTCTCTGTATGTAGAACCGAGGAAGCCTCCTCCCTCTCTCTATATACATATCTCTAGCTGCGGGACTCCCCCTATCTCTCTCTGTCAAGTAGGTTTTATATTGATGCGATATTATTAATATGTTTTTTATTTGTACTTGTAATTTTATAATTTTTAGTTTGTTACTATGTTATGATGTGATGTTAGATGTTTTTGTTGGTTAGTTGATTAGTTTTAGCCTTTCAAGACATTAAGAACATTTAAATTTAGAAATTTTAATTTTGTATGACATTTAGTATAATACAATATATTATATTATTAATACTTGATACCTTAATATGTCTATGGTATCTGATATCCGATATCTCAAAACCGAAACCAATATGAACCTGATATCCGATATCTCAAAGATTGTAAACCCTAGAGTTGTAGTAAGGGTTTAGGGTTAGACATATTCTAGCAAGCCTAAGGTCCTCTTACATCATATTACCTTATGTATAGCACTTCGGTTCTCAATGATGACTCATATTATTTCTGCTCAAATCAACCTCTAATTTCTTACCATCCTAAGTTTTTGGATGTATATGTTTATTACGTTATTTCTATCTTTTCTTACCTTACTCTATGGTACACAATCTTGCAATTTTGGGATACACATGCAAAAAGGATATAAATGTTACAATCCACCACTAAATCACAAGTTTGTCTCGCTTAATGCAACTTATTCATGAACAAACACCTTATTTAACTCACACGCTTAAGCCTAGTTGGATTTCTTTTAGCTATTCCTCGACATTTGGTTCCTAATTCTCTTGACTTTAGAAGTTTCACAAACTCCATATTGCAAGGTCTATACGACACAAAAAACCTACAGCTACTGAGGCCATGCCACTTCCACTCATCACCAATACCCTTTTACCTGTGTACTCTCTAAAGATGACACTTGAATCTCATTCTATGGATCTGCCTTGTACCATTCTTAAAGGTAAATGTTCTTGTAAATAAGATCCGCTTGCTGTCTCCAAACACTATTTCTCCTTGTCGTAGTCCGTTTATGCATTATATTCTACCGCCATCCCTCCAGATTGTAACATACTGCTCGGAAGAGAGCTATGGATAATAACAAAGATGCCCCCAGTTCCGATCATATACGGAACTACTCTCTCCCTCACATGGAACCATGTAGTTCGGTTAGGTGTCTAGCCAGTCAAGTACATTGGCAATCTTGAGCAGTTCAAAATGCAGCTTGCTGCAAAAGGCTTTACATGTACTTGTTTTAACGTATATATACATGGGTTAACTGATCGGATATACACATGGGTTAACACGTCGCAATATAGAAATCGGTAAATATTCTTTTAAATATAATACATGGGTTAACACGTCGGATGATATCTGTGATTTTTAGACTTTTGAGTAGTATTTTCAATTGAACTAAGAGTCAAATGTTTTCTCGTAAGTCTTATTGAACTAAGTTTGAATTTTCTTACTTGAGCTCCTACAAAAAAATGTTAATGTTCTATCCTTAATTGAGCTAAATTAACCAAAACAACTAGTTAGTTAACCGAACCCGCTCAGTTACCAATTATATGCAGATCGGGTTCGGTTATGTAATTTACATAACCATCTAAGTCGATTCGGTTGTAAAAATTGTACATCGCGGTTAACCGACCTATACAATATTGTTACCACTATACCAAAGTTGCACTCATCTATGTACGAGGAGTTGCGAGCCTTGGAGCATACTCATACTTAGGATCTTGTACCCTTACCCACTGCTATACGTCTGATCAATTGCAAGTAGGTGTACTATATGAAGACCTTATATGATGGTAACATAGATAGGTACGAAGTTCTGTTCAAAAATCTCGTACGAGAACTTGTATAGAGAAGGATTTCCTGCTTACTGGACGCTAGGCGAGGCGACAACCCACCCGCCTCGCCTAGGCGCGCCTAGGAGCCACCTAGGCGCTCGCCCAGAAAACACGTACTATTTTGAAGGAAAAAAAGAAAAAGTAGCATCAACAGAAAACACCTGCTAGATGCAAGCAAAGAAAAAGCAGCAGCAAGCTAGCAAAAAAAAAGCAGTAGCAGATGAAAAAACAAGCAGCCGCAGCATGAAAAGAAAAAAGAATCAGAAACAACAGCATAAGAAGCTAGCAACTCCAAAAAAAACGACCAAGAAAAGAAACAGCAACAACAACAGATGGAAAAAAAACGAAGAAAAAGAAGAATACCTGGTTTGGAGCAGCAAATGGCAGGAGCAGCAACCGGAGGTAGATATTTTCCTTTTTCTTTTTCCTTTGCTTTTTTTCTTCTCTTTTTGGAGCAGCCGGCTCTCTAAAGTAGGGTTTTTCCTCTCTGCATCAGCCTTTTTTTTCCTTTAGTGAAGGGCGCCTCCTCTGCCTTCCACTTTTCCTGGTCAACCCTAGGCGCGCCCAGGCGCCCATCACCAGACTAGGGGATTATTTCTCCAGGTCGAGGTGCCCTCCCCTCAACCTGAACGTTCATGGCGTCGCCCCTAACAACATAGGGTACAAGGCTAGTTTAGTTGCATGTGGTTTTCTTCAGGAATATGGTGTTGATTATGATTACCCTATCCTTATGTTGCGAAGATGATTATTATTCAGACTCTTCTACCTTGTTCCTTTCGGTCCGTACGTGACCTATCTCAGATGAATGTGAAAAATGCATTTACTCACGGTGATCTGTCTAAGGATGTCAACATGAGACCTCTTGGTTTGACTCATTCTGTTAATCAGGTTTGTCTCGGATGATATGCGTGATTTTTAGACTTTTGAGTAGTATATTTAATTAAACGAGGACTCAAATGTTGTCTCGTAAGAGTCATATTGAACTAAGTTTGAATTTTCTTACTTGAGCCCCTACAAAAAAATGTTAATGCTTTATCCTTAATTGAGCTACATTACCTATCGATTTTAACCGAAACAACCATCCGACCGGTACGAGTCGTTAGTTAACCGAACCGCTCGATTACTAATTATATGTAGAACGGATTCGGTCATGTAATTTATATGACCAACTAAGTCGGTTCGGTTGTAAAAAAATGTACACCGGTCGGTTAACCGACCGTATACAATATATTTACCACTATACCTAAGTGGCAGTCATCTATGTCCGAAGAGTTGCGAGCCTTGGACATACTTGGGATCTTGTACCCTGTAAAGTGGGAATAATGAGATTAATTTTATTGATGTGAAGACTACATATATATAGGAGAGGCTAACCCCTCTCTTTATTATTCTACCCGATGTGGGACTAAAGTCCATTACTAATATAATACTTAACACCCTCCCTCAAGTTGGACCATATATGTCAATCATGCCCAGCTTGTTACACATAAATTAAACTCGAGGACCCAAAAGAGACTTCGTGAAGACGTCAGCTATCTGATCACCGATCCTCACGTGATAAAACTTTATTATTCCCTTTTGATACTCATCACGGACAAAGTGTATGTCAATTTCAATATGCTTCGTCCTTTTATGGAACACATGATTGGTAGTAATATGGATAGCAGACTGGTTATCACACCACATATCTGCTGCTTTAGATCCTGCTTCTTCTTCCAGTTCTTGTAGTAGATGCTTCAGATATAGCACATCTGCTGTGCCATGAGCAATAACTCGATATTCTGGTTGGGAACTTAATTGTGCGATCCCACTCTACTTCTTGCTCTTCCACGATGCCAAGTTTTCGCCAATAAATACCGAGTAACCAGATGTAGATCGTCTATCCGTCAGGCTTGCAACCCAGTCAGCATCGATAAAGCACTCAACATTTGTATGTCCCTAATTTTTCATGCGAATTCTTTTTCCAGAATTCTGGACTAGATAGCGCAGAATTCTGAGAACTGCCTGCTAATGTGGAACTCATGAAGAAGACATAAATTTACTCACGACAATGACGGCAAAAGAAATATATGGATGAGCCATAACTGCCAAGTAGTTGAATTTTCTAACTACTCGACAATATTGTTCCAGATTAGTCATCATATCCCCCTTTGCTAGGTTTGCCTTATGCCCTCCAGAATATTTATCCATGCCATCAACATAGCCTCCTCTGCCACCCCTACGCCCTCCACGGGTGCGTTCGCGGCCGCTGGACTGGCCTCTCAGAGGTTTCGTACAGAATCTGATGAAGTGTTCAGGGTCTCCACAGTTGTAGCACCCTCCCCCTCCAGTAAGGTTTGGGTTAAAAACTGCTAGAGCTGATTTTTTTTTTCCGGAGAACTAGTGGTGCTAGGCATCAGCTTCAGCTATGCCTCTTCTTGTGCCGTAGCAGCTATGGCCTCCTCCATTGATGGCAGTCCAGGTTGTGCAAGTAGGACATTCCTCCTCTGCTCGAATGCTGTGTTGAGCCCCTTCAGGAACATCATCCTCTGTCGCGGGACATACTCCATGAACTTCTGATAATGTTCGCACATGCCGGTTTCACTTACTCATCCTCCACGCCAATGAGATCATAGTGGTCGAGATCTGACCAATACTTCTTCAACAGAGCCACATACTCAGAGATGGTGTGATCTTCTTGGACCAACTTATCAAGTTCATCCTGTAGTTGGAAGACCCTCATAGGGTTGTCCGACCCTGAGTACATGTCTCTCAGAGTCATCCAAATGTCACTAGCACCGTCCATCGCTTCTATGTTGCCCGACACTTGGTCGGTCAATGAGGCTGTCAACCATCCAACTACAACATTATTGACGATTTTCCACACAGCAAACTCCCGTGAGGAGTGATGTTCAGGTGCCTTGGTTTGGCTATTCACATAGCCCACAAAGTCCCTTGCCATCAGAGTCTGCATCGCGTGGCACGATCACTTCAAGTAGTTGGAAGTACCCTCCAACTTTACCTCAAGTTTCTTCAACTTCTCCATTTTGTATGGTGAAGGATCCACATCTGCGTGTGCAACACGGAAGCTAGTCTCGGTCAACCTCCTGGAAAAGAGATCATCCACCAAAGCATTCATCTCTTTGGCCGTCAGCTTGCCGTAGATTGTCTCCATCGTCTTCTTCTTCTCCTCTTCCATCAGCAAGGTGGTGGCAGATCTAGGTCGCCTCAACCTTTGATCGCCGCCTTCTCCACGTCTAATGTTCCTCCTTCAGCGGCAGCTGTAGTGCCCCGCTCCGCACGGTGCACTATGATGGCTAGGTTGGCTAAAAAAAAGCCAGTTGGACTTGGGTTATACAGAATGATTAATTCAGAAGGCTATGAGATCATGTTCATGTTGGCTAAAAAAAAGCCAGTTGGACTTGGGTTATACAGAATGATTAATTCAGAAGGCTATGAGATCATGTTGGAAAGTCCCTTCAGATAAATGTGAGTGGTGTTGGTTCTTCGATTCTTTATCTTCACGCTTAACAAAATAATTTAGTTTATGTTTGTGTAAATTGTTCACTTAAAGCTATCTAGCAAGAAATCACAAAAGATAAAGAAAGATAATAATCACATGTCTACTAACCTGCTGCTATTTTAGAATGTGGATTATATATTGTGATTGCAAATGTCGGGATATTTCATTATCGGTTATGGTAAGACCCTGGATTGGACGGTAAGTATGAGACCTTGGACTGGGCAGGAAAGTATTACGAGCTGCGGCTCAAGGCATGTGGCAAAACAAATAAGAACTGTGAGGTATTCACTACATTTTCTAGTATCATGCATGATATATCTTCTTTATAACTAAGTTGCATATGTATACATGGTCATGAACAATTTGTGCACAAGGTTTAATGTTCCTTGAACGATAATCTGGGACTACGAACCCGATTCATCCTAGGGGAAACAAAGAGGGGATGCCGAAGTACTGGTAATCCAGAATTCGGGACTTCCAGTGAGGCTAGATCCCTGCACTGAGAAGGACGTTGAATTCCAGCGTGCTAAGTGATAGCACGGGCGATTCAAAAACCTTCCGGTTGGGCTTTCTACCCTTCGGTGAGGAGAGTCATCCAACCACAAAGTCCAGGTTGACGCGAAGTCGGTGACCTTCATGTAGACATGGTGCATACTAATAATGTCTTATGCAGACATAATAAGTTATTACTCATTTACAAGGATGGCTAAACGACCGTGGATAAGAATCACTAAAGGGTGATAACTTGTATGTTTTATATTTCCTATTGATCGTGAATAATTGTATGCTTTATGTTCCTAGCAAATATGATCAATATGCCTGCTTTACATGAACAAGATGTATGCTTTACATTATGTCGCTATGACTCGCTATGAACTGTAATTGACCCTAAGGCAACAGATCAAGATCGCACTTAATAATGTTCCTATCACATGATTACTTAGTGTTGATTTTAGGGGAGTGGGGTCAGCCCTCTCGCCAGTACATGTGGAGTACTGACCCACGTTTGTGGGCACCATTTCAGGTTCACAGGTGCGTAGACACAGCTTAACAAGTCTTGAAGTATCGCAGGACTGTTCGGTGTGCAAAAGCTCTTCTCTTGGAGATGATTTCTGCTATACAGGGCATAATGTATGGAACAAGGCATTCGTCGTACCAGTGATGTTGTAAGCCGAGTTGGCAAAGTTCATTATAAGCCTATATGGCATGTATTTCAAGTTGGCTATTGAGAGCTGTGTAATCCATTCAATATCAATAAAAGAGATACTTTCCTTATATCTTGTGTGACTTCAATTTGTCTGATTACTTCTGTTGTAATGTTGTTTCTGAGACATACCAAAGATTATTTTATCTTCTTGCCTTGTACAAGCGCAATCACAGGCTTGTACAACATCACACCTTGATGGGGACGATTTCCTGCAGGAGCGTTGGCGTGGTGATCTCACTTCCAGCGAGGGTAATCGATCCTGTGGAAGATCGGTGCGTGACAAATTGGTACCAGAGCACGGCTTTACGTCCCCGGATTCGATTCATTTCAATCAAGTTTCTTCCGCGATTACTCAGCGTTGCTTCCGCGAATACTCAAAGTTAATTCAGTGATTTTTTAAAGTTTCTACTGCGATTAATCACAATCGCTTCAGTGTTCGTTCAAGGATTGCTTCCGCAAGTATTCAAAGTCGATTGCGTGATTATTCCAAAATTTGCTTCCGTGATTGTCCTTGGTCTTCCGTACATATTCTGAGTTGCTTCGGTGGAAAGTTCTTTGACCCTCGCTTACACTCACTGGATATTCCATACAATAAGTCTAAATATGCTACGATGTCATAAATTTTTTTATTGATAGTAATGATGCCTAGAAACACCAACAATGAACGATGCGTTAATAAACTAGTAATCTGTGATTAATGCTTGTCAGTGAGACTAAGAGAACGATTGATGGGCGGTAATCGATAGTGGGTATCGGTATGATGCGCCAAGGAGAAGTCGACAGTAACATCAACAATAGAATCAACATGAATTGAGTTGATTAGTGTGTAGGCTTGGTTATGTTTCAGAACAGGATAGTAGCCTGGTAATTGTGGTCGACAGTACCACTGAGGGAATGATAGCTTGGTAGAAATGTTGAATCAGTGCAAGAACATAATTTTGTGAGAATGACTTGGTTTCTGAGTGATGTATCATTTATTGCCCCGATCCCGTTATTGAGCGCGGCGATCCTGTTACAGAGCGCAGAGTAGGCTAGCGAATGAAATTTTTGAGTTGGAACCAAACAATGAAAAAATTATGCTATGCGGTTATGTGACTCGAATGTCCCTTGATAAGTCAGATTCAGATGATCTATAATAGACGGTGGATGAAAATCTCTATGTTGGATAATGGAAAGCATACGCGAACGCCTCGGTTGGGAATAACGAGATGAGTTGCATAAATATTGGACGGTGATATAAAATCAGTTAGATGGATGTCACGTGGAAATAGTATTTCGGTTGGAACATGAGTATTGAACGGTGATAAAAGCTTAAATGATTGCGAATAATGATTGGAACAATAGTGACGGATATCAATAGATGGTTGCATGCCGGGATGGTTACAAAAGACTCACAGAAAAATGAGACATTGGGAAATGTAAAACATGGATCCCTTGGTTGAGAATAGCAGCGTAACGTTTGACATATTCAGAGGGTGGCTTGAATCGGTTGGGTAAAAAGTTTGGTTTCGATGTCGATAGTGCGGTACACTATCAGAGACTCATGGAAAAACCATACAGACCGTATAGTGACTGAAAAACTTGTATTTGGTAGGATAGAAACTTCATGTTGGATAAAATGTGTTGGAGGCATAGAAGAATTATATAGAACGGTTACAGATGAAACAAGAATTTTGGAGAACGGTACCCTTGACCTCAGGTGTGTAATGGCAATACATGCAGGTGTGTAATGGCAATACATGCCTAGTTCAAGGATAGTACCAGCGATATGAGAAATATGCTTGACATGAATGGATAGTTGGAAATATGTGCATGAACTCGAAGGATCGAGATGCGTCAAGAAATAAGAAATGATGACCATAGATATGCTTGTTGCATGAATACTGGTGGACAAGTTTATAGACCCGTCAGATTAGACCGGAGTACTTGGTGCACATTATAAGGAAGTTCTCGCGAGACGGTGAACAATGGGATACAAATGAAGTTTGAAGTATAGCAAGTTGAGATAGAAACTTGGGACACATATTGTCGGTAGAAATTTGGGCGCGCAAAAAGCAATCGGTTAACGGAGTGGACGTATCGAATTTATAAGAAACTGTATGACTTTGTCATAATGATTGGGATAGTACAATTATTGAAGTTGGATGAGAGTTGTAATTGGGGTATGATCAGTGTATAAAACATGTGGATATGCATTGAATGTGGCTTAGTAAACATAGAATTTTGTATGAGACCTTAATAAGTGGATGCGAATTAAAGTTGATGGTAAATTTGAATAAGTTGACCTAGACGGTGTCGGACAGAGAAGGCATAGGAATTAGAATTGCTAATATGTTGGAAGAATCGAGAGCAAAGATTTTATGTGATATACAGTTGAATTAACCAGCCGAATATGTATGGATTGGGAAATAGTCAGCCAATAAGTGAAACGGGATCAATTAGCATGAAACTTGAATTCGGTAAGAGAATACAATTTGGAGTGAGCACATGACTATGGATTTCGAGAATGACAAAGTAGCAATTTGGGTATGATTTATCGAAAGTTTACATGATGGATTCGAAATTTGGATATTGAAGTTAAGGGATTGACTTCGTCGATTCTAGGATGAGTCTAGAATTAGCTGGTTGGATGATTGACCCGGATAAAATGATTATCGGACAATAGACATGACCCTAGATTGTCGGATGTGGGACTGAGATATTGCTTATAGACTAAGGTAGAGTCCTTAGTTTGTTGGATTTCGTCCCTTAAGAAAAGAATGTTGGCATAAAGACTTGATCCTAGAGTGTTGGATGGGTAGTATTGGTCGAGGGTAAACGGTTATTGTGCATCCGTCATTAAGAAAGAAAGTACGTTCAGAGAGCGGGGTAGAGTCCCTTAGATTGGTTGGCTAGTTACCTATAGGCATAGGTTTAGCTGTCAGAGTAGCTAACCGCAGAGGCTTGACCGAAAGTTTAGTTGATCGTTGGAGACCCATAGGATGACCTTATCGATATTGCCAGCGTTGGTAAGATTTGCTTGATAGGCGTTGGGAGTCAGCATGTGATAGATACTTGGTTTGGGAATCAGAATGGATTATGTCGGAAAGATGGATCTTGTTGGAATAGTTAACTTGATTTTGGAACAAGTACGGAATTGACGGTTTTGGAAAAAACAGATTGGTTGCCTTCAACAGAATGACGGATTGAAAAATTTGTTCAGTTGGTTGGAATAAAGGAATGAAACTTACAACAACGAGAAGAAATTTTGGCAGAGGCAGGGTTTGAAGGGGGGAGGGAGGCTGTTGGCCGGTGGGGGGGGGGGGAGAGGCGGCTATGCTGGAGGGGGGGCTGCTGCCGGTGGGGTGGCGATTGTGCTCGTGGCGTAAGAGTGGGGGGGCCGGTGGGGAGAATGTGGGGGTTTGGCAGAGGCGGAGTTTGAAGGGAAAGCGGGTTTGAAGTAGGGTTAGGGTTAGGGTTTGGTGGAGAATGATGGCAGCTAGGGTTAGGGTTTGGTGGCTCTGATACCAAATAGAAATTTAGTAGAATACTTGACTTGTTTATTATTGAGGTGGAGCTACATATATATAGGAGAGGCTAACCCCTCTCTCTACTATTCTACTCAATGTTGGACCAGAAGTCCATTAATACTCTCAACATCAGATGCGGATTGGGCTAGTGATATTACCGATTGGAGATCTACTGCTGAATTTTGTATGTTTCTAGAAATCAAAGAAGCATGATGTAGCTTCCAGGTATAGTATTGATGCTTCTAGTGTTGATTCTGAGCATCGGTTATGGCTACTACTACTGCTAACATCACTTGGCTCTATTGGCTCATTATTGATATTAGATATTACAATTTCTGATTCCACTCCTCTATTTTGTGACAATACTAGTGTTGTTTGTTTATATTGCTTACAACCCTATGTTTCATGAGCGGACGGCTACTACTACTACTACTGCTAACATCACTTGGCTCTATTGGCTCATTATTGATATTAGATATTACAATTTCTGATTCCACTCCTCTATTTTGTGACAATACTAGTGTTGTTTGTTTATATTGCTTACAACCCTATGTTTCATGAGCGGACCAAACACGTTGAGGTTAATTGTCAATGTCACTGCCACGTGTTACTTATAGATGCAGATTACAGACTTTTTCAAGAAAGCTCATACTGTATGAAAGAGCCTCCTTCTTACTAGACAAATTCTCGATGGTTGATCCACATGAGTTTGAAGGGGTATTAGTTGATTGTTTGTTCTGTATCTCTACTTTATCAAACTCACATTGTTCTACTGTCGTGAGTTTAAGGGAAATGTTAGAGATACCTAGGTTTAGTCCCACATCGGCTGAGAATTTGCCTCCCTCCAATTGCTCCGTATATGACCCCTGGCCTATGGCCCAATAGAGCATTAATTCCATGTTCATTTCTTAGAAGCTAGAAGTGGAAGCGGAGATGGGAGCGGAAACGGGGGACCGCAACTACTTAGAAGAGTCTAAAGTTGGAAACATGATGAGAGCGTGCACTAATAAATTTTTTATGTTTATTAATTACTATTATAAATATTTGTAGATATCTTAATATTTATTAGAATTTATAAAGATCAGTTCAAAGTTACTGAGAGATCATTCGCATGGTAATTTTTATGTCAAGGTAAGTATTATTTAGTTTTTGTTACTTTGATGAACGTGTATTTAAAAATTTTAACTTTTTTTTTTCCAAAATTTATCCTCTTTTAAAATTCTTGTCTTGTTATGGGAAGCGTTCATGTCACCGGAGAAACGTGCTCCCATCGCAGAGGAAACGAGCTCCCGTCGCCAGGGAAACGAGCTTCCAAGTAAGAACCGTCTCGAGGTTCTTACTAAGATTCGTTGGCTAGGAGTTTGTGGCTTCTAAGGTTCATTTAGTGTTAACATGAACATGGTAGGAAGAAAGGAATACAAATTTGAAACTTTTTCTTCTGTTGTTTCTCTAGTTGGTATTATGGAGGACTCAGGATTTAACTCAGAGTTATCGGTGTCAGAAGAAAAATATACTGTTCAATAGAAGGCCTATAGTTAAAATCATATAGTAACAATGGCTTCCAAGTCATACCTTCCAGCTTAGGGATCGGTCAAGTTGTTCAGCAGTATATGATGCCAGCCCAGAGCCGTCAGTCTGCAATAGACCACACAAATTACAGCTTAGTGTGTGCACACAAAATATTGTATGGGATACAAGAATCAAATATTCACCTTCCCTATCTTGCCAAGGTCTAACCCTTCGAAGTTCTTTAGTGTCAAAAATGGAGGCAAAACAAATCTGTGAAGACAACACAAAATAATTAGTTCATGAACAATTGAAGATTGTCCAGACCTCGAAGAAGCATTAGCACATGGTTAACACTATTGAGACTACTGTTTAGCATGATTGCATTGGACTCGATGGTAGGTCAGCTTTTATTTGATAGTTTTTGCATATAAATAAGAAAGTATCTCAGTGTCATTGGAACGTATTTAGGCAAAGCCTCCCTGCTTTTCAGTAAATTAGGTTGTTGGTCATTGTGTTTAGTCATGTTAACTAGGTTGGAAGCATAGTTTGTGGTATCAGCCAATATGAACCGCAGAAATTGACAATTAAGAAGGGTCCAATACTGCTTCTGCACTGATATGCGAACCACTTGGAAGTCCATAAAGTTAATACATGTATCCACAGTCTTGTGTATTGAACTTTGCATGTGGTTAACTTAGACAGGACGGTAATAAGACAAGTAGAGACCTGTTCTTGATGTCTGCCTCCCTACGCCCAAGTCTTGGAGTATCCACTGTTAGGACAACTGCCTTGAATCCAGCCCTTTCAGCTCTTCTAACAAGCTGTGCAACTACATTTCTGTCCTTCAATACCTGGTAACACATATTGGCGATGGTCAGAAGAAAAGGTAAGATTTTACAAAAAAAAAGAAAAAGGAATAGGGTAAATAAAAAACAAACTAAAAGATATCATTACATATAGCTGGAAGAAGCGAGTCCCTGGTCCAGTTGAAGCAACCTCTTCAACACTGGAAGAAGCAAATGAAGACAATGTCTAGAAAAAGAAACACATTAAAATGAAATGCTTGCATGGCTTATATATAATATGAGAAGACAATGTCGTTTTCACTGTACTCGTCTCCTCAGTAGTTGGATACAAAACCTAATTGCCGAGCCAAACGGTTTAGACACAAATAAATTACATACGAAAAATATAAAAGAAGCCATGCAACCTGCATGGGCATGTCTAAGTTGTGCTATTAATCAAATAGTTATCACTCAAAAGATAGCGAGCGCAACAATTATCAAATTCAATTATATTTGTTCTTCTTGCGTGATAAAAGAAATCTATAAACAAATATTTTATACTAATGGTAAACTTGGTGCATGTTGCTCGCAAGAAAGTGAATAAGTGTCTTCTCATTGGCTGGTGAAGGAAACTTAAGTTCATAAAGGTATAACATGTCACTTAACTGTGATACTATTAACATAATGCAGGATTACATATTTTTGAATGTTGACAGCTAGCTGGACCAGCAACGACCAGCAACAAAAGACCTTCAACAACAACAAGGAGGGGCATCCGTTGTCATGCCCCAACCCACAAGTCTGATAAGACATGACCCATGCATAGGACACATATGCACATCAATTGGCCCAACTTGCCGAAATGGTTAACCAGAAGCTATACATTAGACCCAATCTCTCCAATATAAACCAATCGAACTGTAAACCCATATCTGATGTGGAACTAAATATTGGGATTTCACAATCTCTCCCATTCAAAGACGTGATGTCCTCGTTGCAGCCCATGGAAATGCCCCCGTCTCACCTCAGTGGAACACAAATCCACTAGGTAGCGCTGGTACCATTGCCACGTCCTCAAGGGCCAGCCAGGAAATGATCCATGCATAGGCCACATGTGCATACCAGTTGGCCCAACTAGCCAATTAACTCAGAAAAATACATAAGACCCCATTGTTCCAATATAAACCAATCAAGCTCCCACGCCATATTCAGTGTGGAACTAAACAGCAGGGTTTCACATCCATATCTCCGAGTTCAAAAAGCGTACATCTACTCATTAACCATGCATTTGAAGCTTATATTAAAAAAATAATTCATCGCAGTTACCAAATAGTTCATAATATACATGCTTCATATAGTCATATGTGACAATTCGAGGCTGTTGTGCCTGTGAGCACCAAGACGAACCAAGAGAAGAAACCGAACAATAATATATGTAACAAAATAATGCAAGAGCAAAGTAAAGAACACACCGATATAGTAACGCGGTTCGGCAAAGCCTACGTCCGCGGAGTAGCAAGAACTACTCAAAATCAGTATAGCAATGGAGGTTACAAAGGTACAAGAGAGCTTTCAAACTCTCACAAATGAAAGCCCACAAAACTACAAAGCTTCTTACACATCAAGTGTTTTTCTCAACAAATAGCACTCTCACTCAATTTGATATATCCAAATGTGTTTACTAGCTCCTTTATATAGCCAAGGATATGGCTATCCCAAACGTTTCCATTAAACAATTGATTAATGCAATACCTTGCATTAATCTTATTTCAACTCCTCAGTGAAGATAGCAACCAAATGCACGAATTAATGTGCATGCATTCATCTGGTAGAAGACCAAGAGACTTCATTAAAGAAGTTACAAATTGAGCCATTAATTCCACAATCTCCACCTTGACGAGATTTGCAAAAACATCAAGAGAGAGTACTTGTAACCAAAATAGAGCAACCATCACAAAACCTCCAAGCCGACAAATACCACTTGTTCCAAATTGCTTATCAAGCACGCATAATATGAGCCAAGTCTAGATAATGTTCTAACTTGACTACATTAACTACTTTAGTCAACATATCTGCTGGGTTATCTTTAGTATCAATTTTCTGAAGGATTATCTTCCCTTTTACTATTTCATCTCTCACCTTGTGAAATCGAACATCTATATGTTTGGTTCTTGAGTGATACGTCTGATGCTTCGCCAAATGACTTGCACTTTGACTATCACAATAAACCTCCACCTGCTTCTGATGAATTTCCAATTCATTAAGCAGTCCATGTAACCATAGAGCCTCTTTTACGGCTTCTCCTACAGCCATATATTCATCTTCTGTTGTTGACAAAGCAACTGTATCCTGCAAAACAGACCTCCAACTTATTGGCCCTTGAGCCATAGTAAACAAATAACCTGTAGTGGATCGTCTTCTGTCCAAATCACCTGCTTAGTCAGAATCATCTTCTTAAAATAAACACAATGATCATATTTGCTTCTAAGATAATTTTGGCCTCTCATAAAATCATCAAATTTCAAATATCATTGCCTAGGAGACTGCTTTAAGCCATATAATGACTTCTTTAATTTGCAAAAATAATTCTCTTTTCCTTTTATCTTATACCCATCAGGCTGAGACATGTAAATCTCCTCATTTAAGTCGTCATGCAGAAAAGCTGTCTTGATGTTAAGTTGCACCAATTCAAGGTCAAGCTGTGCAACAAGAGCTAACAACACACAAATAGAGCAATGCTTTACAACTTGAGAAAAGATCTCATTGTAATCAATACCTTCCTTTTATGCATATCCTTTTGCTACCAATCTTGCTTTATATCTCACTCTTTCTGGTCTTTCGATGTCGTCCTTTTTGGTATACATCCATTTGCAACCAATAGCTCTTTTGCCCTTAGGCAATTGAACTAGTTCCCATGTCTTGTTTTTCATAAGAGAGCTCATCTCTGCATCCATGGCTTTATTCCAATCAGACTTTTCTGAGCTTGTCAGCGCTTCCTTAAGATTTGATGGACTATCTGCATTAACAATAGGAAAAGCATAAGCAACACAATCTCGAAGTTTTGCAGGTTTTGTAATTATTCTTCTTGTTCTTCTTGTGGCAATAGATTCTTCCAGAAAAACGGAATCTTCTTCAATACGTGATTCTTCTTCTTGTTGTTGTTCATTTTCTTCTTGACTATCTTCATGTGTACTCATTTTAGGCTTTTAGCTTCAGTTTGACCAGTCACAGGAGTGTGGGAACCAACTTTTTCAAGCTCCACCTGTTGAACATCTTTATCATTTTCCTGAACTGGTTCATTACTAGTTTTCTTGTTTTGTAACATACTGACTTCATCAAAAGTCACATTTCTGCTGATTACAAGTTTCTTCAACTCTGTGCACCATAACCTGTAACATTTAACACCACGGCTAAGACCAACAAATATAGCCTTCTTGGCTCTAGGGTCAAGCTTGCTTTCAGTCACATGAAAATAAACAGGGCAACCAAAAATATGCAAATAATCATAATCGTGAGCAGGTTTTCCGGTCCATACCTCAATTGGTGTTTTACCTTGAATTGCAGCTGAAGGTAAACAGTTGACAATATGACAAACATAGTTGACTGCCTCTGCCCAAAATAACTTATTCAGACCGGATTGTGCCAACATGCATCGTACTTTCTCAAGCAACGTTCTGTTTAATCTTTCAACAACTCCATTTTACTGAGGAGTTCCAGGAACAGTAGAATGCCTGACAATGCCGCCTTCTTTGCAAACTCTTTGAAATGGATCAGAAGTATATTTCCCACCATTGTCGGATCTTAAAATTTTAATTTTTCTTCCAGTCTGATTTTCAACCATTTTCTTCCAGTTTAAGAAAATGCCTAATACCTCATCTTTGTGCCTCATTGTATAGACCCAAGACCTTCTAGAGTAATCATCAACAAAAGTAACAAACCAATGCTTACCACTCATTGAAGTTGTCTTCGTAGGACCCCAGACATTAGAGTGCACATAGTCAAGGATGCCACTCGTCTGATGTATAACAGTGCCAAATTTTATCTTGGTTTGTTTACCTAAAACACAATGCTCGCAGAAATCAAGCTTGCAAGTTCTAGCTCCTTTCAACAACCCCTGCTTCACAAGCCCTTCGAGAGCTTTTTCACCGGCATGCCCAAGTCTCACGTGCCATAATATAGTAATGTCAGGATATGCCCTTTCAGAAATGGTGGTTGCTTCACCTACAACTGTTTTGTCCTGTAACAAATACAAATTTTGTTGCCTGGTTCCCCTCATCATAACCATTGCTCCCTTAGTTACTTTTAAGAGCACCATTAAACATGTTAATATTAAAACCATTAGCCTCCAAAGCTCCCAAAGAAATTAAATTCTTTTTTAAATCGGGAACATACCAAACATTTGTTAGATCTCTAATAACACCATAATGGAGTTTCAACTTAATAGTTCCAACTCCCTTTTTATCACATGCATAATCATCACCGAGCAAAACAGTTCCATTAATATCAGAGTTTAAATTAGTAATCCAATCGCGATTTGGGCCTATATGTTGAGAACAACCAGAAACTAAAATCCATGTATCAAAATTAGAAGTAAATGCAGCAGCCAAAGCAAAAACAGATTCATCATCACTGGATGCAATATTAGCACTAGTAGATGATTTATTTTTCTTTTGCAACTTAGGGCAATCCTTTTTCCAATGGCCTTTATTATGAAAAAAGGCGCATTCATCTTTTTCTATATCACTCCTATTTTTGGAGTGTCCTCTTGGACGAGATTGGGACTTATTTCTACCAATTCTTTTCCTTTCAACTGATCTGCCTCTGACCACCAAGGCATCTGAGGTAATTTTATTGTTTATCAATATGTCTAACTTCATAATTCATAAGTGTATTTGACACATCTTCAAATTTAATTGTCTTTACCATAAATTAATGTAGTGGCCAAATGATCATATGAGTCGGGAAACGAGTTCAATAATATCAAGGCTTTATCTTCATCCTTAATATCCTCATCCAAATTTAATAGATCAACAATTAAATTGTTATATGCATCAAGATGTTTAATCATTTTCGTACCTTCTTTGTACTGAAATCTGTAGAGTTATTTCTTCAAATATAGACGATTCTCAATGCTTTTTGTCATGTACTTGTCTTCTAATTTTTTTCACAACTTCTTGCCGACGTTTCTCGCATCACAAAGTACTTCTGGGATTTACCGAGGCATAAACGAATAGTCGAGCAAGCTAATCGATTTATCTTCTGCCAGTCTGAGTCTGACATGGTCTCCGATTTATTTTCCAATGCCATGTCCAAATCTTGTTGAGCTAAGATATCTTTAACCTCACACTGCCACATACCAAAACTGTTAGTTCCATCAAAATTTTCTACCTCAAATTTAGCGTTCTGCACCGTAGTCCTTGCAACCCTATTGTTTCCCTCTTGTTCGTTTGTCATCTTCGTCTGTCAGATCTAGAACCCGTTCTGATACCAATTGTTGTGCATGTGAGCACCAAGACGAACCAAGAGAAGAAATCGAACAATAATATATGTAACAAAATAATGCAAGAGCAAAGTAAAGAACACACTGATATGGTAACGCGGTTCGGCAAAGCCTACGTCCGCGGAGTAGCAAGAACTACTCAAAATCACCCTAGCAATAGAGGTTACAAAGGTACAAGAGAACTTTCAAACTCTCACAAATGAAAGCCCACAAAAGTTACAAAGCTTCTTACACATCAAGTGTTTCTCTCAACAAATAGTACTATGCGGTTCGGCAAAGCCTACGTCCGCGGAGTAGCAAGAACTACTCAAAATTACTCTAGCAATGGAGGTTACAAAGGTACAAGAGAACTTTCAAACTCTCACAAATGAAAGCCCACAAAAGCTACAAAGCTTCTTACACATCAAGTGTTTCTCTCAACAAATAGTACTCTCACTCAATTTGATATATCCAAATGTGTTTACTGGCTCCTTTATATAGCCAAGGATATGGCTATCCCAAACGTCTCTATTAAACAATTGATTAATGCAATACATTGCATTAATCTTATTTCAACTCCTCAGTGAACATAACAACCAAATGCACCAATTAATGTGCATGCATTAATCTGGTAGAAGACCAAGAGACTTCATTAAAGAACTTACAAATTGAGCCATTAATTCCACAAAGGCATCCCTAGATTATTCATATTTCCATCAAAAATCCAATAGATGGACATAAAGTGGATGAAGCCAATATTAGTTTCTCTCTCAATGAGAAACCTTCATAAACCAAACAAAATAACAATATCTTAAAACAAGATATAAAGAACTCAAAAATTACAAATATATAATCGATACCTAAGTCCATCCACCACACAGGGAACCAACGACACCACAACTTCAACTCCCTTTAGTTTTAGTTATCAAGTAGCTCCACGAGGGAGAAGTGTGGCAGCCACCATTCTCTCTTCCTCATTTAGGATGTTGTAACTAGTGCAGTAAGATTGTGATCCGCTCATATGTTTGCAACATACGAAGAGCTCGCTTTACAAGTGCTCCAATATTTCAGTTATCAAATGTTTGGTAAACCAATGGGTTTTCTTACAAATTAAATGAGTGGCTCATTCTACTATCCATTTCCATTCATCTAATTGCAATTGTTTGATACTGTACCTAACAATAGTTTGTACATCCATATGTTGACAGTCCATAGCTTAATTGAGCTGATGTATTTATTTTTTGCATGTTTTGGCTGAAAAGACTTCCACATGAAGGTGCTTATCAATCAACTTCACACACAATAAGGTCCTTCCTCAATGAAAACATTACTATAAGAAAAAGATCTCAATTTAAATTTTTTTATAAAAACATTGTTCAAACAATAGCATGGAGTCAAAGTATAAAAAGACTCATATTGCAACAGATTAAAATTCATAAACTAGAAAAGAAATTTATCTAATATTGCTTTCCACATAAGCATTTATCAAACAAACACAATGCACATTTTTTATTACTTCATAATGCTTCTTGTAAATCTTGGTAGGTAGTGATATTCAATACTTGTTCAAACAATAGCATGGAGTCAAAGTATGGAATAACAATCTTAATGGAAATTTGACTTGGAGATTGCAATTTGCCACTGTCATGAACTATACATGTGTCTATTCCACATGGAGAGAAATTAGTAAAGGCAGCAGCAAGCGAATAAATAAAGATTTCATTTATGTTTTCAGAAGTTTGTAACAAGAAAAGAAGCTAAACTATAAAGTTGAAACTGAACAATAGTAGATGATTTTCTCTCCAAGCAATCAAACATGAAATCTTTTATCGGTGATGCTTGGCCAGCCAATTTTGAAGTAGTGGCGACAAATTGAGAAATACTGCAAATTTTTATCTCAATAGAGCTTGATAATACATTGGCATTACTGTCATGCAGTATAATAGTATGAGACAATCAGAACAAACCATAATAGTGTCAGCTGCTGATGCTGCCCTTGCTGTTGCATACTCGCCTGCAGAACCCAATCAAACTTGCTGTTAAATGTGTTTCCATGTAGGGCTTAGCATGAAAATTGATAATTCATCAGCATCATCCAAGCCTTCTCCCATCAAAATGGGGTCAGCTACGGAGAAAAACAAAACTCTATACAAGATTTGACAGTTTTATGACCGGGTGTCGACTAAACGTCAACCCTCTATGTTAGTGCCAAATTCCTAGCAAAGATAGTAATGAGCATGAAAAAGTCATGCCATAAAACCTAGGTGGCCAGTTGGCAGGTAGGTAGACCTACCTTTTGGATTGCAGTTTAAGCTCATGCAACCAAGGAGTATCCTCCAAGTACATTTAGGCTTTAATAAGTGAGAGTAAGATAAATCTATTAATGAACCTACTACATTTAGGCTTTGTATAAATGTTAAATGGTTTATTAATCTATTTGGAAATCTTCTAAGCGATGCTTTAAACGTTCATCCCAACCTTCAGCCAGGGGAATGTCAATTCAAGTGAATATCTACTTAGGGAAAGGAGAATCCAAGTTTAAAGTCCTAACAATAGGGGACAGCCAATAGGGATTTCTTTTACCCTAGAAAGAAAGAAAAGAAAGAGAACGTTTCACACCTTCAAAACTTATTGACACTTGAGAACCATTAATCTGGAATCTCCATATTAGATTTTTAAACTCTATTGAATGGCTAATCTATTTACTAAATTAGAACTTATGTAGGGACAGCTCCTAAATTTTAGTTCAAACAGAAATGTAAAAGTTACAGCAAAGTAAATATACCTTCTGGGTGAGCCATTTTCTGCATGGCACTTGGAGCAATCATTATAGGCATCGATATCTTGAAACCCAGAACGGTTGTGGTCATATCAATAGTTGATACATCAATAAGTATCCGGGGACGAAACCTAATTCACCGTTAAAAGATCAGGTATAGTAATATAAGTATCAGTGTCATCTGGGTCAAGCAACATCCACAAAATATTCCACATAATTTTACGGAGAGTAAACTTAAGCAAGCAAGCAAGCAGTAATTATATTGAAAAATCATCTGTATTCTATATCACAGTTTTAAAATGTAGAGAGCTAAATGGAGATCATTGGGATATCTTTCATCGAGAAGTTTGAGTTCATATATATAGAGAAGTTTCATACTAGTCTATCCAATGTGGGACTAACTACATGGACCCACTAACTCTAACAACCCAACTCAGAAAGCACTAATTTCCCGAGAAACCAGTGTCAAACACCGCAACCGAATCGGAAATTGTGTTAGGTAGGTATTCATGGAGAACAGTGTCATGTTCCTGACAAGTGTGGTAATGGCACTTAAACAAATGGGACGCATTTCCGACTTATGGGTAAATTGGCGGTTTTACTAGCGGCACATGTTGTCAAGGAATACTTCCAATATGCAGAGTGGATCCATAACAAGGTTTACTTTTCTAGGAAAATAACAAGGATTACTATTATGTGCATAATTAACATCTATGTAGTGTAGCTTGGTTGAAAGTTCCAATATAGTAGGCTAAAAGTTATCTTCAATATTGTTCCAAATGGTATGAAATTAGCATTCTACAAGTTCCCCAAAAGTTTCTCAAAGCACCTTAGTGCTATTAATACTCTTTAGCAAATTCTACTAAAATATAGCTACTAAAATATAGCATGTTTTGAGAGTATACATCCCACGTCCAAGACTCATTTGCAATCCCACCTCTCTTACATCCTGGCCAAAATGATACGCCCACAAACTCAAAATATTTTGCTCATTAGAAAACCTATATTGAGATCTTCAATGACAGATAATTTTACCATCTAACATTTAGGTCATGTTTAGTTCCAAGAAAGTCACAGAACTTGTAGAAGATCTATGCATTGGGCCCCACGACAAGTTCCATGATTTCTTGTCCTGGGTTCCCTAACAACTCCAGTTTGGTTAGAGAAATTTGGGGTTGGAACTTGGAACTCACTAAGAAACAGTTTTATCTACAAAGAACCAAGCCAAATACCAAGTTCCAATCATGCTTCCCCTTTCCATGCAAGGAAGTCAGCTAAGGAACCCAAGAAACATAATCCAACGTGGCAAGGAAACAAACCCCTAACACCTGAAGTATATCGCCTTTCTTCCCTCAATTTCTTGGTACCAAGTAAGAGAACAAATGAAACAATAGAAATGGCCTCAACTTCTTGTGATTCCAGGTAATATTTGGAACCAATCAGGCCCTTAGTACATGTCTAAGGGCGTTACTGGCAAACTTGATCTTTAATATTTAGGAAAAAGACGAGGGATCTATATATGGTTTTATTGAATCAAAAAGACTTATGACAGAGTATCTAGGGAGACAAAACAATAAGGTTTGGAGAAATAAATGGGTCTCCAATAGCAATATTATTATTTAGATTATTAAGGGACATGAACAGAGCTCTTTTGGTCAAGCAGTGGTGGAATATTTGGTCAGAGAAAGAAAATAACCTTGTCAAAATTATAGAGGCTAGCTATGGAGGTAAAAGCTGAAACATAGGTCTCAAATCTGGGGTATGGCAAGGGATCTCAAAATTAAAAGATATATTCTTTATGGGGCAACCTTTACTCTGGGACAACGGGATAAAATATGTTTCTGAGAAGACCCTTGGTGTGGGGATGTCCGACTTAAATATTGATTCCTCTCATTGTATGAGGAAGCGTGTAATAAATGGAATTAGGTGTCACTTCAATGGAGAGGAGGACAATGAAGATTTCGTTTCAGGCGGTCCCTTGGGGAAATGTTGCGAAGAGAGAGAGATTAGTGAACGACCTTCAACTATGGCACTGTTCGGAACAAGCAATAGAAGATCAATGATCTTGGAAATGGGATAATTGTGGTCGATTTACAGTTAGATCCCTTTATTGGAATCT
Source organism: Iris macrosiphon (assembly GCA_036927795.1). Classification (NCBI taxonomy): domain Eukaryota; kingdom Viridiplantae; phylum Streptophyta; class Magnoliopsida; order Asparagales; family Iridaceae; genus Iris; species Iris macrosiphon. The sequence continues at coordinate 56,199,234 of JAYESA010000003.1, forward strand.
CAACTTTGGAGGACAGACTCTTGAATATGCTAAGATCATCTGGGAAGTGAAAGCCCATCTTAAAGTTCGTCTCTTTCTTTCACTGACTTGCAAGAACGCTATTCTTAGTAGGAACAATCCCATAAAGAAAGTGGAATGGACCGGATACATGTAGGCTTTGCAATAATCATAAGCAAACATTTGAAAAACTTTTACTCAGTGCAAGCTAGTCGGTCCAATCTGAGAGGCTTGAAAGGACCAATTTGGATTTCAAAACCACCCACGATCTATCAAGTCACTCTAGGGTAGCTGGAGGAGGCTTCGTGTTTGGGCTAAGGATTGATGGTTGTGGGATATTGTTGCAGTAGCAATTTGTTGAGTATGGCTAGAAAGAAATAATAGAAACTTCAATAACAAAACGTGAAACTCTCAACAAATTGTGTCACTAATTATTGCAAACATCCAGTTGTGGGCAAGGGAGGAACTGGATAGACGCAAGAAGAAGTAGAGAAGAGCTGCTACGAAGGAAAAGAGGTAAAACATGTAGCCAGTATAGGAGGATAATCAACATTAGTAGTGTATGATCCAGTTCATGGATGCCTAAAGCCTTCAATGAATATGTATTGGCTTCTTCTTCTTTTTGTTGTATGGGTGGGTGTTTGTGTTTTGTGTTCTTCTTTGGAACCAACAACAATGACCCTCAAGGGCTATCAGTTGGTGGTTATTTTATACCTAGTTTGTTTCGTTAAATATCAATAATAAAAGGATATTGAATTTCAAAAAAAAAAAAATAATAAATACAAAAATGAAATGTAGGGGGATTATTCCCAATGTTTTATCCTTAAAAAAGATATGTATCATGGAGTTGCAACTACCATGCGCACCATGGAGAAGATACAATACCCTATTTTATTGCTTTACATTAGTATTAATGATCAACATTAAGTCCTTGCATGTTTGTGCTAGGTATGGATGAACTTACTAGGCATAACCAGAATGAAGTTTTGTTGAGTATGTTGTTTGCTTATGATATTGTATTAGTTGATGAGACTAAGGCATGGTTAGACTCTAAATGTAATAGTAGAGAGAAACTTTGGAATCTAAAGACTTTAAAATTAGTACAAGAAAAACATAATATATATATTTTTGCAATCATGAAATTTACTTCATTAAAGGGTAAGCAACAAGTTAGATTCAGCAAGTAGCTGATCTAAAATACATGGGGGAGGCTCATTAAAAGAGAAGTGTACTAAAGCATCTGCAATAGTATTAGAAGATCTAGGAGAGAAGGAAACAACGAAATCTTTAGAAGTTAGCAGCGTGTCTCTTGCCTCCTCCACTTGGTATCTGATTTTCCATGACATATGTTGAGAGGACTGATTCACTGCATTTATAACATTCTCTGAATCACCTTCAAAAAACACTTTTTGATGACCCTGAGATTTACAAAGACCCAGACCAGCTTTGAGTGCTAGTGCTGCTGCCTCTAGCGGTAATCCTCCTCTTCTCGATGATGCGCTAGCTCCCATGAATTCTCCTCTAGCATTTTTGATAACTGCAGCCCAAGCCATTTTACCTTCTATAAAGGCTCCATCAAAATTACATTTGAGATAGTCAATAGGTGTTGTCCATGATCTTTGGGGACAGTTTGGTCCGTTGAACTTGGGTTGAGTAGGACTGTTTGTAGCTGCTAACTCCATTGATATGTATGAAGCTGAGGATAACACTTCCTGAATGTTGAGGTTCTTATTATCAAACACCATCTTGTTCCTTGCTTTCCATATAGCCCAGAGTAGACAACTGGAATATATAAACAAATTTGAGTCTTTGGAGTTGAGGAGAGTATCCAGGATATCCTTAAGTTGTTTGAATCAATCAGTGGCAGGATACCTGTTACATTTGAGAAATAGGTGGTCTCTGGTTTTAGCTTCCAGTCCACAAAGAGGGCACGTGGGATCAATGTGTTGTAGAATACGATGGATATTGGCTTTCACAGCTATAGTATTGGTCAGTACTCTCCAAACAAATAATTGCACTTTTGGTGATATAGTTTTGATCTTCCATAATTGCTTCCAGTTGAAGATGTGTACTCTTGTAGAAGGAAGAATAGGTATCCATTATTGCTTTGTAGGACAACTTGGATGAGAAGGTACCCGATGGTGTTTTTGTCCAAATAAGGATATCTTCCAAAGGGATAGGAGTAGTAGGAGTATTCAGGATGGTCATTGCTTCATGAACTGGAAAGGAGGAGTAGATAAGTTGCTGATTCCAATCCAAAGTATCAGGAATGAACAAGTCTTTAACATAAGTAATGAATTATCTGCTATTTGGCAGGCCTTCAACCCGACATACAGGGAATGCAGTAACCCATGGTTCATCCCATACCCGAATCTTTGAGCCATCACCTATATTCCAGATGATATTGGTTTGATAGATTCTCTGCATGACAGCATGCTGGCCCAGATCGATGAACAAGTTGATGTTTTCTTTACCGACCAGAATGGCATTTTTGATAGATATTTGGCTTTTAATATCCTCACCCAGTAGGCGTCAGGATTCTATAGGAATCTCCAAACTACTTTGCAAATCTGAGCTTGATTATTAATATCTGGTTGTCGAAACCCAAGTCTACCTTCCTCTTTTGATCTTGCAATTTTATCCCATGCTGTGAAGTTGATCTTCATCTTGGATTTGCTCGAGCCCCACCAGAAATGTCGTTGGATTTGAGAGAGCATATTTGTGACTCCTTTAGGTAGTAGATAACAGCCCATATTTTAGATCGGTATAGATGCCAGGGTGGATTTGATCAAGACACTTCTGCCTGCATGAGATAAGCATCTAGCTTTCCATCCATCCAGTTTAGCATGATGAGATTATCAAATGTGTTAATCCTATTCTTAGAAAGAAGTAGGAGATGACCTAAGTATTTATCCTTCGAATTCATAGGATTAACATGGAGCAAACTTTGGATAAGGTGTTTCATGATTGGATCCAATTTCCTAGGGAAATATATTTACTGAAGTTGATACACTGACCAGACCAAGCAGAGTAGGAGTTAAGGATATCTAATATCTTGGAGGCATTAGATAGTGAAGCTTTTCCAAAGATGAGTATATCATCTGCAAACATGAGGTGGGATATATTAGGTACTCTAGAATTGATCTTGATGCTAGAATAGGGACCAATATTATCATTATAAATTATGAGTTTAGACAAAATCTCACCACATAGGATGAACAGGTATGGAGACAGGGGACAACCTTGTCTGATGCCTCTGGTAGGATAGAAAGTTTTGGACGGGGATCCACTGACAGACAGCAAGAGAAGTGGTGGTGATGCAACTCATGATGAGGTCATGGGTCTTCACTGTTAAACCAAATCCACCTAAGGTTTGACTTAAGAACGGCCAACTGACTTTGTCATTTGCTTTTGACAAATCCATTTTGAGGGATAAGCAGCTTTGGGATTTAGGGAAGGATGCAATCAAATGGAACAGTTATTGAGCCATTAGACACTTGAATTTTGGGGTCAATAGCCATTGCAGTTATGCAAGTGTTGCTAAGAGTCATCACAGTATTTTTCTAAAAGATAGAAGAGTTACTCACTTCATGAGTTTGAATTTTTTTGTTTCCCCCCAATGCTGGCCTGTTGAGTATTCATTTTTTTGAACTGCACTATCCTCCCTATTTTCGAATCCCCGGGCTGAGTGGAAAACCTTCCTGTTTTTCAAGCCTCTGAGCCACAAACCCTATCCTCCTCATATCATAGTATCGACGATGCCTAAGACTTGGAAAGTTAAAGACCACATCAGAATAGCAGAGTATCATGCAGGAACTTTCTTCGCCAAATTCGAAAACATGGAAGATCTTCTATTTTGAGCAATGGGCCATGGAAAATAAACAACCATCTGCTGTTATTACCTAACAAGCTTCCACATGAATACTTATTCTCTGAAACCGAATTCTCGGTCAAGATTCATGGTTTGCCAATTAATCTATTGACGGTCAATTTCGTCACCACCATGGCGGCAAGACTGGGCAATGTGAGTCCCCCTTCCCTCCAGGAGGCGAGCAAATGGAGCCTATTCGCGAGGGTGAAGGTGAAGTTTAATATCTCTGTGCCTCTAGTTCGACAGTTAAAGGTACCTATGGGGAACAACACTTTCTGCACTACATACCTCAAGTATGAGCGTCTAACCAAATTCTGTCAATTTTGTGGCCGTCTGGGTCATGGAGTTCCCAAATGTACCGAACATCATATCTATTCTTCCATGGTTGATGACAGTTGGACGGATACTCGAAAGAAGCACATTCTCACACTTCTTGACAAGAGATTGGATCTTTCTATATGTGATCGGAGTCGTCGGTGGCAGATGAAGTAAGCAGTCTTCCAAGTTTTTCGAGAACTTCATAATAGGTTGAGTTATTCGACTTCACGAGTCGTGGTGGAGAAGGATGAAGGGCGAAGTAAGAAGGGAGGAAGGTTGCAGTTGGGAACAGCGAAGAAGAAGAACGCCAAAGAAGATCTTGGCGTGGCTGATTTTTTTATTTTTTTTTTATTTTTTTTTAATTTGAGAAAAACAGAATATATGAAATGCAACTTCAACCAAAGGATCAAAACGAAATAAGGGAGAAGTACACATTAATGGACAAGAGCAAAATGGCCCCTCAAAAGCCCTGAACCTACTGGGAGAACATCTTCAAACAACATCATCAATCAACAATCATGATCATGGTTGTTCTGGTTCCTAAGAACATCTTCAAACAACATCATCAATCAACAATCATGATCAAGGTTGTTCTGGTTCCTAATTTTCAAGGGTTGACTTAGGATCTCTCTGAATCAGAGGATCTACCACCAACCACCAGAAGTTGGCAACAAAAATTACCTAGCACTCATTGTCATACTATATATATATATATATATATATATATATATATATATAGTAATTACCACAAGGCATGAGCAGAAATCAACCATAATAAATAATTATCACAGGGCTTACAGAATCCTTGAGAAAGCTTCTCTGTTCTCCTTGAGAGTCCACTGGTCCTCTGCACCAGAGGCAAAGTAGTCATAGATCATCTTGGGCAGCTTCTGCTTTGCGATGGCCTCGTACTCGGAAACGTTGGTGATCGCCTCCATAGTAGATCTCCCTTAGTTGTTGACTCTAACCCCGATCGAATGAACCAGTACGTGTAACAAATCCAATATCATTTCTCTTGGGCCAACTGTGATTCGGATCATACCCCGTTACCAACTGTGCTCGGTACAATACCGAACGAAACGGCCTTAGGGTGGGACGCCCCATCTGACTGACTTCCATCAAAAAAAATAAAGGAAGTCAATTCTTTGGATTTTTTTTTCTTTTTTGGGAAATTAATGTAATTCCTATCAAAAAAAAATTTCAAAAAAAATTAAATGAAAAATTGTATACTTAGATATGGAAAGTAAATCCTTTGGTGGATGGGAAAACCATTTCCTCCATATTTTTCCTTTCTTCTAAAATTATTATTTTCTTCCACCTCATTTTCATTTGTATGCAACACACAGAAAATGATAACTTTCCTTTCCCAATGCCATGATTCCGCGAACCAAACATGGCCTAAGAGAAGAGACAGGGACATGTCATTACTCATAAAACCTAATTCAAAAACGGTTTGGATTCAATGCAGCATCATATATCTTAGATGTGTCAATCCATTTTTACAACTAGAAATAGAATTCGCATGTCATATTAAGGTGAAAATGGCTCCATAAGTTTTAATTTTTACAAAAGTCTTCCATCTTTTAAGGTTCTTGGGTCTTGGGGATGGCGGTGTCGTCCTTGCATTCTGGAGAGGTGGTTGCGGTTTTTGGTCGCGATAATAAATATTCTATATGCTATGGATAAAGTTGTGCACATCTTGGTCGTTTCAAGATCTTGCATTAGTGGAAGCTAACATGTTGTGATGGGTGTGCTACTTATAGTATTTGTGCTTAGAATTTTTAATGCTTCTACATGTCCTTAGATTTCCTATTGATATGGTATGGTTACAGAAAAGTAAACAATGATTGTATAAAAATATGTTTATTTTTATTGAAATGGAAAAAAAAACTTTTTTTTATCTCATTCTCCACTTTATCACAATTATGTCTATGTATTCCCCTCCACTAATTATGAACCCTACCTCCGTCATCCCTTCCTTCGTTGTCATATATCTTGCTCCCCATCATCCTTCATTGTTGTCGACCTCTCCTACGTTTTCAAACTGCATCTGCATCTTTCATTGTTGCAAAACCCATCATCATTGATCATTCTAAAAGGAACAACAATTGTGTAGCATCAAAAACACTATGAATGTGTCCACATGTGTAAAAGTGAGACAATATAATGTAAAATGACAAACTATATAAGAACAACAACAAAAAAGTGTAAATAATATAATGTAACAAATATAGTATATAAATATTACAATGTGTAGAAAAATAAGACAAAAAGAAAAAAACAAGTCTTGTAAAGAATCAGGATGGTGGGTAAGGGAGCATGCCCTCGTCCCATCCGCAAAAGCTGAACTGAAGCCAAATAGGGTCAAAAGTCCATAAACTTCTTGGAAAGTTGTAAGCATCCAAGAGCGATATAATAACCTTACTCCATCTTCCCATGCTAACAAATAATCTCATTCTAAGTGAGAAAGGTAAGAACTAATGCATTCCCTTCCCTTCCTTTCCCACCTTTAGGCTTCCTATTTGGTTCAGTTACTAATTTAGTCATCGGAGGGGTGTCCGATCGAACATCTCGTTCAGTCACTATACCTTTTCCCATGACTGAAGGAGCCCAAATCGAAGATCTCCTGTCCAGACCAAGAATTTCTCCCGAGCATATGATTCGATTGCACGAGCCAAGCCAAAACCAAAGGCAAATGAACTAAGCATATAAATAGATTGGTGCAAAGCATCATTATTAGGGGTTTATGCTTTTAAAGTATTTTTTGTGATATTGGTTTCATAATTTATTCTTATTCGACTATAGCCTTTTGCTCATAAAGAGAATATAAAAACATTAAAGTCCTATAATGGTGGCGAGGTAGTCACGATGAAATATCTGAAAATTACCATGTCAGTTTTGTTATTTTGTGTAAGGATACATAAATCGTTTGTCATTAATAAGGGACCCTTGCCTAGGGGTGTCAACATATTGGATTCAAGTCGGGTTATGTAAGATGCGAACATAAAACCTATAAGGTTTTCATATTCGTGCCAAATTCTTTTTTTTTCTGTTTGGATTCGTGTCAATCTCGAATTTTACATAAGACGTGTAAACTACCATTTACTTCAAATATATTTTTATTTTTATTTTATTCAACATTAGTTTAGATGATTTCAATATGTAATGATATATTTTTTAGTATTTTTTTATCTAAAATTAATAAGGCATATAAATATGTAGGTCGGTCCAGGTTCGGTTGGAGCAATATCCAAAACCTAACCATTAAGGATTTTTGGTTTATTTTTTGAAACAAAATCCTATAATTCTAAAATAGTTGGATCGGGTTTTTGGCTACTAAATCGTATATTTAACCATGTTAGGGACCTATGAAAGCATTGAAAAATACATTGGTGTCATCCCTCGAATTTGCAGAATCAATATCACTACTAGGGGTAATGTTGTACAGGCCTAAATTATAACCGTTCAAGAAAAGAACATGCACAAGTGTCACGCCTCAGTCCCAAAATATTATGGAACCAGGCTACGTGGCATTGGCCAGCTGACACGACTCCGAGGATATCCCAATTTAATGGATCCTGACGAAGCGTGCTACGCTGTCCTAAATCTAACAAGTCTAATAACAACAACAGGCAATGTCTAATCTCATCCACAGATAACAAGTAAATACTGAAATGAAAGACTGGAATATGAGAAACATAGTCGACTGACATAGTACAACTGAAATAAGTCTGGTGGGAACAAACCCACTACAAATGTACTGATAGTCTGAAATAAAGTACTGAATATCTGAAATGAAAGTGCTGATAAGAAGAGTGACTGGAACAACGGCTAGCTAGGTAAGGAGCCCCAGTCATAGGCGGAAGGCCTACCAATCTGATCAGGGGTACTCTGATGGAAAGACCTCTAGCTCCTCGTCCAGAGCAAACCTCTTCTCTATGCCTGGCCCGTAAACTGTGGGATAAAAGGCCTCGCCCAGATCTGAAAGATAACCAGGTCCTCAGAGGGACGTAACAAGATACAATATGCATGCTGGATATAGTACTGAAATAAAAGTAAAGAGGGGGTGTGCTAACCATCTAAGTGAATGCAATATAAGGACAACCTAGGAACGTATAAGTAGGTGTAGGCATAACGTCCAACATCCTCTAGAGTGTGGTATCTGTAACGTCCATCATTCCGAAGAATGAGGTATCTGTATATATATAACGTCCACACTCTAAGGGACGTGGTATCTGCAATGTATATATGTCCGTAACACTCCGAAGAGCGCGGTGTCTGAATATAGGGAGTCACCGGGTCTGTGGTTCCTCTGGATACCACGGAGTCCGATGGGGGTATCCCATACGTCTGTCAGTTGTCCTTTCCGCCCAATGTAGTTACGCAAGTCGAATATACGACTTGAGTGTATCGTATCTAGATGCCAAGTCTCAACTATGCTACTCTAGAATACATGCTAGTCCGTGATGCATGTCGTACGTACCGATAGCGAATCGGGTACGCGGACCCGCATCCCAATATGAATATACCATCGTGGTACGTGTATAGTGCCATGGTCTAGGAGAATATCAGAATATCCTCGCAGTAGTGGTTGAGTCAACTAGCAACTAGGTCAAGTACACTACTCATCGATGCAATATCGACTGCACCCGAATCAATCTCGGATGCGCACAGTACATGTATAATTGAAATATTTAACATTTAAATTTAAAGCAGTAATCCAGCAAGGTATACTTGTCTGCCCTGGGTAGCTGCGAAATCCAAAGCCCTGCTCCTGATACCTCGGCAGTAGTGTCCAGTAATCCTATATAGGATGTAGTAATGTCCAAAAATTAGTCGCTACAATAGCACGACTAGGACACACTGTCCGTATCTACAACTGACACAGGGTCGGGACTGTATGTATATATAGCTAACACTATTTTTTTATATACACACTAATCATATTTAAATATATTAAATAATATATTTGTTTATTAGTACAAAAATAATATTTGTATTATTTAGCAATACACTGGAAATTATGTAACATTCAATAAATTCATATATATGTATATAATAGATAATATCCATAACATCATTTATTTATACATATTCATATATAGTATGGTAACTTGAAGTATATACATTTATATACATATATATTAATATATATACATATTAGGTATTCAAATAAAAATAGGGTATTTAAACTCATGTATATATATACTATGTATATACCTACATTTTTATTTATAAAAAAAAAACGTACTTATATATTTATGTTATCTACAAAATATACCCAGAAAATAAAAATATAATATATACAAAAATAATACTTGATTTTTCCAGAAATGTATTTAATACTATAAATAATTAGATATTTAACATTCTTTGTATTTTAAAAATAACATACATACATATATGCATACATACATAATATAAATAAAAATAAAAAAATGATTATAATATATTATATGGAATTTATACAGGAATATAATAAATATAAATACTGTTAAATATCTAAAATACAGTAAATAGTATCGTATACGTATTAAAATACGGATTATACGATATTCACATATATATAAACTTGCAACTGAAATTACATGAATAAATCTTAATAATTACACATAAAATATTGTACCTTAATGCTCGACAGGTCGAGGGGGTCGAGTTGGTCGGTCGTCGCCGGCGGGGGTGGCCGGACGGCGCTCCGGCGAGGCTCGGGGAGGATCGGCAGTAGCAGCCGCGGTTTGGTTCAGTTGATGCTGCGGGCTCGATTTCTCCCTGAGGCGGCGGCGGCGGCGGCTGAAACTCGCCGGGGTGGTGGAGGACTGGACGGGGGAGTCGTCGGCCAAGTACGGCGGTCGGAGACGCGGTGGTGGCGGTGCACTAAGCTGAGGGGTGGTCGGCTAAGCTGTGCGGGCAGGGAGACTAGGATCGGTGTGGGGCTGTATGTGGGTGGCTGCCGGCGGCGTCGTGGCCGGGTGGCGGTGGCCGAGAGTAGGGGAGGGTCCGGCGAAGGGGTCGGGTTAGGGTGGCGGCGACTGGTGGCGGTGGTGGAGCTCGGGGATGAGGTGTTGGGGTCGGCTGAAGGAAGGGCTTAGTTGGAGAAATAAGGGTTTTAGGGATTCTTTAGGTTGGGTTTTTCTCATTTAATGTAGAAATGAAGGTATATGTAGGAGAGAGAGTGTGGGGGGGGGGGGCTGCCTAGGGATTAGGGCCGGCTGGACAAACATTCTTGGGGAGTGGGGTTGTCCATCAAGATGAGTGGAGGGCTAGGAATAGGCCATTCAAATTGTAGGGTCAAGATGGGTTCCCAAAAAGGTGGTATAAGGACATAAAAATGGGGGGAACCAAATGCCTACGGTTGGTTATGAGCATTACTTTTCTCCATGATGGTTTGGGCCAATGAGAGGGGGACACCACATTACAATTTTGCAATTAGGCCCCTGAACAATTTAGTATTTGCACAATAACTAGGATTGGGGATTTAATGCAAACAAACACCATGTTTGGTGTTCCTCATTGGACTATGATGGTGTTTGGTGTTTTGTATGAGGCTTATGGGTGTGGATGTGGGTTTGGGTTGGATTTGGGTCCAATTTCATTTAGGTTAGGTCTCCACATTAATTAATTCGTAATTAATGTGACGGGTGTTTCTAATTTAATTTAATTAAAAACCGGGAGTCTAAATTTGATTGGACAAGGGTCATTGGTGTAGTAGGCTCAGTGTACAATATCATCGTGATCTGGGTTGGTCAAAACTAGTTGAGGTTGGGTCTCAATGTAAATTGGAACGGGCAGCGAACGTAATTACGCAATTTAATTAATTTGCGCACGGACGTTTGTAACGACTTTTGTGCGGCTATAATTTGGCACAAAAATCGGTATCCGGGGTTTGTTCTTGGTTCACTATGATGGGTTTACAGGTCTAGGTCAAATATGTGGAATTCGTTTTAGGGCAACAGCTAAGGTAGTATCCTAAAAAAATCAATCATTGCACAAGTATCATAATGCTATATATTAAATCATAAATAATTCTAATTAACCCTAATTATGCTAATTAAATTATTTAACCCTAATTACTGGTCGAGGGGGTTTACAACATACCCTTCTTAGAGCATTTCGTCCTCGAAATTAAAACAGACATATAGAAAAACTGTTGAATGAAATTAAACATTAAGACATACCTAGGCCTTCGAAGAGATGGGGAAAACGTTGCCGAATATCGTCCTCTCGTTCCCAGGTTGATTCACCTGGTGCATGATGCCTCCATGCGACACGAACTAGAGGGATAGTCTGGCCTCGCAGTACCTTCTCGCTTCGGTCTAGGATCTCTACCGGCTCCTCCTGGTATGACAAGCTGGGACCGACGGTGATCTCCGAGTGGTCAAGCACATGACTCTTATCCGGTATGTACCTCCTCAACTGAGATACATGGAAGACGTCGTGAACTCCTTCCAGTGTCTTCGGCAAGGCCAATCTGTAAGCAACTTCTTCGACGCGCTCTAGCACATCGAAGGGTCCGATGTACCTCGGACTCAGCTTCCCTCTGCCTCCAAATCTGATGGTTCCTCTGGTAGGTGAAATCTTCAGGAACACATATTCTCCAACCTTGAACTCTAGGGGTCGTCGATGCACATTAGCCTGTCACGACCCAATTCCGTAGAATCACTTGAGGCGTCCCCCGAATCGTGACCGCCGTGCGGGCCTGGGGTTGCGCCCGCACAAGGCTTTAATGATTTGCATAGCAAGCACATATTCAGAGTACGCAGATAAATTGAAACACAGATTTGAAACATAGAAAAGTTCTGTTTATTGATAATGAACATCTATTACAAACTCTTGAACGAGTTAGCTAATATGCCGAATGGCTTACAAAAGAGATGACTCAAAATGAGATAGCAGTCCTGTACATTACATCCCTTTATAAACTCAAACGATAAAGACCTCCAGGCTGGAGGATAGCTTTGCCACGGAGCTGCATTTGTGTATGAAGAGTTGCAGCTTCTGGCTTCAAAAGGCTTCGAGGTGCGGTGAAGATGCGCCTACAGCTTGGACTGGATCGGGCAGACGACTTCGGCTCCTCGCTCGGTTCGCCGTGGTGCGGAGAACCTGTTTCAACGAGGGTCAGCATATCGAAACATGCTGGTGAAGGCGAGCTAGCCAGATTATACCAATCAACACGTTATTTAGTGAAGCATGCATATTTGTGGGTTTCTATCTTGCCTTAGTTCATTTACAAGTAAGCAGCATATAGAATTTTACTGAAAATAAACTTGCCACCGTTAGGTGGATTTTACCTGACCGTCTGAATTACCTGCACAATACTTACCATGCCTTCCCTGCCACGAAGACATAAGTTAGTATGCAACAGGTTTAAATATACATAGAGATCACTGGCGTGGTGCCACGAGGGACATGTTATAGTCTCAAGGCAAAGTGACGTGCAACGCGGGTAGCGAGCCCCGCTGCATAACACTTGCCGGGTAACATACGACTATACATACGTTCCGTCCGGATCGGATCGATCCCGGCGCCCCGGTGACCGTCCGCGGAACTCATAACATACCTTGTGCACAAGTTGTCCGTGATCGAATAGCACTCATAGAATAGTTCCATAGCATAACGGTTTGCATAGTCTTCCGGACAGTTTATTTTATAACAAGCATATTCCATACTTAGCACGATTCATAGCACAGTTATAAACGAGCTAGCATTCAGGATGATAACCGTTCATAAGTTTAGTTGACAAGCATAATAAACCAAGTCTATTCTCTTTTATCTTGGTTTCTTTTATTATTACTTGGTATCGTTTGATCGGGGCAAAGAAGAGTGCAGATTGATTAGCTGTGAAGCTTGGAAGCAGGACTAGCTAATCGGGTTGGTAGCCACTCACTTAGATTTTTGGAAAGAAGAAGGAAAGAGGCGCTTCACGACTCCGCTCGCAAGCCACCTACTGCTCGTTCACCTGCACACGAACAGCTCGATTAATACTTCTTCCTCTCTTTCCAATCTCGGAATAGAAGTGCAAGTCAATGAACGAAAACAATAAAAACCATCGAAACCGTTCAAGAAAAATAAGCAAATCCCAAAACCAACTCAAAGCACGAAAGCAACAAGCGACATCGAAAACCGAGGCAATAAAAGATAGCAGCGGAGAGGTCCCTCCTGACTCTGCCGCTAAGCCGGTCCTTGGGGCGCAGTCCACTGAATATGGGAATCGATTCCGAAGAAACAAATCCATAACGAGGACGAGTTCTTAATTCAATCTATCCCGATCGAACGATACCATCTTGTGTTTCTTAGCCGCGCTCTCCGCACCGGGAGAACGGGGCGCTACATAGTCCAATGCTTCTGCCTGTCCTGTGCTGCTCGTAAATGCCCCTGGATCTTCTTCACCTTCTCCACTGTATGGACGATCAACTTTGGTCCTAGAATCTGCCTCTCGCCTACATCGCTCCAACATACTGGGGAACGACACTTCCTACCATATAATGCCTCATAGGGAGCCATCTGAATGCTCGCCTGATAGCTATTGTTGTAGGAAAATTTGACCAAGTGTAAGTGGTCCTCCCATGATCCGCTGAAGTCAAGCATGCAAGCCCTCAACATATCCTCCAGCGTCTGAATGGTGTGCTCGGACTGTCCATCTGTCTGCGGGTGGTACGAAGTACTGAACTTAAGGCGGGTACCAAGACTCTCTTGCATACTCCTCCAAAAGTACGATGTAAATCTCGTATTTCGGTCAGACACGATACTGACTGGCACTCCATGCAATCGTACAATCTCCCTCATGTACATGTCTGCCAAGACTTCCGTAGATTGCCCAACCCTGAAGGGTAAAAAGTGGGCAGACTTGGTGAGTCTATCTACGATTACCCAAACGGCATTGCGACCACTAGGACTCCTCGGGAAACCCGTGACGAAGTCCATGGTGATGTGCTCCCATTTCCACTCCGGTATCGGGAGCGGTTGAAGTAATCCGGCAGACCTCTGATGCTCAGCCTTGACTTGCTGACACACCAGACACTTAGCCACGAAGCGGGTTATCTCTCTCTTCATCCCGTGCCACCAGTAGTACTGCCTCAGGTCTCGATACATCTTCGTGCCTCCTGGATGTATAGAATAGGTTGAACTGTGTGCCTCCGTCATCAGCTCCTGGCGTAGCTCTCCATTCGAAACATAGAGACGATCTCCATATCTCAAAGTCCCGTCCTCGTGTATACGCAGTCCCGTCTGTATTCCAGCCTCTGTCCTCTGTCGAAGCCTCTGAAATCTGGCGTATGTCGGCAAAGCAGCCTTGATTCTCTCCACCAATGTCGATTGCACTTGGAAACTCGACATCTGGCCGTCTACTCTGGGCATAACGACTTCGATACCCAACTGCTCTAGATCTCTCAACAGATGTTGTTGGGTAGTCAGGAAAAATGCTATGGGCTTCCTGCTTAAAGCATCGGCTACCACATTAGCCTTTCCCGGATGGTACTGCAGCTCAATCTCGAAGTCCGCCATCACTTCGAGCCAACGTCTCTGCCTCTGGTTCAGGTCCTTCTGTGTGTAGACATATTTCAGGCTCTTGTGATCGGTAAATATCTCCACGCGCTCTCCGTACAGGTAGTGCCTCCAAAGCTTCAAAGCAAAGATCACTGCGGCAAGCTCCAAGTCGTGGGTGGGGTAATTCTTCTCATGGGTCCTCAATTGCCTAGAGGCATAGGCCACAACCTTCCCATGTTGCATCAAAACGCATCCTAATCCTTTCCCGGACGCATCGCTATAGATCACGAATCCTCCGGGTCCAGAAGGTATGGTCAAGATGGGTGCTGTAGTCAGACGCTTCTTCAGCTCATCGAACGCCGTCTGACACTCCTCTGTCCAGGTGAACTCCTGATCCTTGTGGGTCAAGCGGGTCATCGGCTCTGTGATCCTTGCGAAGTTCTCCACGAACCCCCGGTAATATCCGGCAAGTCCTAGGAAACTCCTCACCTCCGTGACGTTGGTAGGGGTCGGCCACGTCTCGACTGATGAAATCTTCGCGGGATCTACTGAAATGCCATCACCCGAGATAACGTGTCCCAGAAATGCGACCCGATCTAGGAGAAACTCGCACTTGCTCAGCTTGGCATAAAGCCTCTCTCGTCTCAGCGTCTCTAGCACTAGCCTCAAGTGCTCCCCGTGCTCCTCGTGGCTCTTCGAATACACCAGGATGTCGTCGATGAAGACTACCACGAACTGGTCCAGATACTCATAGAAGACTCGGTTCATCAGGTTCATAAACACAGCAGGCGCATTTGTCAATCCGAAAGGCATCACTAGGAACTCGTAATGACCATAACGAGTCCTAAATGCTGTCTTTAGAATGTCCTCCCTTTGCACCTTCACCTGATGGTAGCCCGATCTCAAGTCGATCTTCGTGAACACTACTGCTCCTGTCAGCTGGTCGAACAGATCGTCGATTCGCGGTAGCGGGTAATTGTTCTTGATAGTCAGAGCATTAAGGGCTCTGTAATCAATGCACATTCGAAACGTTCCGTCCTTCTTGGGTACAAACAGCACTGGTGCTCCCCAGGGTGATGCACTAGGACGAACGAATCCTTTGATCTGCAACTCCTCTAGCTGTAGCTTCAGCTCGTCAAGCTCCTTCTTCGCCAATCGATACACATTTGATGATACCGGTGCTGCTCCAGGTATTAGCTCAATGGTGAACTCCACCTCTCTATCAGGCGGTAGGCTTGGCAACTCATCTGGGAAAACATCCTCGAACTCTGCAACGATTTCTGGGGGTGCCGTCTCCATCGCCATGTAAGCTCCAGCTGCGTGTCCTACTCCTTGCTCGATGGTGCCTCGCATGAATTCGAACTCTGGTTGTCCTGGCAGTCTAAAAGTAATGCTACCCTTCCGGCAATCTAGTACGGCATTGTACTGGCTTAACCAGTCCATGCCCAGAACTACGTCGAAAGCTGGCATTGGGAGTACCAACAATCGCGCTCTCATCTCCCTACCACAAACTACTACCGAGCACGTTCTAATGGTGCTGGTAACCGGTACGATGCCTCATCCGGTAAGTATTCTCCAACTCTTAGGTAAGGGGGAAGTTGCTACTCTATGCATTGCTACAAATCTACTAGATATAAATGACAATGTAGCTCCAAAATCAAACAGTACAGTCGCAGGTAATGATGCAACTAGAATTGTACCTGCTATAGCCTCTCCCTCTGGTTCCTCTTCAATAGATGCTAAAGCAAAGGCTTGTCCGCGCCTCTGCCCTCCTGCCTGCTGGCGGGCCTGGTTGAAGTGTGCCTCCTGTGTGACCAAGGGTGGTCCTCTCTGCTGTCCTCCGGTAGCTGGGGGACGCAGGCCTCCTGCTGGGGGTTGGATCCTCAGTGGTGCTGCTGGTGGCCTCTGTCCAGTCTGGGGTGCTGCGTCTCTGCGCTGGGGGCAGTCTCTAGCAAAGTGCTGGCTGGCTCCACAGACCATGCAGAGCCCGAGCTTCTTCCTGCAGTATCGGATGACGTGTCCCCTCTTGCCACAGAAGTGACAGGTCGAAAGCTCCTTCTGCTGGTACGGCGCTGCCCTCTGCTGTGCCTGCGCTCCTGGACGGCGGATCGGTCCTCTGGCTCCTTGCTGGGTCCTGGCTGGAACGTTCGCGCTGGAACGTCTCGCTCCTCCTCCTCCTATAGCCTCTTGGATCCTCGCCTCTGATAGGACCTCTTCATAAGAGATCCTCGCCTGGGTAGTAGTGTACCTCTGCAGCTCTTGAGTGAGGCCATGGTGGAATCTCCTGGCTTTCTCCAGGTCATTGGGGATCAGGGCTGCTCCGAATCGGCTGAGTCTGCTGAACTCTCCGTCTTAGGCGTCCACAGTCAGGTTCCCTTGCTCCAGGTGCAGGAACTGAGAGTACAGGGCGTTCCTCACCGTAGCTGGGAAATACTTCTTGTTGAAGTGCTCTAGAAATTCCTTCCAAGTCTGCTGTCGGCCAATGCTGCCCAATATAGGGAGTCACCGGGTATGTGGTTCCTCTGGATACCACGGAGTCCGATGGGGGTATCCCATACGTCTGTCAGTTGTCCTTCCCGCCCAATATAGTTACGCAAGTCGAATATACGACTTGAGTGTACCGTATCTAGATGCCAAGTCTCAACTATGCTACTCTAGAATACATGCTAGTCCGTGATGCATATCGTACGTACCGATAGCGAATCGGGTACGCGGACCCGCATCCCAATATGAATATACCATCGTGGTACGTGTATAGTGCCATGGTCTAGGAGAATATCAGAATATCCTCGCAGTAGTGGTTGAGTCAACTAGCAACTAGGTCAAGTACACTACTCATCGACGCAATGTCGACTGCACCCGAATCAATCTCGGATGTGCACAGTACATGTATAATTGAAATATTTAACATTTAAATTTAAAGCAGTAATCCAGCAAGGTATACTTGCCTGCCCCGGGTAGCTGCGAAATCCAAAGCCCTGCTCCTGATGCCTCGGCAGTAGTGTCCAGTAATCCTATATAGGATGTAGTAATGTCCAAAAATTAGTCGCTACAATAGCACGACTAGGACACACTGTCCGTATCTACAACTGACACAGGGTCGGGGCTGTATGTATATATAGCTAACACTATTTTTTTATATACACACTAATCATATTTAAATATATTAAATAATATATTTGTTTATTAGTATAAAAATAATATTTGTATTATTTAGCAATACACTGGAAATTATGTAACATTCAATAAATTCATATATATGTATATAATAGATAATATCCATAACATCATTTATTTATACATATTCATATATAGTATGGTAACTTGAAGTATATACATTTATATACATATATATTAATATATATACATATTAGGTATTCAAATAAAAATAGGACTCATGTATATATATACTATGTATATACCTACATTTTTATTTATAAAAAAAAAACGTACTTATATATTTATGTTATCTACAAAATATACCTAGAAAATAAAAATACAATATATACAAAAATAATACTTGATTTTTCCAGAAATGTATTTAATACTATAAATAATTAGATATTTAACATTCTTTGTATTTTAAAAATAACATACATACATATATGCATACATACATAATATAAATAAAAATAAAAAAATGATTATAATATATTATATGGAATTTATACAGGAATATAATAAATATAAATACTGTTAAATATCTAAAATACAGTAAATAGTATCGTATACGTATTAAAATACGGATTATACGATATTCACATATATATAAACTTGCAACTGAAATTACATGAATAAATCTTAATAATTACACATAAAATATTGTACCTTAATGCTCGACAGGTCGAGGGGGTCGAGTTGGTCGGTCGTCGCCGGCGGGGGTGGCCGGACGGCGCTCCGGCGAGGCTCGGGGAGGATCGGCAGTAGCAGCCGCGGTTTGGTTCAGTTGATGCTGCGGGCTCGATTTAGCCCTGAGGCGGCGGCGGCGTCGGCTGAAACTCGCCGGGGTGGTGGAGGACTGGACGGGGGAGTCGTCGGCCAAGTACGGCGGTCGGAGACGCGGTGGTGGCGGTGCACTAAGCTGAGGGGTGGTCGGCTAAGCTGTGCGGGCAGGGAGACTAGGATCGGTGTGGGGCTGTATGTGGGTGGCTGCCGGCGGCGTCGTGGCCGGGGTGGCGGTGGCCGAGAGTAGAGGAGGGTCCGGCGAAGGGGTCGGGTTAGGGTGGCGGCGACTGGTGGTGGCTGGTGGCGGTGGTGGAGCTCGGGGATGAGGTGTTGGGGTCGGCTGAAGGAAGGGCTTAGTTGGAGAAATAAGGGTTTTAGGGATTCTTTAGGTTGGGTTTTTCTCATTTAATGTAGAAATGAAGGTATATGTAGGAGAAAGAGTGTGGGGGGGCTGCCTAGGGATTAGGTCCGGCTGGACAAACATTCTTGGGGAGTGGGGTTGTCCATCAAGATGAGTGGAGGGCTAGGAATAGGCCATTCAAATTGTAGGGTCAAGATGGGTTCCCAAAAAGGTGGTATAAGGACATAAAAATGGGGGGAACCAAATGCCTACGGTTGGTTATGAGCATTACTTTTCTCCATGATGGTTTGGGCCAATGAGAGGGGGACACCACATTGCAATTTTGCAATTAGGCCCCTGAACAATTTAGTATTTGTACAATAACTAGGATTGGGGATTTAATGCAAACAAACACCATGTTTGGTGTTCCTCATTGGACTATGATGGTATTTGGTGTTTTGTATGAGGCTTATGGGTGTGGATGTGGGTTTGGGTTGGATTTGGGTCCAATTTCATTTAGGTTAGGTCTCCACATTAATTAATTCATAATTAATGTGACGGGTGTTTCTAATTTAATTTAATTAAAAATCGGGAGTCTAAATTTGTTGGACAAGGGTCATTGGTGTAGTAGGCTCAGTGTACAATATCATCGTGATCTGGGTTGGTCAAAACTGGTTGAGGTTGGGTCTCAATGTAAATTGGAACGGGCAGCGAACGTAATTACGCAATTTAATTAATTTGCGCACGGACGTTTGTAACGACTTTTGTGCGGCTATAATTTGGCACGAAAATCGGTATCCGGGGTTTGTTCTTGGTTCACTATGATGGGTTTACAGGTCTAGGTCAAATATGTGGAATTCGTTTTAGGGCAACAGCTAAGGTAGTATCCTAAAAAAATCAATCATTGCACAAGTATCATAATGCTATATATTAAATCATAAATAATTCTAATTAACCCTAATTATGCTAATTAAATTATTTAACCCTAATTACTGGTCGAGGGGGTTTACAACATACCCTCCTTAGAGCATTTCGTCCTCAAAATTAAAACAGACATATAGAAAAACTGTTGAATGAAATTAAACATTAAGACATACCTAGGCCTTCGAAGAGATGGGGAAAACGTTGCCGAATATCGTCCTCTCGTTCCCAGGTTGATTCACCTGGTGCATGATGCCTCCATGCGACACGAACTAGAGGGATAGTCTGGCCTCGCAGTACCTTCTCGCTTCGGTCTAGGATCTCTACCGGCTCCTCCTGGTATGACAAGCTGGGACCGACGGTGATCTCCGAGTGGTCAAGCACATGACTCTTATCCGGTATGTACCTCCTCAACTGAGATACATGGAAGACGTCGTGAACTCCTTCCAGTGTCTGCGACAAGGCCAATCTGTAAGCAACTTCTTCGACGCACTCTAGCACATCGAAGGGTCCGATGTACCTCGGACTCAGCTTCCCTCTGCCTCCAAATATGATGGTTCCTCTGGTAGGTAAAATCTTCAGGAACACATATTCTCCAACCTTGAACTCTAGGGGTCATCGATGCACATTAGCCTGTCACGACCCAATTCCGTAGAATCACTTGAGGCGTCCTCCGAATCGTGACCGCCGTACTGGCCTGGGGTTGCGCCCGCACAAGGCTTTAATGATTTGCATAGCAAGCACATATTTAGAGTACGCAGATAAATTGAAACACAGATTTGAAACATAGAAAAGTTCTCTTTATTGATAATGAACATCTATTACAAACTCTTGAACGAGTTAGCTAATATGCCGAACGGCTTTAAAGAGATGACTCAAAATGAGATAGTAGTCCTGTACATTACATCCCTTTATAAACTCAAACGATAAAGACCTCCAGGCTGGAGGATAGCTTTGCCACGGAGCTGCATTTGTGTATGAAGAGTTGCAGCTTCTGGCTTAAAAAGGCTTCGAGGCGCGGTAAAGATGCGCCTACAGCTTGGACTGGATCGGGCAGACGACTTCGGCTCCTCGCTCGGTTCACCGTGGTGCGGAGAACCTGTTTCAACGAGGGTCAGCATATCGAAACATGCTGGTGAAGGCGAGCTAGCGTGACTATACCAATCAACACGTTGTTTAGTGAAGCATGCATATTTGTGGGTTTCTATCTTGCCTTAGTTTATTTACAAGTAAGGAGCATATAAAATTTTACTGAAAATGAACTTGCCACCGTTAGGTGGATTTTACTTGACCGTCTGAATTACCTGCACAATACTTACCATGCCTTCCCTGCCACGAAGACACAAGTTAGTATGCAACAGGTTTAAATATACATAGAGATCACTGGCGTGGTGCCACGAGGGACAAGTTATAGTCTCAAGGCAAAGTGACGTGCAACGCGGGTAGCGAGCCCCGCTGCATAACACTTGCCGGGTAACATACGACAATACATACGTTCCGTCCGGATCGGATCGATCCCGGCGCCCCGGTGACCGTCCGCGGAACTCATAACATACCTTGTGCACAAGTTGTCCGTGATCGAATAGCACTCATAGAATAGTTCCATAGCATAACGGTTTGCATAGTCTTCCGGACAGTTTATTTCATAACAAGCATATTCCATACTTAGCACGATTCATAGCACAGTTATAAACGAGCTAGCATTCAGGATGATAACCGTTCATAAGTTTAGTTGACAAGCATAATAAACCAAGTCTATTCTCTTTTATCTTGGTTTCTTTTATTATTACTTGGTATCGTTTGATCGGGGCAAAGAAGAGTGCAGATTGATTAGCTGTGAAGCTTGGAAGCAGGACTAGCTAATCGGGTTGGTAGCCACTCACTTAGATTTTTGGAAAGAAGAAGGAAAGAGGCGCTTCACGACTCCGTTCGTAAGCCACCTACTGCTCGTTCACCTGCACACGAACAGCTCGATTAATACTTCTTCCTCTCTTTCCAATCTCGGAATAGAAGTGCAAGTCAATGAACGAAAACAATGAAAACCATCGAAACCGTTCAAGGAAAATAAGCAAATCCCAAAACCAACTCAAAGTACGAAAGCAACAAGTGACATCGAAAACCGAGGCAATAAAAGATAGCAGCGGAGAGGTCCCTCCTGACTCTGCCGCTAAGTCGGTCCTTGGGGTGCAGTCCACTGAATATGGGAATCGATTCCGAAGAAACAAATCCATAACGAGGACGAGTTCTTAATTCAATCTATCCCGATCGAACGATACCGTCTTGTGTTTCTTAGCCGCGCTCTCCGCACCGGGAGAACGGGGCGCTACATAGCCCAATGCTTCTGCCTGTCCTGTGCTGCTCGTAAATGCCCCTGGATCTTCTTCACCTTCTCCACTGTATGGACAATCAACTTTGGTCCTAGAATCTGCCTCTCGCCTACATCGCTCCAACATACTGGGGAACGACACTTTCTACCATACAATGCCTCATAGGGAGCCATCTGAATGCTCGCCTGATAGCTATTGTTGTAGGAAAATTTGACCAAGTGTAAGTGGTCCTCCCATGATCCGCTGAAGTCAAGCATGCAAGCCCTCAACATATCCTCCAGCGTCTGAATGGTGTGCTCGGACTGTCCATCTGTCTACGGGTGGTACGAAGTACTGAACTTAAGGCGGGTACCAAGACTCTCTTGCATACACCTCTAAAAGTACGATGTAAATCTCTTATCCTGGTCAGACACGATACTGACTGGCACTCCATGCAATCGTACAATCTCCTTCATGTACATGTCTGCTAAGACTTTCGTAGATTGCCCAACCCTGAAGGGTAAAAAGTGGGCAGACTTGGTGAGTCTATCTACGATTACCCAAACGACATTGCGACCACTAGGACTCCTCGGGAAACCCGTGACGAAGTCCATGGTGATGTGCTCCCATTTCCACTCCGGTATCGGGAGCGGTTGAAGTAATCCGGCAGACCTCTGATGCTTAGCCTTGACTTGCTGACACACCAGACACTTAGCCACGAAGCGGGTTATCTCTCTCTTCATCCCGTGCCACCAGTAGTACTGCCTCAGGTCTCGATACATCTTCGTGCCTCCTGGATGTATAGAATAGGTTGAACTGTGTGCCTCCGTCATCAGCTCCTGGCGTAGCTCTCCATTCAGAACATAGAGACGATCTCCACATCTCAAAGTCCCGTCCTCGTGTATACGCAGTCCCGTCTGTATTCCAGCCTCTGTCCTCTGTCGAAGCCTCTGAAATCTGGCGTCTGTCGGCAAAGCAGCCTTGATTCTCTCCACCAATGTCGATTGCACTTGGAAACTCGACATCTGGCCGTCTACTCCGGGCATAACGACTTCGATACCCAACTGCTCTAGATCTCTCAACAGATGTTGTTGGGTAGTCAGGAAAAATGCTATGGGCTTCCTGCTTAAAGCATCGGCTACCACATTAGCCTTTCCCGGATGGTACTGCAGCTCAATCTCGAAGTTCGCCATCACTTCAAGCCAACGTCTCTGCCTCTGGTTCAGGTCCTTCTGTGTGTAGACGTATTTCAGGCTCTTGTGATCGGTAAATATCTCCACGCTCTCTCCGTACAGGTAGTGCCTCCAAAGCTTCAAAGCAAAGATCACTGCGGCAAGCTCCAAGTCGTGGGTGGGGTAATTCTTCTCATGGGTCCTCAATTGCCTAGAGGTATAGGCCACAACCTTCCCATGCTGCATCAAAACTCATCCTAATCCTTTCCCGGACGTATCGCTATAGATCACGAATCCTCCGGGTCCAGAAGGTATGGTCAAGATGGGTGCTGTAGTCAGACGCTTCTTCAGCTCATCGAATGCCGTCTGACACTCCTCTGTTCAGGTGAACTCCTGATCCTTACGGGTCAAGCGGGTCATCGGCTCTGCGATCCTTGCGAAGTTCTCCACGAACCTCCGGTAATATTCGGCAAGTCCTAGGAAACTCCTCACCTCCGTGACGTTGGTAGGGGTCGGCCACGTCTCGACTGATGAAATCTTCGCTGGATCTACTGAAATGCCATCACCCGAGATAATGTGTCCCAGAAATGCGACACGATCTAGGAGAAACTCGCACTTGCTCAGCTTGGCATAAAGCCTCTCTTGTCTCAGCGTCTCTAGCACTAGCCTCAAGTGCTCCCCGTGCTCCTCGTGGCTCTTCGAATACACCAGGATGTCATCGATGAAGACTACCATGAACTGGTCCAGATACTCATGGAAGACTCGGTTCATCAGGTTCATAAACACAGCAGGCGCATTTGTCAATCCGAAAGGCATCACTAGGAACTCGTAATGACCATAACGAGTCCTAAATGCTGTCTTTAGAATGTCCTCCCTTTGCACCTTCACCTGATGGTAGCCCGATCTCAAGTCGATCTTCGTGAACACCACTGCTCCTGTCAGCTGGTCGAACAGATCGTCGATTCGCGGTAGCGGGTACTTGTTCTTGATAGTCAGAGCATTAAGGGCTCTGTAATCAATGCATATTCGGAACGTTCCGTCCTTCTTGGGTACAAACAGCACTGGTGCTCTCCAGGGTGATGCACTAGGACGAACGAATCCTTTGATCTGCAACTCCTCTAGCTGTAGCTTCAGCTCGTCAAGCTCCTTCTTCGCCAATCGGTACACATTTGATGATACCGGTGCTGCTCCACGTATTAGCTCAATGGTGAACTCTACCTCTCTATCAGGCGGTAGGCCTGGCAACTCATCTGGGAAAACATCCTCGAACTCTGCAACGATTTCTGGGGGTGCCGTCTCTATCGCCATGTAAGCTCCAGCTGCGTGTCCTACTCCTTGCTCGATGGTGCCTCGCATGAATTCGAACTCTGGTTGTCCTGGCAGTCTAAAAGTAATGCTACCCTTCCGGCAATCTAGTATGGCATTGTACTGGCTTAACCAGTCCATGCCCAGAACTACGTCGAAAGCTGGCATTGGGAGTACTAACAATCGCGCTCTCATCTCCCTACCACAAACTACTACCGAGCACTTCTAATGGTGCTGGTAACCGGTACGATGCCTCCTCCGGTAAGTATTCTCCAACTCTTAGGTAAGGGGGAAGTTGCTACTCTATGCATTGCTACAAATCTACTAGATATAAATGACAATGTAGCTCCAGAATCAAACAGTACAGTCGCAGGTAATGATGCAACTAGAATTGTACCTGCTATAGCCTCTCCCTCTGGTTCCTCTTCAATAGATGCTAAAGCAAAGGCTTGTCCGCGCCTCTGCCCTCCTGCCTGCTGGCGGGCCTGGTTGAAGTGTGCCTCCTGTGTGACCAAGGGTGGTCCTCTCTGCTGTCCTCCGGTAGCTGGGGGACGCTGGCCTCCTGCTGGGGGTTGGATCCTCAGTGGTGCTGCTGGTGACCTCTGTCCAGTCTGGGGTGCTGCGTCTCTGCGCTGGGGGCAGTCTCTAGCAAGGTGCTGGCTGGCTCCACAGACCATGCAGAGCCCGAGCTTCTTCCTGCAGTCTCGGATGACGTGTCCCCTCTTGCCACAGAAGTGACAGGTCGAAAGCTCCTTCTGCTGGTACGGCACTGCCCTCTGCTGTGCCTGCGCTCCTGGACGGCGGATCGGTCCTCCGGCTCCTTGTTGGGTCCTGGCTGGAACGTTCGCGCTGGAACGTCTCGCTCCTCCTCCTCCTATAGCCTCTTGGATCCTCGCCTCTGATAGGACCTCTTCATAAGAGATCCTCGCCTGGGTAGTAGTGTACCTCTGCAGCTCTTGAGTGAGGCCATGGTAGAATCTCCTGGCTTTCTCCAGGTCATTGGGGATCAAGGCTGCTCCGAATCGGCTGAGTCTGCTGAACTCTCCGTCGTAGGTGTCCACAGTCAGGTTCCATTGCTCCAGGTGCAGGAACTGAGAGTACAGGGCGTTCCTCACCGTAGCTGGGAAATACTTCTTGTTGAAATGCTCTAGAAATTCCTCCTAAGTCTGCTGTCGGCCAATGCTGCGCTCCATAGAGTCCCACCAGTGATGGGCGTTGCCTGTGAGTTGGGCCCTCACCGCGGTCATCCAGAGATCGGGGTGTAGCTGCGAACCCTCTAGCAGCATCTCAGTGTTGGAGACCCAGTCTAAGATCTCCTCAGTCGTCTTCTTACCCGAGAAGGTTCCCGGGCCCATCGTTCTGAAGCCTTTTACAGTGCCCACTAGCCGGTCAGGTGCAGGTACCGGTGCTGGTGCTTGGGCAGGTGCCCTCTCTAGTACGGCCATCAGACCCTGTCTCAGAGTCTCCGTCTGCTGCATCTGGGCCTGCATCATCATTTGGAAGAACTGCATCATCTGTGTCTGTCCCTCCGCTGGTGGCATCTGATGTGGAAACGGTGGAGGTGGTGGAAGCGGTACCTCCTGCTGTCTCCTCGGTGTCTCCTTGGGTGCCGGCCTCTCGTACTGCGGCATCGGTGTCGCCCTCGAGGTCTGCCCCTCGAAGTACTGCCTCGGAATCGTCTGTGATGCCTGGCCCTCTGGCTACTGCGTCTCCTCGTCGGGAGAGACCTGATGCCAGTGTATCATCGGGGCCTGAGGGATCACCTCTGCCTCTGGCTGAGGATGCTCTCTGGGTGGTCCTCGAGTCGTATCCTCTCTCGGTGCTGCAGGTGGTGCTATGGCACCGAGTATCTCACGTCGGCTCTGAAGGTTCATCTCGCTGTAAGAGATAGAACGATATTTAGAAGAGTATAGAATCAATCAAACATGATGCAGATATTTTACAGTTCGGAAGAGGTTCAAGGCGTAATCAAGTGGATGAGACCTAGTAATTTCTATCCTATTGCAGGCTCGCTGGGCACGTTTCCATACCACAAGCGATAGATGTTGGTGTTTCAGACCTGCATGGGCCACCACTAAAACCATGTCACGCCTCAGTCCCAAAATATTATGGAACTAGGCTACGTGGCATTGGCCAGCTGACACGACTCCGAGGATATCCCAATTTAATGGATCCTGACGAAGCGTGCTACGCTGTCCTAAATCTAACAAGTCTAATAACAACAACAAGCAATATCTAATCTCATCCACAGATAACAAGTAAATACAGAAATGAAAGACTGGAATATGAGAAACATAGTCGACTGACATAGTACAACTGAAATAAGTCTGGTAGGAACAAACCCACTACAAATGTACTGATAGTCTGAAATAAAGTACTGAATATCTGAAATGAAAGTGCTGATAAGAAGAGTGACTGGAACAACGGCTAGCTAGGTAAGGAGCCCCAGTCATAGGCGGAAGGCCTACCAATCTGATCAGGGGTACTCTGATGGAAAGACCTCTAGCTCCTCGTCCAGAGCAAACCTCGTCTCTATGCCTGGCCCATAAACTGTGGGATAAAAGGCCTCTCCCAGATCTGGAAGATAACCAGGTCCTCAGAGGGACGTAACAAGATACAATATGCATGCTGGATATAGTACTGAAATAAAAGTAAAGAGGGGGTGTGCTAACCATCTAAGTGAATGCAATATAAGGACAACCTAGGAACGTATAAGTAGGTGTAGGCATAACGTCCAATATCCTCTAGAGTGTGGTATCTGTAACGTCCATCATTCCGAAGAATGAGGTATCTGTATATATATAACGTCCACACTCTAAGGGACGTGGTATCTACAATGTATATACGTCCGTAACACTCCGAAGAGCGCGGTGTCTGAATATAGGGAGTCACCGGGTATGTGGTTCCTCTGGATACCACGGAGTCCGATGGGGGTATCCCATACGTCTGTCAGTTGTCCTTCCCGCCCAATGTAGTTACGCAAGTCGAATATACGACTTGAGTGTACCGTATCTAGATGCCAAGTCTCAACTATGCTACTCTAGAATACATGCTAGTCCGTGATGCATGTCGTACGTACCGATAGCGAATCGGGTACGCGGACCCGCATCCCAATATGAATATACCATCGTGGTACGTGTATAGTGCCATGGTCTAGGAGAATATCAGAATATCCTCGCAGTAGTGGTTGAGTCAACTAGCAACTAGGTCAAGTACACTACTCATCGACGCAATGTCGACTGCACCCGAATCAATCTCGGATGCGCACAGTACATGTATAATTGAAATATTTAACATTAAAATTTAAAGCAGTAATCCAGCAAGGTATACTTGCCTGCCCCGGGTAGCTGCAAAATCCAAAGCCCTACTCCTGATGCCTCGGCAGTAGTGTCCCGTAATCCTATATAGGATGTAGTAATGTCCAAAAATTAGTCGCTACAATAGCACGACTAGGACACACTGTCCGTATCTACAACTGACACAGGGTCGGGGCTGTATGTATATATAGCTAACACTATTTTTTTATATACACACTAATCATATTTAAATATATTAAATAATATATTTGTTTATTAGTACAAAAATAATATTTGTATTATTTAGCAATACACTGGAAATTATGTAACATTCAATAAATTCATATATATGTATATAATAGATAATATCCATAACATCATTTATTTATACATATTCATATATAGTATGGTAACTTGAAGTATATACATTTATATACATATATATTAATATATATACATATTAGGTATTCAAATAAAAATAGGGTATTTAAACTCATGTATATATATACTATGTATATACCTACATTTTTATTTATAAAAAAAAAATGTACTTATATATTTATGTTATCTACAAAATATACCTAGAAAATAAAAATACAATATATACAAAAATAATACTTGATTTTTCCAGAAATGTATTTAATACTATAAATAATTAGATATTTAACATTCTTTGTATTTTAAAAATAACATACATACATATATGCATACATACATAATATAAATAAAAAAAAAATGATTATAATATATTATATGGAATTTATACAGGAATATAATAAATATAAATACTGTTAAATATCTAAAATACAGTAAATAGTATCGTATACGTATTAAAATACGGATTATACGATATTCACATATATATAAACTTGCAACTGAAATTACATGAATAAATCTTAATAATTACACATAAAATATTGTACCTTAATGCTCGACAGGTCGAGGGGGTCGAGTTGGTCGGTCGTCGCCGGCGGGGGTGGCCGGACGGCGCTCCGGCGAGGCTCGGGGAGGATCGGCAGTAGCAACCGCGGTTTGGTTCAGTTGATGCTGCGGGCTCGATTTCTCCCTGAGGCGGCGGCGGCGTTGGCTGAAACTCGCCGGGGTGGTGGAGGACTGGACGGGGGAGTCGTCGGCCAAGTACGGCGGTCGGAGATGCGGTGGTGGCGGTGCACTAAGCTGAGGGGTGGTCGGCTAAGCTGTGCGGGCAGGGAGACTAGGATCGGTGTGGGGCTGTATGTGGGTGGCTGCCGGTGGCGTCGTGGCCGGGTGGCGGTTGCCGAGAGTAGGGGAGGGTCCGGCGAAGGGGTCGGGTTAGGGTGGCGGCGACTGGTGGTGGCTGGTGGCGGTGGTGGAGCTCGGGGATGAGGTGTTGGGGTCGGCTGAAGGAAGGGCTTAGTTGGAGAAATAAGGGTTTTAGGGATTCTTTAGGTTGGGTTTTTCTCATTTAATGTAGAAATGAAGGTATATGTAGGAGAGAGAGTGTGGGGGGGGGGCTCCCTAGGGATTAGGGCCGGCTGGACAAACATTCTTGGGGAGTGGGGTTGTCCATCAAGATGAGTGGAGGGCTAGGAATAGGCCATTCAAATTGTAGGGTCAAGATGGGTTCCCAAAAAGGTGGTATAAGGACATAAAAATAGGGGGAACCAAATGCCTACGGTTGGTTATGAGCATTACTTTTCTCCATGATGGTTTGGGCCAATGAGAGGGGGACACCACATTGCAATTTTGCAATTAGGCCCCTGAACAATTTAGTATTTGCACAATAACTAGGATTGGGGATTTAATGCAAACAAACACCATGTTTGGTGTTCCTCATTGGACTATGATGGTGTTTGGTGTTTTGTATGAGGCTTATGGGTGTGGATGTGGGTTTGGGTTGGATTTGGGTCCAATTTCATTTAGGTTAGGTCTCCACATTAATTAATTCGTAATTAATGTGACGGGTGTTTCTAATTTAATTTAATTAAAAACCGGGAGTCTAAATTTGATTGGACAAGGGTCATTGGTGTAGTAGGCTCAGTGTACAATATCATCGTGATCTGGGTTGGTCAAAACTGGTTGAGGTTGGGTCTCAATGTAAATTGGAACGGGCAGCGAACGTAATTACGCAATTTAATTAATTTGCGCACGGACGTTTGTAACGACTTTTGTGCGGCTATAATTTGGCACAAAAATCGGTATCCGGGGTTTGTTCTTGGTTCACTATGATGGGTTTACAGGTCTAGGTCAAATATGTGGAATTCGTTTTAGGGCAACAGCTAAGGTAGTATCCTAAAAAAATCAATCATTGCACAAGTATCATAATGCTATATATTAAATCATAAATAATTCTAATTAACCCTAATTATGCTAATTAAATTATTTAACCCTAATTACTGGTCGAGGGGGTTTACAACATACCCTCCTTAGAGCATTTCGTCCTCGAAATTAAAACAGACATATAGAAAAACTGTTGAATGAAATTAAACATTAAGACATACCTAGGCCTTCGAAGAGATGGGGAAAACGTTGCCGAATATCGTCCTCTCGTTCCCAGGTTGATTCACCTGGTGCATGATGCCTCCATGCGACACGAACTAGAGGGATAGTCTGGCCTCGCAGTACCTTCTCGCTTCGGTCTAGGATCTCTACCGGCTCCTCCTGGTATGACAAGCTGGGACCGACGGTGATCTCCGAGTGGTCAAGCACATGACTCTTATCCGGTATGTACCTCCTCTACTGAGATACATGGTAGACGTCGTGAACTCCTTCCAGTGTCTGCGGCAAGGCCAATCTGTAAGCAACTTCTTCGACGCGCTCTAGCACATCAAAGGGTCCGATGTACCTCGGACTCAGCTTCCCTCTGCCTCCAAATCTGATGGTTCCTCTGGTAGGTGAAATCTTCAGGAACACATATTCTCCAACCTTGAACTCTAGGGGTCGTCGATGCACATTAGCCTGTCACGATCCAATTCCGTAGAATCACTTGAGGCGTCCCCCGAATCGTGACCGTCGTGCGGGCCTGGGGTTGCGCCCGCACAAGGCTTTAATGATTTGCATAGCAAGCACATATTTAGAGTACGCAGATAAATTGAAACACAGATTTGAAACATAGAAAAGTTCTCTTTATTGATAATGAACATCTATTACAAACTCTTGAACGAGTTAGCTAATATGCCGAACGACTTACAAAAAAGATGACTCAAAATGAGATAGCAGTCCTGTACATTACATCCTTTTATAAACTTAAACGATAAAGACCTCCAGGCTGGAGGATAGCTTTGCCACGGAGCTGCATTTGTGTATGAAGAGTTGCAGCTTCTGGCTTCAAAAGGCTTCGAGGCGCGGTAAAGATGCGCCTACAGCTTGGACTGGATCGGGCAGACGACTTCGGCTCCTCGCTCGGTTCGCCGTGGTACGGAGAACCTGCTTCAACGAGGGTCAGCATATCGAAATATGCTGGTGAAGGCGAGCTAGCCTGACTATACCAATCAACACGTTATTTAGTGAAGCATGCATATTTGTGGGTTTCTATCTTGCCTTAGTTCATTTACAAATAAGGAGCATATAGAATTTTACTGAAAATGAACTTGCCACCGTTAGGTGGATTTTACCTGACCGTCTGAATTACCTGCACAATACTTACCATGCCTTCCCTGCCACGAAGACACAAGTTAGTATACAACAGGTTTAAATATACATAGAGATCACTGGCGTGGTGCCACGAGGGACAGGTTATAGTCTCAAGGCAAAGTGACGTGCAACGCGGGTAGCGAGCCCCGCTGCATAACACTTGTCGGGTAACATACGACTATACATACGTTCCGTCCGGATCAGATCGATCCCGGCGCCCCGGTGACCGTCCACGGAACTCATAACATACCTTGTGCACAAGTTGTCCTTGATCGAATAGCACTCATAGAATAGTTCCATAGCATAACGGTTTGTATAGTCTTCCGGACAGTTTATTTCATAACAAGCATATTCCATACTTAGCACGATTCATAGCACAGTTATAAACGAGCTAGCATTCAGGATGATAACCGTTCATAAGTTTAGTTGACAAGCATAATAAACCAAGTCTATTCTCTTTTATCTTGGTTTCTTTTATTATTACTTGGTATCGTTTGATCGGGGCAAAGAAGAGTGCAGATTGATTAGCTGTGAAGCTTGGAAGCAGGACTAGCTAATCGGGTTGGTAGCCACTCACTTAGATTTTTGGAAAGAAGAAGGAAAGAGGCGCTTCACGACTCCGCTCGCAAGCCACCTACTGCTCGTTCACCTGCACACGAACAGCTCGATTAATACTTCTTCCTCTCTTTCCAATCTCGGAATAGAAGTGCAAGTCAATGAACGAAAATAATGAAAACCATCGAAACCGTTCAAGGAAAATAAGCAAATCCCAAAACCAACTCAAAGTACGAAAGCAACAAGCGACATCGAAAACCGAGGCAATAAAAGATAGCAGCGGAGAGGTCCCTCCTGACTCTGCCGCTAAGCCGGTCCTTGGGGCGCAGTCCACTGAATATGGGAATCGATTCCGAAGAAACAAATCCATAACGAGGACGAGTTCTTAATTCAATCTATCCCGATCGAACGATACCGTCTTGTGTTTCTTAGCCGCGCTCTCCGCACCGGAAGAACGGGGCGCTACATAGCCCAATGCTTTTGCCTGTCCTGTGCTGCTCGTAAATGCCCCTGGATCTTCTTCACCTTCTCCACTGTATGGACGATCAACTTTGGTCCTAGAATCTGCCTCTCGCCTATATCGCTCCAACATACTGGGGAACGACACTTCCTACCATACAATGCCTCATAGGGAGCCATCTGAATGCTCGCCTGATAGCTATTGTTGTAGGAAAATTTGACCAAGTGTAAGTGGTCCTCCCATGATCCGCTGAAGTCAAGCATGCAAGCCCTCAACATATCCTCCAGCGTCTGATTGGTGTGCTCGGACTGTCCATCTGTCTGCGGGTGGTACGAAGTACTGAACTTAAGGCGGGTACCAAGACTCTCTTGCATACTCCTCCAAAAGTACGATGTAAATCTCGTATCCCGGTCAGACACGATACTGACTGGCACTCCATGCAATCGTACAATCTCCCTCATGTACATGTCTGCCAAGACTTCCGTAGATTGCCCAACCCTGAAGGGTAAAAAGTGGGCAGACTTGGTGAGTCTATCTACGATTACCCAAACGACATTGCGACCACTAGGACTCCTCGGGAAACCCGTGACGAAGCCCATGGTGATGTGCTCCCATTTCCACTCCGGTATCGTGAGCGGTTGAAGTAATCCGGCAGACCTCTGATGCTCAGCCTTGACTTGCTGACACACCAGACATTTAGCCACGAAGCGGGTTATCTCTCTCTTCATCCCGTGCCACCAGTAGTACTGCCTCAGGTCTCGATACATCTTCGTGCCTCCTGGATGTATAGAATAGGTTGAACTGTGTGCCTCCGTCATCAGCTCCTGGCGTAGCTCTCCATTCAGAACATAGAGACGATCTCCACATCTCAAAGTCCCGTCCTCGTGTATACGCAGTCCCGTCTGTATTCCAGCCTCTGTCCTCTGTCGAAGCCTCTGAAATCTGGCGTCTGTCGGCAAAGCAGCCTTGATTCTCTCCACCAATGTCGATTGCACTTGGAAACTCGACATCTGGCCGTCTACTCCGGGCATAACGACTTCGATACCCAATTGCTCTAGATCTCTCAACAAATGTTGTTGGGTAGTCAGGAAAAATGCTATGGGCTTCCTGCTTAAAGCATCGGCTACCACATTAGCCTTTCCCGGATGGTACTGCAGCTCAATCTCGAAGTCCGCCATCACTTCAAGCCAACGTCTCTGCCTCTGGTTCAGGTCCTTCTGTGTGTAGACGTATTTCAGGCTCTTGTGATCGGTAAATATCTCCACGCGCTCTCCGTACAGGTAGTGCCTCCAAAGCTTCAAAGCAAAGATCACTGCGGCAAGCTCCAAGTCGTGGGTGGGGTAATTCTTCTCATGGGTCCTCAATTGCCTAGAGGCATAGGCCACAACCTTCCCATGCTGCATCAAAATGCATCCTAATCCTTTCCCGGACGCATCGCTATAGAGCACGAATCCTCCCGGTCCAGAAGGTATGGTCAAGATGGGTGCTGTAGTCAGACACTTCTTCAGCTCATCGAATGCCGTCTGACACTCCTCTGTCCAGGTGAACTCTTGATCCTTGCGGGTCAAGCGGGTCATCGGCTCTGCGATCCTTGCGAAGTTCTCCACGAACCTCCGGTAATATTCGACAAGTCCTAGGAAACTCCTTACCTCCGTGACGTTGGTAGGGGTCGGTCACGTCTCGACTGATGAAATCTTCACGGGATCTACTGAAATGCCATCACCCGAGATAACGTGTCCCAGAAATGCGACACGATCTAGGAGAAACTCGCACTTGCTCAGCTTGGCATAAAGCCTCTCTCGTCTCAGCGTCTCTAGCACTAGCCTCAAGTGCTCCCCGTGCTCCTCGTGGCTCTTCGAATACACCAGGATGTCGTCGATGAAGACTACCACGAACTGGTCCAGATACTCATGGAAGACTCGGTTCATCAGGTTCATAAACACAGCAGGCGTATTTGTCAATCCGAAAGGCATCACTAGGAACTCGTAATGACCATAACGAGTCCAAAATGCTGTCTTTAGAATATCCTCCCTTTGCACCTTCACCTGATGGTAGCCCGATCTCAAGTCGATCTTCGTGAACACCACTGCTCCTGTCAGCTGGTCGAACAGATCGTCGATTCACGGTAGCGGGTACTTGTTCTTGATAGTCAGAGCATTAAGGGCTCTGTAATCAATGCACATTCAGAACGTTCCGTCCTTCTTGGGTACAAACAGCACTGGTGCTCCCCAGGGTGATGCACTAGGACGAACGAATCCTTTGATCTGCAACTCCTCTAGCTGTAGCTTCAGCTCGTCAAGCTCCTTCTTCACCAATCGGTACACATTTGATGATACCGGTGCTGCTCCAGGTATTAGCTCAATGGTGAACTCCACCTCTCTATCAGGCGGTAGGCTTGGCAACTCATCTGGGAAAACATCCTCGAACTCTGCAACGATTTCTGGGGGTGCCGTCTCCATCGCCATGTAAGCTCCAGCTGCGTGTCCTACTCCTTGCTCGATGGTGCCTCGCATGAATTCGAACTCTGGTTGTCCTGGCAGTCTAAAAGTAATGCTACCCTTCCGGCAATCTAGTATGGCATTGTACTGGCTTAACCAGTCCATGCCCAGAACTACGTCAAAAGCTGGCATTGGGAGTACCAACAATCGCGCTCTCATCTCCCTACCATAAACTACTACCGAGCACGTTCTAATGGTGCTGGTAACCGGTACGATGCCTCCTCCGGTAAGTATTCTCCAACTCTTAGGTAAGGGGGAAGTTGCTACTCTATGCATTGCTACAAATCTACTAGATATAAATGACAATGTAGCTCCAGAATCAAACAGTACAGTCGCAGGTAATAATGCAACTAGAATTGTACCTGCTATAGCCTCTCCCTCTGGTTCTTCTTCAATAGATGCTAAAGCAAAGGCTTGTCCGCGCCTCTGCCCTCCTGCCTGCTGGCGGGCCTGGTTGAAGTGTGCCTCCTGTGTGACCAAGGGTGGTCCTCTCTGCTATCCTCCGGTAGCTGGGGGACGCTGGCCTCCTGCTGGGGGTTGGATCCTCAGTGGTGCTGCTGGTGGCCTCTGTCCAGTCTGGGGTGCTGCGTCTCTGCGCTGGGGGCAGTCTCTAGCAAGGTGCTGGCTGGCTCCACAGACCATGCAGAGCCTGAGCTTCTTTCTGCAGTCTCGGATGACGTGTCCCCTCTTGCCACAGAAGTGACAGGTCGAAAGCTCCTTCTGCTGGTACGGCACTGCCCTCTGCTGTGCCTGCGCTCCTGGACGGCGGATCGGTCCTCCGGCTCCTTGCTGGGTCCTGGCTGGAACGTTCACGCTGGAACGTCTCGCTCCTCCTCCTCCTATAGCCTCTTGGATCCTCGCCTCTGATAGGACCTCTTCATAAGAGATCCTCGCCTGGGTAGTAGTGTACCTCTGCAGCTCTTGAGTGAGGCCATGGTGGAATCTCCTGGCTTTCTCCAGGTCATTGGGGATCAGGGCTGCTCCGAATCGGCTGAGTCTGCTGAACTCTCCGTCGTAGGCGTCCACAGTCAGGTTTCCTTTCTCCAGGTGCAGGAACTGAGAGTACAGGGCGTTCCTCACCGTAGCTGGGAAATACTTCTTGTTGAAGTGCTCTAAAAATTCCTCCCAAGTCTACTGTCGGCCAATGCTGCGCTCCATAGAGTCCCACCAGTGATGGGCGTTGCCTGTGAGTTGGGCCCTCACCGCGGTCATCCAGAGATCGGGGTGTAGCTGCGAACCCTCTAGCAGCATCTCAGTGTTGGAGACCCAGTCTGAGATCTCCTCAGTCATCTTCTTACCCGAGAAGGTTCCCGGGCCCATCGTTCTGAAGCCTTTTACAGTGCCCGCTAGCCGGTCAGGTGTAGGTGCCGGTGCTGGTGCTGGTGCTTGGGCAGGTGCCCTCTCTAGTACGGCCATCAGACCCTATCTCAGAGTCTCCGTCTGCTGCATCTGGGCCTGCATCCTCATTTGGAAGAACTGCATCATCTGTGTCTGTCCCTCCGCTGGTGGCATCTGATGTGGAAACGGTGGAGGTGGTGGAAGCGGTACCTCCTGCTGTCTCCTCGGTGTCTTCTCGGGTGCCGGCCTCTCGTACTGCGGCATCGGTGTCGCCCTCGAGGTCTGCCCCTCGAAGTACTGCCTCGGAATCGTCTGTGATGCCTGGCCCTCTGGCTACTGCGTCTCCTCGTCGGGAGAGACCTGATGCCAGTGCATCATCGGGGCCTGAGGGATCACCTCTGCCTCTGGCTGAAGATGCTCTCTGGGTGGTCCTCGAGTCGTATCCTCTCTCGGTGCTGCAGGTGGTGCTATGGCACCGAGTATCTCACGTCGGCTCTGAAGGTTCATCTCGCTGTAAGAGATAGAACGATATTTAGAAGAGTATAGAATCAATCAAACAGGATGCAGATATTTTACAGTTCGGAAGAGGTTCAAGGCGTAATCAAGTGGATGAGACCTAGTAATTTCTATCCTATTGTAGGCTCGCTGGGCACATTTCCATACCACAAGTGATAGATGTTGGTGTTTCAGACCTGCATGGGCCACCACTAAAACCATGTCACGCCTCAGTCCCAAAATATTATGGAACTAGGCTACGTGGCATTGGCCAGCTGACACGACTCCGAGGATATCCCAATTTAATGGATCCTGACGAAGCGTGTTACGCTGTCCTAAATCTAACAAGTCTAATAACAACAACAGGCAATATCTAATCTCATCCACAGATAACAAGTAAATACTGAAATAAAAGACTGGAATATGAGAAACATAGTCGACTGACATAGTACAACTAAAATAAGTCTGGTGGGAACAAACCCACTACAAATGTACTGATGGTCTGAAATAAAGTACTGAATATCTGAAATGAAAGTGCTGATAAGAAGAGTGACTGGAACAACGGCTAGCTAGGTAAGGAGCCCCAGTCATAGGCGAAAGGCCTACCAATCTGATCAGGGGTACTCTGATGGAAAGACCTCTAGCTCCTCGTCCAGAGCAAACCTCGTCTCTATGCCTGGCCCGTAAACTGTGGGATAAAAGGCCTCGCCCAGATCTGGAAGATAACCAGGTCCTCAGAGGGACGTAACAAGATACAATATGCATGCTGGATATAGTACTGAAATAAAAGTAAAGAGGGGGTGTGCTAACCATCTAAGTGAATGCAATATAAGGACAACCTAGGAACGTATAAGTAGGTGTAGCCATAACGTCCAACATCCTCTAGAGTGTGGTATCTGTAACGTCCATCATTCCGAAGAATGAGGTATCTGTATATATATAACGTCCACACTCTAAGGGACGTGGTATCTACAATGTATATACGTCCGTAACACTCCGAAGAGCGCGGTGTCTGAATATAGGGAGTCACCGGGTATGTGGTTCCTCTGGATACCACGGAGTCCGATGGGGGTATCCCATACGTCTGTCAGTTGTCTTTCCCGCCCAATGTAGTTACGCAAGTCGAATATACGACTTGAGTGTACCGTATCTAGATGCCAAGTCTCAACTATGCTACTCTAGAATACATGCTAGTCCGTGATGCATGTCGTACGTACCGATAGCGAATCGGGTACGCAGACCCGCATCCCAATATGAATGTACCATCGTGGTACGTGTATAGTGCCATAGTCTAGGAGAATATCAGAATATCCTCGCAGTAGTGGTTGAGTCAACTAGCAACTAGGTCAAGTACACTACTCATCGACGCAATGTCGACTGCACCCGAATCAATCTTGGATGTGCACAGTACATGTATAATTGAAATATTTAATATTTAAATTTAAAGCAGTAATCCAGCAAGGTATACTTGCCTGCCCCGGGTAGCTGCGAAATCCAAAGCCCTGCTCCTGATGCCTCGGCAATAGTGTCCAGTAATCCTATATAGGATGTAGAAATGTCCAAAAATTAGTCGCTACAATAGCACGACTAGGACACACTGTCCGTATCTACAACTGACACAGGGTCGGGGCTGTATGTATATATAGCTAACACTATTTTTTTATATACACACTAATCATATTTAAATATATTAAATAATATATTTGTTTATTAGTACAAAAATAATATTTGTATTATTTAGCAATACACTGGAAATTATGTAACATTCAATAAATTCATATAT
This sequence comes from Iris macrosiphon, assembly GCA_036927795.1. Lineage (NCBI taxonomy): Eukaryota > Viridiplantae > Streptophyta > Magnoliopsida > Asparagales > Iridaceae > Iris > Iris macrosiphon. The sequence continues at coordinate 56,237,928 of JAYESA010000003.1, forward strand.
ATGTATATAATAGATAATATCCATAACATCATTTATTTATACATATTCATATATAGTATGGTAACTTGAAGTATATACATTTATATACATATATATTAATATATATACATATTAGGTATTCAAATAAAAATAGGGTATTTAAACTCATGTATATATATACTATGTATATACCTACATTTTTATTTATAAAAAAAAAACGTACTTATATATTTATGTTATCTACAAAATATACCCAGAAAATAAAAATACAGTATATACAAAAATAATACTTGATTTTTCCAGAAATGTATTTAATACTATAAATAATTAGATATTTAACATTCTTTGTATTTTAAAAATAACATACATACATATATGCATACATACATAATATAAATAAAAATAAAAAAATGATTATAATATATTATATAGAATTTATACAGGAATATAATAAATATAAATACTGTTAAATATCTAAAATACAGTAAATAGTATCGTATACGTATTAAAATACGGATTATACGATATTCACATATATATAAACTTGCAACTGAAATTACATGAATAAATCTTAATAATTACACATAAAATATTGTACCTTAATGCTCGACAGGTCGAGGGGGTCGAGTTGGTCGGTCGTCGCCGGCGGGGGTGGCCGGACGGTGCTCCGGCGAGGCTCGGGGAGGATCGGCAGTAGCAGCCGTGGTTTGGTTCAGTTGATGCTGCGGGCTCGATTTCTCCCTGAGGCGGGGGCGGCGTCGGCTGAAACTCGCCGGGGTGGTGGAGGACTGGACGGGGGAGTCGTCGGCCAAGTACGGCGGTCGGAGACGCGGTGGTGGCGGTGCACTAAGCTGAGGGGTGGTCGGCTAAGCTGTGCGGGCAGGGAGACTAGGATCGGTGTGGGGCTGTATGTGGGTGGCTGCCGGCCGCGTCGTGGCCGGGTGGCGGTGGCCGAGAGTAGGGGAGGGTCCGGCGAAGGGGTCGGGTTAGGGTGGCGACGACTGGTGGTGGCTGGTGGCGGTGGTGGAGCTCGGGGATGAGGTATTGGGGTCGGCTGAAGGAAGGGCTTAGTTGGAGAAATAAGGGTTTTAGGGATTCTTTAGGTTGGGTTTTTCTCATTTAATATAGAAATGAAGGTATATGTAGGAGAGAGAGTGTGGGGGGGGGGGGGGGGGCTGCCTAGGGATTAGGGCCGGCTGGACAAACATTCTTGGGGAGTGGGGTTGTCCATCAAGATGAGTGGAGGGCTAGGAATAGGCCATTCAAATTGTAGGGTCAAGATGGGTTCCCAAAAAGGTGGTGTAAGGACATAAAAATGGGGGGAACCAAATGCCTACGGTTGGTTATGAGCATTACTTTTCTCCATGATGGTTTGGGCCAATGAGAGGGGAACACCATATTGCAATTTTGTAATTAGGCCCCTGAACAATTTAGTATTTGCACAATAACTAGGATTGGGGATTTAATGCAAACAAACACCATGTTTGGTGTTCCTCATTGGACTATGATGGTGTTTGGTGTTTTGTATGAGGCTTATGGGTGTGGATGTGGGTTTGGGTTGGATTTGGGTCCAATTTCATTTAGGTTAGGTCTCCACATTAATTAATTCGTAATTAATGTGACGGGTGTTTCTAATTTAATTTAATTAAAAACCGGGAGTCTAAATTTGATTGGACAAGGGTCATTAGTGTAGTAGGCTCAGTGTACAATATCATCGTGATCTGGGTTGGTCAAAACTGGTTGAGGTTGGGTCTCAATGTAAATTGGAACGGGCAGCGAACGTAATTATGCAATTTAATTAATTTGTGCACGGACGTTTGTAACGACTTTTGTGCGGCTATAATTTGGCACGAAAATCGGTATCCGGGGTTTGTTCTTGGTTTACTATGATGGGTTTACAGGTCTAGGTCAAATATGTGGAATTCGTTTTAGGGCAACAGCTAAGGTAGTATCCTAAAAAAATCAATCATTGCACAAGTATCATAATGCTATATATTAAATCATAAATAATTCTAATTAACCCTAATTATGCTAATTAAATTATTTAACCCTAATTACTGGTCGAGGGGGTTTACAACAAGTGATAATTCATTTGAATAAAAGGTTTAAACCACAAAGTAGCAAAAATTTGAAGATATTGTATACGAAGAAAATAACATCTTTATTGAAAGTTTGCAGCAGAGTACAAGATCTTAATACATTAAAATATCGTCAGGAATTCATGAAATAAACAAAATGAATGACAAGCTATCATAAAATAATAATGTTGTTACTTACTGTCACGTCCCGCTCCCGAAATACGACGAGCAGAGTATATAAAATATCCCAAGACTACGCGACATATGAACTTTCAGTATCCATATTCACGATTGTCGCCCGTAATGTCAAGGATAGTCAAGAAACATTAAAACATGTTATTTACATATAACAAAACAAAACTATTATACATAAACTGGTTCTACTCTTTACATCAAAAACCATTAATTTACATATGTCATCCATCTACAACACATTGTTGCTTCCTCCAAGTTGTAGATAATTACTCCTCAGCTTCAACCACATTGTATAAGGGCAGTGTTACTTCCATAATCTCATTTTCTCCAAGTGAAAAATATTAGGTCGTCAGAACGACATCAAGTCCTCGGTCAAGAACGGTAAGAAAAATAAAGACATGATATAATGCAATAAGGAAAAAAATTGAATATTCATAACTTTTACATAAATATGGTATAGTAAGTTTTATAGAAGTATTATAACTTCTACTCTAGTGTTCTTTTAGTGTCTAACCCAAACCAATCAATACGGCCCTAATTTACTACTACAGTCACAAACAAGTTTCCTATACGATGATGTAATTTGGAGAACAATTCTTTGAATATCCACTTTGCATGGTTTTCCAACAATAATCCTGTGGCTAGGGATCAGGCTGTGGTAGGGTGGCACGGTACTTAGAGTCCGGCCCTCTAACATCTAGTGAGTAAAACAAGATATATTATTAATTCACATAATCAATCTTTTAATCAAAATAGGTACGTCAAAAATTATGTACACGTAAGTGAGCTAAGCCTCACACACTCACTTCGTAAGGCCTTGTTTAGAGCTAACTACTAATCAGCTTTTGTTGTTATTATATTGCAAAAATTTCTATGGTTGTATTCAAGTTATTCTCCCCCGCTAAATGCTCTAACCTAAGGCTACAAACAATTCATATTCTATTGTCTTATTAATTCTACTATGTATCTCATATCGAATTCAATATGCAAGTATGCATCTTAAAATGTGTCAGGATACAAGATTTCATCTTGTTTATAACTCCTGAAGGCAAGTATATTATCTTCAAAATTCAAATGTATTCCATACCAATCTTTGGGGAGATCATAGATACAAGAATACTAATTTCAGGAAATAACTTTCTTCCAGTTGGTACAGAGCAGACAATATTTGGAGCTTAATTTAGGTCACGATTGGTGTCTATGTCCTATGATCCTCGGCTCCTACTAATCGTCTTCTAAATAAATTATTCTAGGTTGTCGGGTGCCCGTCACTAAAATTAGATATCTAGAATTTAGGATTTAGTATAACAATAATTTCTGGAATTCAAAAATTTGGTCAACTCCCAAATTTCTTGAAAATTTTGGTAGAGTTTTCTTTATAATTCGAGCTCCAAAATTTTTAACAATTCAATAATTAGACCCGGAGCAACCCTCCGTAGTATTTTTCGAGTATGTCGACCCCTTCAGTGGAACATTTTAACACCCGTTTCACACGCAATATATATGAATTAAAATTCATAAAAAATAAAATTTTATTTCATACCTCGCAAGCGTTTCTAGCATGTCTTACCAATTGCAGTGATGAACAATAACAATTGGTTATAGCTTCAGTATTTTAGGCATAAACACACTGATATCTCTTGTTAGTAATCATAAATAAAATATGATACACAATTATAGTCAAAATCAAAATATAATTCTGCTAGTGTTTGCATTGTATAAAATAATCAAAAAATTCATGTGCTGGTCCTATTTATTTTTAGAATAAGTACTAAAATACATATGTTATGGATGATACTCCAACATTTAGTAGTTTCCATGATTTTCTTTATTGTACTTCCCATAAGGCCATCCTTTAAATGACATAATCCAAATGATAAATGTTGAATTCTATATATAACTTCATGATTGAGTCAGATACAACCGATATACCCTAGTATCACTTATGTTACTTGTTCAATGGTGTCTATGGGACTTTAATGTCCTTGGTACATAATATAATTCATATAGGGGTCCTAAAATCACTTATAAGACCCAATTTTTGTATCTCCAAACTTTATTTATGATATATCATAATTTGTCATTTCTTAATCATTAAGGGATTAATAAGTAATTATGACTAATAATGAAAACTCTCTCAACCATTTAGTTCATAAGTATCATGACAAGTATAGGAACATTATTTATGTACTGAATCAACTCCTAATACCATATATAGAATATTCACATCTTTCAAAATTTCCCTTTATAGTATACATTCATGGAAAATTAATTTCTATGTCATATATATATATATATATATATATATATATATATATATATATATATATATATATATATATATATATATATAGAATAAGGGAGGTGAGATGGCACCTCACCCTAAAAACAAAGGTGGCGGTGACGTGGCACAATCTCAACCACACAAACGAGAGGAGGGGGTTAAGTGCAAATTGCCAATTATGAAATGCGTGGTTGAGATTGTGCCACGTCACCGCCACCCTTATTTTTAGAGTGAGGTGCCATCTCACCTCCCTTATTCTCTCTCTCTCTCTCTCTCTCTCTCTATATATATATATATATATATATATATATATATATATATATATATATATATATATATATATATATATATATATAGTTATGGAAATAATCTTTAGTTACACATACACACACATTCACACACACATATATACATATATACATGGTAAAACCCATGATTAAAAAGTTTTACCATAACCAAAATAAGCTATTTATAAGCAATTTTTTGTGTCCATAATTTCATATCGTGTCCTAATATGAAGTTGCATACTAAACTAGATTTGTAGATCAAAGACTAGACTTGATCACATTTTTTCATATAATTCTATATGTACTCATTTGAAATGGACCTTAAATACCATCTAAACTCTAATGAATCATATAATGAATAATCGAGGATATCAATGACACAAATTAAAGATAGATTTTTTTTAATTTAAGTCAAAGTAAGGACTTGTCTTGAGTTTGAGAAAAACCTAGAATTTCCTTCCAAATCCTCAAATTTGATAATTGATTCTTCCTATATTCTCCTCATATTCCAAAAATTTAGAGATTAAACTTATTCTAGATTTAAATTTCGAAAAAAATAGGGAAGAAGTAAGTTATACCTAGATTGAAGAAAGAGGATCCCAAAGAGGAAAATGAAGGAGAGTTGGAAGTCATTAGAGGAGGGAGGGAGGCCGGAGGGTGGCCCGGTGGACAGTAGACATGGTCGAAGATCTGCGGCCGACAGCAACAGTTGCAGCAACAGGAGTAACAATAGTAGATAGGAGATGGAGAGGAAGAAGAAGGAGAAAAAGAAAATAAAGAGGAGGATGGAAGAGTCTGTGATGGTTATTAAGTAGATGTGTTGGTTTTATTGGAAATAGGAAGAGGATGGAAAGAAGACATGTGTGGATATGGGAAATTGAGAAGGAAGGGGAGATTGCCAGTATATGTGCTGAGTAAGGAGGGGAAGCCAAGTGGGAGTGGGTTCGGTTGTTCCTCATTCCCCCCTTTTTTTAACAAATATCCCCCTCCCCCTAACAACCTTAAAATTAGAAATTTGCACACACACACACACACACACACACACACACACACACACACACACACACACATATATATATATATATATATATATATATATATATATATATATATATATATATATATATATATATATATATATATATATATATTTATAAAACCATATTTGGTATTCTGAAATACAATTTTGATAATACTGAAACAAATAACGATATTAATTTTATTAATGGATAATATAAAATATCATACAACTATGAATATATATATATATATATATATATATATATATATATATATATCGGGAGAACGGATCCTTATCCGCATAGGAGTAGGAGAAGAAATATGTATCCATATAGGAGAAAGAATCTAATCCTAAACCTAATTAATATATAATCCTAAATATAATTAATCTTAACACTCCCTTCAAACTCATGGTGGTTCAAACAATATGAGTTTGCCTAATAGAAATTGAAATCGCAGTGTGGGGTATAACTTTGTCAATAAACCTGCCAGCTGATCAACTAAAGTCACATGTGGTAGAAAAATAGTGTCTTTTAAAAAAATGCTCACGGACGAAGTGACAATCAATCTCAATGTGATTTGTCTGTTCATAAAAATTTGGATTATTTGCAATTTGTATAGCACTTTTATTGTCATAATGAAGAGATGTAGGCCCTGTAGGAGCAATGCCCATATCAGAGAACAGTCTAAGTATATGGACGATCTCCTTGGTGGTGGCAGTCATAGCTCTGTACTCTGCCTCATTAGAAGAACATGCAACAACGTCTTATTTTTTTACTTCTCCATGAGGTTAAAGAATCTCTAAGAAACAAACAAAATCTTATAGTAGATCATTTGGTGGTCGGATCTCATGTCCAATCTGTATTAGAAAATGCTCGAAGCTCTATAGTAGATAAAGAAGACATGAATAATGAGCGAGTAATGGAGCCCTAAAGATATCGAAGAATCCAGATTAAGGTACCATATTAAGCTGATCGAGGCACAAAAATAAACTGGCTAACAATAATAAATGCATGAGAAATATCTGGTATGGTCAAACAGACACACACAAGTTGACCCACTAGCCGCTTGTAGCGAGTAGGATCGGTGAGAGGTTTACCATCCGTGGGATGAAGCTTCACATGAAGCTCCAAAGTAGTATCAGCTGTCCGACTATCCGATAGACTAGTAGATGAAATACTCTCTAAAGTATATTTCTGTTAAGAAATAATATCCCTCTCTTACCTTGTGCAATCTCGAATCCAAGAAAATAGCGAAGATAGCTAAGGTCCTTTATTTAAAACTGTTGATAAAGGTATCTCTGAGTAGATGCAATCCCCGTTGAATCATCATTAATAAATTATTTCATCTATATAGAGCAAAAGAAGAACTCGCCCTTGCAGTAATGACAGCAAGTCACGACTCGCACACGGTATAAGGGCACGAGTACGTGGATACGTCCAGCATATACCGCAACATCGACGGTAGAAAGCTATCTAGGTCAACAATACTATCTAAACACCTCGCACAATATATATAATGTATCTAGCAAGATATCTCAACTCCCAAATAGAGGAAAATATAATAATATGATAATGGTAAATAATACTCAATCACCAATATAAACTAGAGGAAGATATGGCACGATATGGAATAGAAGGAAAGAAATACAGAGTCAAATACATCACAAGTCCAATAGTCTAATCACAACTCAATGATCTCAAATATAATGTCACTACCACATTCCAGAATAGGGATATTTTCATCTTTTTATTTATTTAATTTAATGTGTTAATATTGTATGATATTTATTTATATTTAATAGCTATGATTTTAATTGGTTGTTGTACCTTACCGTTGCTTCGATATTTGGAGCACTACACTAGCTTTTGCCTTCCTACAAATTTTACATCCTTGTCTTAGACGTGCCAGCCTTTTATTTTAATCTTTGTGTAACTCATAAATATGCCTTCTTGTGCTTCATTTTAGTCCCACAACATTCATCACAAACAATTATAATTAATTTTAAATAAATCTAACTTTGTATCCTTGTGCGTTCCAATCAAAATTGGAGGCACAATCTCGACCCTTTTTGTGCAACCCAAATTATGATAGTATTCTACTCTGAGTCTTCCACATCCATGACACTTGTATCTCACCTAATTTAAACCCATATACTTCTAATTAATTTTAGAACACCAATTATATTAATTTTAATTAAATTAATCCAAAACTCCACTTTGTGTAATTTTTTAATTGTTGGGCACTTTTATGCAAAAGTGCATTGAGGTGTCCACACCCCATTGGACCAACACATAAAGAAACTCCATTTTCCTTCATATAATTTTTCTCCATAATTTTTGGAGTGTGTAACACTCAACATCAACCCTCATTAAACCTTAGCCCTCCATTTTGAAATAATGCAATCCTAGCCCTTAAAATATCTACATATAAAAGCCAAAGCCCCTTTCCAAGGAGTGTTGACCGGCCCAACTACCTAGGTCAACACCCAACCCTACTTTTCTACACACATATATATAACTTTTCCTATTTTTTCATTCACCCTAAAACCTAAACTATTCCTAGCCGTAACCTAACACCCTCTCCTGTTCATCTTCATCACCCCTCCTCCCGCTGACCGGAGCACTCGCCGCTGAACCGCCAGCACCACCGCCTCCGTTCACCATCTCATCCATCACCTTTATCCCTGTCGACCCGCCTGACATCACCGGACCCGACTCGCCTAAGATCCCGCCGCGACCATCCATCATCCCGACCTCGCCGACCGCCTGCACCGAGCAACACCCTGCCGTTTCCTCCCTTCACGATCGCCTGAACCATCTCCTCCCATCCCTCGATGATAGTAGCACCACCCGAGCTCGACTGAACGCTGCCATCACCGCTGAACCACCGTTCTCTCCTCGACAGCACAGCTCCTTGACGACTGAATCCCTCGACGACTGAACGCCGCCTGTACGCTATCATCTTCACTGAACTCGACAGCCCAGACCTCAACCCGATGCCACCCTCATCGTGACTTCCCTCGACAGGCTGCTGAACTGATCCCCTCACGACTCGACGTCGAATACTCCCTCGTGCACGTGCACGCCGAGACCAAGGTGCGAAGTGTTTCTCTTGTGATTTTGTTCGTGTGTGAATGATGTTAAGATTTAGTGTATTGCTTTATGCCAAATTCATTTGATATTGATTGCTAGACGCCATGCAAATATACCCAACTCGTATGCATATACGTACGCGTATGAGTATTATATTCAATTTGGTATATATATATATATATATAGATATAAAAATATATAAGAAGTTAAATACTAATACTAGTTAGGAATATATATACTTGTATATATGCTGTATGACCCTAGTTTAACTGTGGATTTTCTCGTATAATTTTATTGACCATGTAACCCTGAATATTGTGAGTTGACTGCCTTATGTACACTGACGTACTAGCTAGACATATTATAGTGAGTGGCTGTCTGATTTTACATCAATTGAGACATGACACCCGTGCAATTAGACGCACACTTGACCTTGCTAGATGACCAGTAGCACCCTAGCGTAGTCTCTGAGTTCAGTGTATTTATGATTGTGTGTATGTTAGTGTATCGACTGATACAATATTATTATTAAATAATGTATATAGGACTGTTGGATTATTTAGACAAGACCTCAGAAATAGGACATTGGTATTTCCAGCAGAGGACCACAGGCGAGTACATTCTCTGACAGTTTTTGTTATGTTGATTATCTCTATGATTCTAGTTGTATAGCGTACATGATTCTGACACTATGTATACACGAGTTGGTATCATCGAGACCGATCACGAGGAGTCATGATTTGGAATCCATCATGCTAGCTGGGGACGGGAAGATATTAGTAGCTTATGTGATCATATCCAACTCTATATGCATCATAGCTCACCCATACCTCACGTCGGTGCAGCCTGACCATTACATGCCTCATAGCCTGTTATGTATGATTAGCCTGACTATTGCTCGTATCATAGCTATCCGGATGGTTAGTCTGACCTTGCATGAATCATAGCTAGTCATACATAGCAAGCCTGATCAGTCCCAAGCCGATCACATGATATGCTGATGTTTTACACACTTAGCTAGATATTCTAGACATGTATTTCCAGTATATAGTTCTAGTATTCACTAATATTCCAGTTCATTGTTCTAGCATGCACTTGTATTTTTGTTCATTGCTAGTTGTACCATTGATGATGATATGTTCTCCAGTATTTCTATTTCCAGTATTTCATTATCTCCAGTATTTCTTATTGCCATTATTTATATCCATCTTGTATTTCATTACACTGTATTATAGTTTTTGTCAATATACATAAAATTGCTGTTAGTGCTTGTACTTCGCTCCAATCCTGACTAGATATTTTTTCCAGAGGATCTTGAGGACTTCTGTCCTATACACTATAAACCAGGTATAGATGCAGACTACACACCAGAGATATTAGAGGAGTCTATTCCATTAGAGAAGACACTACCTGCAGCTGTTTAGACATGATTTATCTTATGAAATTGAGACTTATTTTGAGGTTATTTTAGTTATATTGAGACTTATGTGGAGTTAATTTGAGACTTGTGGAGACTTATTATGTTGGACAGCTAGACTGTGGTATATCTCTATTTTGAGACATGGTGTTTGACTATGTCATTCTTTCTTATCTTTTATTGTGTCATTTATATTCTTATATCTATTGTGATTGATTATACATTATGAGATGTTGAGAGATATTTATTTTATTGTCCTCCTTATGGAGTTGATATCATTGACAAGTTGTGAGTTATGTTTAGTATTTATTGAGACCTAGACAGCGTTCTACCGCCGATGTTGCGGTGTAGGCTGGACGTACCCACGTACTCGTGCCCCAAATTCCGGATGCGGGTTGTGACACATTTTTAGTGGTAGCCCATACAGGTCTAGCTTCGCAAGTTGTGCGATATCGTGGTAGTGCGACAACTTAGTTGTACTAATGCGAGCCTGTAATATGATATAGAAAATAGGATTTAGGATGAGAGTATGCTCAATCACAACTATAGAATTCTGATCTTACAATGCTATTCTGAGTGATTACTTCCTTTGGAATTTTACTGTCCTGTCTTGATGATATCTTATCTATTACCTTAATTGATTCTTTTTGATATATCTTCAGGATGCCGCAGAAGACTAGGTCTCTGAGATTGGGAGCAGCAGCTTCAGAGAGGTCTGCCACCTCTCAACTTGACGAATAAACATCTTGAGTTCCTCTTACATCTCCTGTTCATGTGGGAGTATCTGCAGCTGTTGAGATTCCTCCTCCACCTGTTCAGAGGATTGCCCCAGCTGTGATAGACAACCTTCCACCACCACCGGCTCCGATTCCCGGAAGTATGCCCACTGATGAGGCACAAATGTTCACACTGATCCAAGGCATGTTAGAAGTCCAGAGAGTGACACTAGAAGCTCAGCGTGTTCAAGTTGAGGTTCAGAGAGTGCAAGCAGAAGGACACCAGGCACAGACAGAGCTGATAAGAGAGAGCATGGAGAATGCTCATCAGGTGGCTCTCTAGGCTGTGGAGAGAGTAGCATGACAACAACAGCATCCTGGCCAATAACACCAGTGGCCAGGTACTATAGTGGACTTCAAGAGGATGATGTCTCGAGAGTTCAAAGCACCGAAGGAATACTCTATATTGACGACTGGCTAGAGAATATAGAGAGAAACTTGCGTTTGGCGCAGATTCTGGAGATTCTTCAGAACGAGGCTGCTGGCAGTCAGATGTTTGATATCGCGCTGACATGGTATCATACAGAGCCAAGACTCACTGACGAAGGACTTACTTGGGAGGCCTTCAAGGAACTCTTCAAGGAGAAGTTCTTTCCTGACGTAGCTTTGGGAGCATTGGAAAGTTAGTTCCATGACTTGGTCCAAGGAAGCATGTCAGTTGATAAATACACCGTGGAGTTTTGTCGTTCGAGTCGATTTGCGCCATCGATGATTCGAGACCCAGGAGACCGAGCACGGAAATTCAGGAAGGGGTTGAATAGAAAGATCAAGTTTCATACTTCGGGATGATGCACTGCTATATTTGAGGGTATTATGATGGATGCCCAGATTGCTGAAGATGGCTTGGACCTCCGGCCCAAGAGAGGACGCAACACTTTTAGAGGAACAAGTGGTAACATAGGACCGGCCAAGCGCCCACACTTTCAACAACAACAGAGGCCGTACCAGCAGCAACATCAGCAGTACCAGATACCAGTTCGATGACACATCCAGCAGCAGCAGCCACAGAGATAGAATCAGTCCGTTGCCTAGTGTGCATATTACGGGAAGATGGGACATACCAGAGATATCTGTAGGAAGAGGTTGGGTACATGCTTGTCCTATGGATCATCAGCACATTAGCTGAGGGACTGTCTATCTATTCAGACTCGTCAGGGTAGAACAACCGCTCAGAGAGAACCAGCCAGGGTACCTACTGTACCAGGAGGCTAGCAGAGGGGACCTCCACTTCCACCATAGCAGTAGAGGTTGGCTCAGCACCAGCAACAGCAAAGAGGAGCACAACAAGGACGAGCATACGCCATAACGATTGAGGAGGCCGAGCCAGCTGGAGGCGTGATTTCAGGTTCAGTTTCTCTCGATTCTGTTCCAGCACTTGCAATTTTTGATTCTGGCGCTTCCCATAGTTTTGTATCTGTATCTTATGCCCTTAAGCATTATTTAGAAATGGAACCATTAGATAGGACTTGCAAGATCACGACTGAAGGAGACATTATCCTAGTCCGTGATTATTGCAAGGATCGGAGAGTATCATTGGGAGGCCGAGAGTTGAGTGTGAGTTTACTCGTCATGCCTCTTCTGGGATATGATATTATACTCGGAATGGACTAGTTGAGTAGAAACCATGCTATTATAGATTATCACGAAGGTAGAGTAATATTTCGACCACCAGGAGAGCCAGAGTTCGAGGTCGCCATAGGAGCAGCAAAGCAGAGCAGAGGCACTTTTTTGGAGCCAAGAAGGAAGAAGAGGAGTTACCACATCCTCTGATAATGAAGTTCCTGGATGTATTTCCAGAAGAGTTGTCAGGCTTGCCGCCAGACAGAGATATTTTATTCTCTATAGACTTAGTACCAGGAGCGGAGCCTATTTCACAACACGTCTATAGATTCAACAACAACGAGCTGGCAGAACTAAAGAAGCAAGTTAAGGAGCTACATGACAAAGGTTTTATCAGATCTAGTTCATCACCATGGAGAGCTTCAGTATTATTCGTACCAAAGAAGGATGGCACGGTACGCATGTGTATCGATTATAGAGCTCTAAACAACCTCACTATCAAGAATAAATACCCGCTGCCGAGGATAGATGATCTTTTCGATCAGTTGAACAAAGCAAAAGGTATTTTCAAAGATGGACTTGAGGTCAGGCTATCACCAGGTGAAGGTGAAAAGAGAAGACATATCGAAGATGACTTTTTGGACCAGATATGGCTAGTTTGAATTTACGGTAATATCGTTTGGTTTAACAAATGCACCAGCAGTATTCATGAACTTAATGAACAAGGTATTCCACCAGTACCTTGACAAGTTTATAGTGGTGTTCATCGACGATATTCTTGTGTATTCGAAGACCCCAAAGGAGCACAAAGAGCACCTGAGGATGGTCTTGGAGACCCTTAGGAAAGAAGAGTTGTACGGGAAGCTTTCAAAGTGAGTTCTTCCTTGACAAGGTTGAATTTCTTGGACATATGGTAATAGGTGACGGAATTTCAGTTAAACCAAAGAAGATAGAGGCAGTGGAATCATGGGCTACCCCTAGTTTGGTAGCTGAGATCATGAGCTTTCTCGGACTAGCAGGATACTACAAGAGGTTTGTACAAGACTTCTCCAAGATTCTAGAGCCGATGACTAGGTTGACCAATAAAGATATGAATTTTGTCTGGACAGAGGAACGTCAGGCCGCGTTTGATGAGCTGAAGAAGAGATTGACGACAGCCCCAGTTTTGACGTTGCCATCAGGGATAAGTGGATTCACTATATACAGTGATGCTTCAGGAAAAGGTTTGGGATGCGTTCTTCAGCAGCATGGGAAAGTAATTGCCTATGCTTTAAGACAATTACCTCCTCATAAAAAGAACTACCCCATTCACGATTTGGAGTTGGCGGCAGTTATCTTCGCTCTAAAGTTGTGGAAACACTATCTGTACAGAGAGCGTGTGGAAATTTCCATGGACCACAAGAACTTAAAGTACATATTTACACAGAAGAAGTTGAACATGAGACATAGGAGGTGGTTGGAGTTGATGAAAGACTTTGACATCTCATTACAGTACCATCCAGAAAAGGCCAACGTAGTCGCCGATGCCTTGAGCAGGTATCCGATGGCTATGTACTTGACGACAGATAGACACTTATTGGCTGATCTTGAGAGCTTAAAAATTGAAGTGCTAGTTCCAGGTGTTGAGATTCAGATGTGGGGATTGAATATACAATCAGAGCTGATGGATAGAATTAGAGCTTCAAAGTATGATGATGAGACTCTAAGGAGTATCAGGGCACAAGTTTGGACATGATTGACAGATGACTTAACTATTGCAGATGATGGATCTTTAAGGCATGGCACGATGATGTGTGTGCCAAGTGGAGAGCTGTGTGAAGTGGTTTTGGAAGAGGCACATCACTCTCAGTACTCGATGCATCCCGGTGCCAACAAGATCTATCGAGATCTAAGGGAGCACGTATGGTGGTATGGTATGAAGCGCGAGGTAGCATGCTTTGTATCCCGGTATTTAGTGTGCCAGCAGGTAAAAGCAGATCAACAAAGGCCAGGTGGATTATTTCAAACTTTACCCATTCTAGAGTGGAAGTGGGAGCATGTGACTATAGACTTCGTTTCAGGGCTTCCACGTTCTCCAGGAGGAAAGGACGCGATTTAGGTCATCGTAGATAGGTTGACCAAATCAGCTAACTTCTTACCATTCAAAGTGGGTACATCGACAGAGAAGCTAGTAGAGATGTACGTACGACAGATTGTCAGATTACATAGAGTTCCTGTGAGTATCGTCTCAGATCGGGATAGTCATTTTATTTTCCACTTCTGGAGGAGTCTACAGGCTAGCTTGGGCACACAGCTCAAGTCCAGTACCGCGTATCAACCTCATACAGACGGGCAATCTGAAAGGACTATTCAGACTCTTGAAGATATGCTACGCACTTATATTTTAGATCTCGAAGGTTCTTGGGAGGATCATCTATACCTAGTAGAGTTTGCTTACAACAACAACTACGAGGCCAGTATTGAGATATCACCATTTAAGGCTTTATATGGACGGAGGTGTCGTACACCGTTATCTTGGGATGATGTTGGAGAGAGAGCTTTGTTAGGACCAGAAATGGTCATGGATGCAGCAGAAAAGGTAAAACTCATCAAAGACAGACTACGAGTGGCGTAGGATAGACAACGGCATTGGGTCGATAGCCACCGTAGACCCCTAGAGTTTTATGTATAGGTTTTGTTATTTTGGTTTATGATTGTTTTATTTTAGATTACGTGTTAAGACTGTTTGTTTTAGGTTGGTGATTTGGTATTCTTACGAATTTCTCCGATACGGGGCATGATTCATTTTGGTAGAGGCGGAAAGCTTAGTCCACGATACATCGGACCTTTTGGTATTCTTGCAAGGTCGGTGTAGTGGCTTATAGACTGGACTTGCCGCCTGTTCTAGATGGAGTGCATGACGTGTTCCACATATCGCAGCTGAGACAGTACGTGGCAGATCCTAGTCACGTACTGGATCACTCGAAGATCGGGGTTGGACCGATTCTCAGCTATCCTGAACAATCCGTAGAGATCTTGGATCGTAGAGAGAAGGTATTACGGAACTAGACTATTTCCTTTGTTCGTGTTGCATGGAGACATTACTCTCCAGGCGAGTCAACCTGGGAAAGAGAGGACGAAATACGCGAGCAGTATCCGTATCTCTTTGAGACTTGAGGTATAATTTTGTTTGATTCTTTGTTCTTGTGCTAGTTTATTTTAATTTGAGGACAAAATTCTTTTAAGGAGGGTAGACTTATCACTACTATATTCCAGAATAGGGGTATTTTCATCTTTTTATTTATTTAACTTAATGTATTAATATTGCATGATATTTATTTATATTTAATAGCTGTAATTTTAATTGGTTGTTGTACCTTACCGTTGCTTCGATATTTGGAGCACTACACTAGCTTTAGTCTTCCTACAAATTGTATACCCTTGTCCTAGATGTGCTAGCCTTTTATTTTGATCTTTGTGTAACTCATAAATATGCCTTCTTGTGCTTCATTTTAGTCTCACAATATTCGTCGCAAATAATTATAATTAATTCTAAATAAATCCAACTTTGTATCCTTGTGCGTTCCAATTGAAATTGGAGGCACAATCTCGACCCTTTTTGTGCAACCCAAATTATGATACTCTGAATCTTCCACATCCATGATACTTGTGCCCAACCTAATTTTAATCCCATGTACTTCTAATTAATTTTAGAACACAAATTATATTAATTTTAATTAAATTAATCCAAAACCCTACTTTGTGTAATTTCTAATTGTTGGGCACTTTTATGCAAAAGTGCATTGAGGTGTCCACACCCCATTGGACCAACACATAAAAACCCCCATTTTCCTTCATATGGTTTTTCTCCATAAATTTTGGAGTGTGTAACACTCAACATCAATACTCATTAAACCTTAGCCCTCCATTTTGAAACAATGCAATCCTAGCCCTCCAAATATCTACATGTAAAAGCCAAAACCCCTTTCCAAGGAGTGTTGACCGGCCCAACTACCTCGGTCAACACCCAACCCTACTTTTGTACACACACACACACACACACACACACACACACACACACACACACACACATACACACACACACACACACACACACACACACACACACACACACACACACACATATATATAACTTTTCTTTTTTTTTCATTCACCCTAATACCTAAACTATTCCTAGCCGTAACCCAACACCCTCTCATGTTCATCTTCATCACCCCTCCTCCCGCCGACAGAATCACTCGCCGCTGAACCGCCAGCACCATCGCCTTCGTTCACCATCTCATCCATCACCTTTATCCCTGTTGACCCGACCGCCTGGATCCTGACCCGCCTGACATAACCGGACCCGACTCGCCTGAGATCCCACCGCGACCATCCATCATCCCGACCTCGTCGACTGCCTGCACTGAGCAACACCCTGCCATTTCCTCCCCTCACGATCGCCTGAACCATCTCCTCCCATCCCTCGATGACAACAACACCTCCCGAGCTCGACTGAACGCTGCCATCACCGCTGAACCGCCGTTCTCTCCTCGACAACACAATCCCTGGACGACTGAATCCCTGGACGACTGAATGTCGCCTGTATGCCATCATCTTCACCGAACTCGATAGCCCAGACCTCAACCTGACGCCACCCTTGTCATGACTTCCCTCGACAGCCCGCTGAACTGATCCCCTTACGACTCGACGTCGAATACTCCCTCGTGCACGTGCATGCCGAGACCAAGGTGCGAAGTGTTTCTCTTGTGATTTTGTTCATGTGTGAATGATGTTAAGATTTAGCGTTGTAAACCCCTTCATCCAAAATTGGGCCTACTTGGCTTAGATAGAGAGATTAGGGTTAATTAGAATCTAATTAGAAATAGAGCACAATATTTTATTTAATTATATAAAATTTATATCACATAGTGTACCTTACCGTTGCTTCGATAATTGGAGCACCTCACTAGCCATTGCCTTCCTACAAATTTTATACCCTTGTCCTAGACATGCCCGCCTTCTATTTTGACTTTGGTATAACTTATAATTATGCTCTCTTGTGCTACATTTTAGTCGCACAATATTCGTCGCAGACTTTTATATTTAATTTTAAATAATTCCGACTATGTATCCTTGTGCGTTCCAATCAAAATTGGAGACACAATCTTGACCCATTTCGTACAACCTAATTTATGATAAAATTCTACTCCGAGTCCTCTATGTCCATGACACTTGTGTCCCACCTAATTATATCCCCATGTACTTCTAATTAATTCTAGAATACCTTGCACATTTATTTTAATTAATTTAATCCAAATTTCCATCTTTGTGCAATTTTCTAATTGTTGGGCGCTTTGATGCAAAAGTGCATTAAGGTGTCCACACTATTGGATAATATGTGAAGAAACCTATTTTTCCTTCACATGAATGTTTTCTATAATTTTTGAAATGCGCAAACGCACAACATCGCCCCCTCATTTGAACCTAGCCTTGCATTTTAAACAATGCAAATTATAGCCTCCAAACATCCCCATGTGAGGCCAAGGCCCATTCCAAGGAGGGTTGACCAAGCCCAAACTTTTAGGTCAAACACCCAACCCAAGTCCACATGTATATAAACAAATTTTATTTCCCTTTTCTTTATTTTCTTATTTCCCCAATACCTAAGCCTAAAACCCAGCCAACCCTTACCATCTCCCTCCTTCCCTGTGCAACCCGACCGGACCCCTCGCCGGAGCTCCGTAGGCCATTGTGCCACGACGCCGGAGACCCATCCCTCTGAACCACCTCGACCACACCTCCCTCTCCTCATCTCCTCCGCCTGAGGCTGCTGTTCCCGCACTCGACCGAAGGCCCAACCCGACCGGCCTTCCTCCGCCGAAGCAGCTGGACACTACCGCCACCACCTCCGTGCAACACAACCACCACCTCCGTGCAACACAACCACCACCAGCACGAACCTCGTCGACGACCCTGACTGTACAGCGCCGAGCAGTCCCCAACCGCCTGGGCTCCCCTCCTCCTGCACGTCAACCTCCTCTTCCCTTCTTCTCCGGTGATTACCCCGACGCCTCGACCTCCATCTCCGTTCAACCACCAATACGACCACCAGCCCCGCTCTCCTCCACAACCGCCCAGTCTCCAACAACTTCTCCTCCTCCTTCCTCCCTGCTCGACTCGACCTCGCCGGAGACACCTTTGTCCCCGACCTCCTCTTATCTCCTCCTCGTCCCCGAGATCTACTCCCTGCCGGCCTCGACCACTGTCCTCGTCCACCTCGCCACCAGCAGCACCACCCACGTTCCTCTCCTCCCCGTCTCGCCGGATCCCCCTCTCCCCTCGACTGAAACACCACCACCGTTCCCTCTCTTTTCCTCTTCTCGACCTCCTCCTTCCAGCATCTCCCGTCGTCCCCACCACCAGCACCTTGCCATTGACCCACCAATCCAGCCAAGCTTTCCCTCCCCCGCTGCACGAACCACTACCACCTTCCAATCATCACCATCATCATCATCACCTCCATCATAACCCATCCTCATCGTCGCCGTAATCGTAATCATCATCCACATCATCACCATCGTCGTCATCATCGTCGTTGACATCGTTGACCTCTTCGTCAAGTCGATCTCGTGCACGTGCACAGGTTCGAGCATGTCCCTACTCTTTCAATTTATGTGATTATGTGTGTGTATATAGTTAGGTATCCCATTAGTATATGTTTAATATATATGATTGGTATATATGTATGGTATAGGTATTCTCTAGTATATGCTAATATGTATATAATTGGTATATATACGTATATATATATATATATATATATATATATATATATATATATATATATATATATATATATATATATATATATATATATATATATATATATATATATATATATATATATATATATATATATATATAGTATAAATTTAATTAGTGTACATACACACACACACACACACACACACACACACACACACACACACACACACACATATATATATATATATATATATATATATATATATATTGTATATGTATTTAATTGGTGTACATATATATATATTATAAGTATTAATGATATATGCTAGATAATAATATGTAGAATTATAAATGTACTAGGTGACCCGAGCGTAATTACGGATATCCCGTATTTACCATTGACCTGTGACAATGTAACTTGTTAGCAGACTGCCATTATGTACACTGACGTACTGGCAAGCCCCATATTATTTTGACTGTCTGTCTTGCACAACAATTATAGATGCGACGCCCGTACAATTAGACGCACACTTGACCCTAGTTGACCAGTGTCATACCTAGCTATGCCCTGAGCTCAATGTATTTATGGTTATGTATGTGCTAGTATAATGACTGATATTGTGTTATATTATATTATATGTATATAGGACATATCGGATTATTCTGCGCGACTTCAGGAGCAGGTTATTGGTACTACGCAGCTTTCTTGCCAGGCAAGTATACCTTTCCTTATTATACTATTTAAATTCAGTCATTCTTAGTTGCATGTTTATTGTTTTAGATTATATAAACTGTGTGCGTCCGAGAGAGACTCGGGTGCAGTCAACGAAGGCGTTGACGTTAGGACTTGTGTCTGACCTAGAGTCTAGTAGACCCACCTAAAGTTGTAGAGTTATCGGTATGACTTCCCAGGCCTTGACACGTATCATTTCACGTCACAGAGTGAGTTCATATAGGGACGCGTGCCTCATACTCGATTGGCCATCGGTGTGAGCAACACGTGTGACGGTATTTTGCTTAGTTGTTATTTCTATAGAGACTTGCATTATAGTACCAGATGTCCATGTCGTGTTCGCGACTTGTATATTTGCATTGGGCGGGGAGGACGACTAGTAGGCGTATGGGACACCCACCTCCTTTATACAGATACCGTGTTCTTCGGAGCAATACGGACGTATATATTTTACAGATACCACGTTCCTTAGAGTGTTGGACGTTACTTGGTGATTTTACAGATACCTTATTCTTCGGAATGATGGATGTTACAGATACCACACTCTAGAGAATGTTGGACGTTATGCCTACGCCTACCCATACGTACCAAAGTTGTCCTAAAATTGCATTCACTTTGATGGTTAGCACACCCCTTTTATTTATTCAGTATTTACTTTATGGCATGCTTTTATGTATCTTGTTATGTCCCTCTGAGGACCTGGTACCTTTCCAGGTGTAGATGTTCATGAGTATTCGCAGGAGCGCAGATCCGGACTTGCTACTTATCTTTCGAGGAGGTCTTCTCTTCGAGTCTCAATGATTGTTACTTGTTGTACTTATATTGTGTTTGCTTTTATATTCTAGTTCGGTAGTGGATTTGTTTTCATCCAACTATCATCTTTGATACTTCATATTGAGATCTAGTTTCATAGATATTGGTTATTTATTTCTATTTGATTTCTGTGGATGAGATTTAGCTATGCCCTTTGACTTGTGATAGTTTTTACCACTTGTGAACTATTGTTCATTATACAGTGTACGCATGTGTTATGGTTTCCATATATTTGAGTTACTATATACATGCGGCTAGCATGCTTACATGTCCTAGTCCTACGTATTTTAGGACTGGAACGTGACAAGCGTGTTGCTTCATGCCTAATTCGTTAGATATTGATTGCTAGACGCCATGCAAATATACCCAACTCGTATGCGTATACGTACGCGTATGAGTATTATATTCAAATTAGTGTATATATATATATAAATATAGAAATATATAAGAAGTTAAATACTAATACTAGTTAGGAATATATATATTTGTATATATACTATATGACCCTAGTTTAACTGTGGATTTTCCGTATAATTTCATTGACCATGTGACCCTGAATATTGTGAGTTGACTGCCTTATATACACTAATGTACTGGCTAGATATATGATAGTGAGTGGCTGTCTGATTTCACATCATTTGAGACATGGCACCCGTGCAATTAGGCGCACACTTGACCCTGCTAGATAACCAGTATCACCCTAGCGTAGTCTCTGAGCTCAATATATTTATGATTATGTGTATGTTAGTGTATCGACTGATGCAATATTATTATTAAATAATGTCTATAGGACCGTTGGATTATTCAGATAAGACCTCGAAAATAGGATATTGGTATTTCCAACAGAGGACCACAGGCGAGTACATTCTCTGACAGCTTTCATTATGTTAATTATCTCTATGATTCTAGTTGTATAGCGTACATGATTCTGACACTATGTATACACGAGTTGGCATCATCGAGGCCGATCACGAGGAGTCGTGATTTGGAATCCATCGTGCTAGCTGGGGACGGGGAGATATTAGTAGCTTATGTGATCATACCCAACTCTACATGCATCATAGCTCACCTACACCTTACGTCGGTACAGCCTAACCATTACATGCCTCATAGCCTGTTATGTATGATTAGCCCGACTATTGCTTACATCATAGCTATCCGAATGGTTAGCCTGACCTTGCATGAATCATAGCTAGTCATACATAGCAAGCCTGATCAGTCCCAAGCCGATCACATGATATGCTGATATTTTACACACTTAGCTAGATATTCTAGACATGTATTTCCAGTATATAGTTCTAGTATTCACTTATATTCCAATTCATTGTTCTAGTATGCACTTGTATTTTTGTTCATTGCTAGTTGTACCATTAATGATGATATGTTCTCCAGTATTTCTATTTCCAGTATTTTATTATCTCCGGTATTTCTTATTGCCAGTATTTATATCCATCTTGTATTTTTTTACACTGTATTATAGTTTTTGTCAATATACATGGAACTGCTGTTAGTGCTTGTACTTTGCGCCAATCCTGACTGGATATTTTTTTCCAGAGGATCTTGAGGACTTCTGTCCTACACACTATGGACCAGGTATAGATGCAGAATACACACCAGAGATATTATATGAGTCTATTCCATTAGAGGAGACACTACCTACAGTTGTTTAGACAACATTTATCTTATGAAATTGAGACTTATTTTGAGGTTATTTTAGTTATGTTGAGACTTATGTGGAGTTAATTTAAGACTTGTGGAGACTTATTATGTTGGACATCTAGACTGTGGTTTATCTCTATTTTGAGACATGGTGTTTGACTATGTCATTCTTTCTTATGTTTATCGTGCCATTTATATTCTTATAGGTATTATGATTGAGTATATATTATGAGATGTTAAGAGATTTTTATTTCATTATCCTCCTTATGGAGTTGATATCATTGACAGGTTGTGAGTTATGTTTAGTATATTTTTGAGACATAAACAGCGTTCTACCGCTGATGCTGCGGCATAGACTGGACGTACCCACGTACACGTGCCCTAAATTCTGGGTGCGGGTCGTGACATATAATACATGCCAAAAGTGTCTAACTGACATATACAATATCATAAGTGAACTAGCTAAGTCTCATCGACTGCTGGTACTATCTGAACATGCACTACGGGTGCTAATTCAACTGGCTCGCCATCATGTGGCCCGTAGTGCGTAGGATACCAGTCATCTAATAAATTATTGGAAAAATATATCCAGTAAGGAATGGATCAAAGTATAACCTAATAGCAGTTCCAATAATTGAAAGAAACTATGAAACACCAATTACAATGAAAATAAATGATGAAAATAACTGAACTAGTAAATATCATGAGAAGAGTATCATTGTAAGTAATGGCAAAAAATTGGAAACAATTTCATGAGGAATATCAATGTA
This sequence comes from Iris macrosiphon, assembly GCA_036927795.1. Lineage (NCBI taxonomy): Eukaryota > Viridiplantae > Streptophyta > Magnoliopsida > Asparagales > Iridaceae > Iris > Iris macrosiphon. The sequence continues at coordinate 56,261,341 of JAYESA010000003.1, forward strand.
ATGAACTGGAATAAAGGAAACAATATAGTAAATATGCTTTAAAATATTAGTAAGATAATGTGATCGGCTTGGGCCTAACACGGGCTATATACAAAAGGTGAGCTAGCATGATCACATGTGAGTTGCATGAACTGCTAGCTATTACGGGCTATACTAAATCACAGGCTATAAGGTATGATCACAAATCTGCTAATACTTCCCCAACCCCCGACTAGTACATGGATCCAAATCATGACACGTTATAACATATATATCACACTACATGGTCTATAATATCATGTACTATGATCACGGTTTATATAATCACTAAGATATCATGGTAATCACTGAGTAATCACAAAATACGACATGATGATCACTAAGTAATCACAACAATAACATCTCATGACCAAGATCCACGTATACCAATCCGTATAACCATTGTGTCAGGAATAATATATCTCAATACTAAATATATGTACATAGAGACTATCGAATAAGGAAACTATTAGAGAATATACTTGCCTTTGGTCCTGAGCAACAAGTATGACTCGGTATCTGAGCTGGTGTCACACACACCTAAATAGGTCATGTTACTTCAGTGTAATAAATGAGATACGAGTTTAAAATACACTAATTATGTTTTTCTAGGCCATTTCTAGGTCACTCTAGCTAACACTAGCTTATATTAGCTATACTAGGTCATTACCTATATTTCTAGGTTAAACTAAAGTAATTAGTCCATATTAGTCACTAACTAGATAACACTAGTCAATATTTGTTAATAACACTAATATATCTATACCCTTGATAATAGGATACTCTATATATCCATCTACACATAACCTATTTATATACATATATACATACTACTAGATATAACATCTTAGTATATATATTTCTCAGTATCTTGGATATCTACTCAACACCTTACTACAACTTGGTATCTCAACCCCACCTCACTACCAATACCTTAATATCAGCCTATCACCCTATCACTATCTTAGTATCAATGATATCCTAATACTCCCAATATCAAGATATCACTCAATACTAATGACTTAGCTACACTAAGTTCTTAACTAATACTAATATCTATCATAACTAAATATCTTAGTATATAAGTATTACATCTCACTGACACTAAGACTTAGTGCTTGGTACCCTTCCTAAATTGTTGCTACTTCTCTCAAGTATTTGGCCTATACTACTACTGCTGCTGCTACTCTATGCTATGACACCAACTATTATGGTTGTCATTACAATAGCTACTGCATATATGCATTAGCTGCTGCTACCACTACTGACCCAATTCCCCCAAGCTTCGGGTAATGGGGTGCATACAACCTAGTCCACTGCACCCTGCCTCATACACTGATACCCGATACTACTAGACTCTCCTCCCCTCATCAGTGACTTGTTATTGCTGCTGCTACATCTGACTGCACACTAGTGCAAGCATAACTCTCCTCCTTGTTGTAATTTTAGTCCCCAACTTCTTCCAACCTCGGTGTAGGTTGCAATTGTATAAGTGCAATGCTCAGTACAATACTTCACAGTGCACGCAATTACTAAGAGTATACACATCATACCTCACTTAACAGTCTAACCTTACCTTCATTGGTGCACTGATTTCTAACCAGGCACACTACACCATCATCTGCATCGGCAACTTCCACTGATACTGTAAGGTATCATGTGCCACATTAGTACCCATAGCTACAACTTGTATCAGTCACACATTCCACACAAAGATACTCCCACTCACTCCCATACCAAATAGATATGCACACATATATATATATATATATAGTAGTATAGATATGCCATGAATTGGGTCATGATAGTCCACCCTTCATTTCCACTTCCCAATTACACTGTTACAACAACCCAACAACTACTACACTACCATCCACACCTTAACAATCAATAAGTTGCTGCAATGACATCAAGTAATCAAGCTAATACACTTGCACAGTTTCCCCTACCTCACATACAGCACTCACCACCACCACACATACAAGTAACTCATATACAAACCTCAATTAATATATATACCTATATACATACATATAACCTCTAATATTCCATCTATATATATATATATATATATATATATATATATATATATATATATATATATATATATAATTAAGCATTTTAACAAATACTTAGAGTCAAAAGTTAGGATACTCATGATACGTACCCAACCCAACTGTCAAAACCCACAATATATTACAATTACCTATTATATATATCAATTACATAATTATGTAACTAATGCAACTATTTACAAGTGAAATTGAAGAGTAATTACATAAATCATCCAAAATGAATCCTGTATCATACCATATCATAAATACCATGATACGCTCTACTTGTGTCCAATTATGGACACGTAATTAATCCCATAGCATCAATCTAAGTATAATTAGATCTAATTGGTCTCATGACACACACTTGATGCATCAATCTCGGAATTGTCCTAAAATAAGCACAAATCTTCATGTAGAAATCACAATAGAGGTCATATGAACGTTGTTCTTGTTCCTGTGGGTAACCCTAAGCCAATGAAGGTTTCCTAATGGTTAAATGCATGAATTAGAGTTTTGATTATAGGGGAAATTAGAATTTACTTATTGGAAGATGGATTCTCAAAAAATCCAAATGGACACAATTAGGACACAAGCTCCTTGCCAATTACTTCTCCTTCAAGTACTCCTAGCAAACCAAGCTCCAATGCTTCTTAGATGATATAATTGGTAGAGAATGAGAGTGAATTAGGGTAAATTTGGTAGAGGAATGAGTCAATTTGGGGAAGAACATAATTAAAAATTTAGAATGAATGAACTAATGAGAGGAAAGAGAGAGAAAGACCCCCTCTCTTCATGTTGCTGGCCCCTTTCCCCCTTCTCCAAGCAATGTGTAAAGTCTAAGTTACCCCTACTAGTTAGTCATAAGGTTTAATTAGGGAGGGCTGTAACGACCCGCTCCGCTCAACCCAGAGGGCCGATTTAAATGGCACAAGTGTAGCGAATCGACCTGCCTTGCTCAGCGAGAAGACTCGTTCGATGCAAAGGCATTCAGACTTGGATTTTCAAATGGAGTTCAGACTTAGACTTTCAGAGGCACGCTCAGAGTCTCGCTCGACCGATGTGATTCATCGCTAAGATGGGTGGCCCCGGTGAACCTGTCCCTGCTTAGTTGCACACTTAAGAAAAGGAATAATATATGCTAGTTTTCAGTCTTATAACCTTGGAATGCTAATAATAAAGAGATGAACGCACATAGATAAGGGGATAACCCCGCCTTATCATTGTATAGAACATGGAGATCTTACTTCCTATTTGCGTAATCGGGCTATTGAGTTAAAATATAGTAGCTTCTTATATATAAATGCTACAAAAGTAGTTTGAGTTCATACTGAGGCATTGCACCACACGAAACATGACACGGGATAGAGTAAAATTATGTTGCATACATAGATGAGGCAGACTATCAAGTACTCATTCCGAGTTAGGAGAAGGAAAGAAAATAAAGTACTCGGGATATCCAGATCACCGAGGCAGTCTCTAATCAGGGAGCTGTGTAAAAAAGAAAGATCCGAGTGTAGTTCTCAGCAAGATTGAACCGAGTTATTTCTCGGCTAAGATTGGAAGTGGGGGAGTAGTTGCATGGTCACGGACAACTAATTGCGCACTAGGTAGAGATGAGTCCTCTACACTATTACTGAGGCATCCAAATCGTATCGGCCTGGGAGGACAATGCCAGTGTAGTCCTGGTAAAACGCTAGCTGAAGACTAGCGAAAGAGAGCGGGACATCCAACAAGGCTTACTACCGACCTGGATGGTCGTTGACTCATCGGATGGTTCGGGAGGCCCAGCAAGGCTAGCAACCGAGCTGGGAAGACAACCGTTCCATCCCAGATCATGTCTAATATGGCTAACAGAGCTAGTGACCTTCATAAAGATAAGTCATACTTGCATAGCGGCTATCCACATTCAGAAGAGGAGTAACATGAAGGAGTACATTTGCACAATATTTTGCATATTTAGAATAGATGCACAGTAACAAACATAGTTTGAGTTGAATGGGTCTGAGGCAGAGACACTAACATAACACTTGAATTTTATAGATGTTCCTTGTTATTCAGTAGATCATTATTCATATTGCTGCATATGACAGGAAAGGTCAAATGGTAAGAAACGGTAAGACAAACTCAGTTGTTCATTATTATGACACTCTTGAGCAGACACGGATATTACTTTTAATATATTGCCATATAACTGATCATAAGGTAAAAGACTAGAAAGACAACAAAATCAGTCGGTGCACATAACTAATGAACGTGCTTGTTTTGTGGCGTGGGCGAGAGGCCTCCCCACCAATGCATTCAATATACTGATACCCAACTAGATTGCATGCAGGGTGCAGGGAGAACTCGTATGGATTCGGAGATCGCTTAATGCAATGAGGCGTCAGACCGCACTTGGCTTCTTGGAGCATGGTGCGCAGAACTGGAGCTCATATATATGAGACATAATATATGGGAACATCATCATCCAGATTGTTTGAATCAGTTCTAAGCCTAAGGGCATATTTATTATAGAGAGAGAGAGAGAGAGAGAGCATGAGCGACTTGTAATCTCGGCCTAACGCACTTGTAATCTTTACTTCATATCAATAAAGAGTTTATTTTGGATTCAATACTTGTGTTTATTCTATGATTCCGCAATGATGACTCTGCGAACTAGTTATCAACGGCCATTTCGATATTTACCTCGCACAAACGTAACTCCAGGCTCGCGCGGTATCGCATCCTGATGGAAACGATCGTCCCGTGGGAGCGCTGATGCGATGATTCGCACCTAGCAGGGATGGCCGATTCTTGCAGGAGATCGGGGTATGGCATTTTGGTATCTTTGTACGGCTTTACGTTGTCATGACCCGATTCTGTGGAATGGTTGGGGCGTCCCCCGAATCATGACCGTCGTGCGGGCCTGGGGTTGCGCCCGCATAAGGCTAGGGTATTTTGCATAACGAGCACATATTCAGAGTACGCAGCTAAGTTGAAACACAGATTTAAAACATAGAAAAGTTCTCTTTATTGATAATAAACATCTATTAAAAACTCTTGAACGAGTCAGCTTATTGCCGCACGGTCTTACAAAAGTGTTGACTCAAAATGAGATAACAGTCCTGTACATTACATCCCTTTACTAAACTTCAAAATGTATAGACCTCCGGGCTGGAGGACGGCTTTGCCACGAAGCTGCATTGTGTATAAAGTTGCAAGCTCCTGCTTCAAAATGCTTCAAGGGTGGCACAATTTGAACACGCCTATAGCTGGACTGGATCGGGAAAGACGACTTCGGCTCCTCGCTCGGTTCGCCTTAGTGCGGGGAACCTGTTTCAACGAGGGTCAGTATATCAAAACATACTGGTGAAGGCGAGCTAACCGAACTATACCAATCAACACGTTATTTATATGAAGCATGTATATTATTGTGGTTTTCTATCTTGCCTTAGTTCATTTACAAGTAAGCAGCATATAGAATTTACTGAAATGAACTTGTCACCGTTCGGTGACTTTTACCTGTCCGTTTGAACCACCTGCACAATACTTACCATGCCTTCCCTGCTACGAAGATACAAGTTAGTTTGCAACAGGTTTAAATATACACGAGGATCACTGGCGTGATGCCATAGTGGACATGATGTAGTCTTGGGTGAGAGTGGTATGCAATTATAGGAACTCGAGGCAAACCATGCCAACTCACCCGCTCGAGAGACTAACTTGAAGTTTCGTCCGGATCGGATCAGTGCCAGTGCCCCAACGACCGTCCGCAGGAACCAATGACCTTGTGCACAAGTTGTCCGTGATCGAACAATATGTTTACTAAGTTAACGATTAATGCAGTTGAGGCAACACGAGTACAAGAACAAGCAGTATTGCATGATTTATTTTGTATAGCCTCCCTGAACAATTATGCACATACAAGGAGTGTTCCATACTTAGCACAATTCATAGAAGAAGATGCATTCTAACTAAAAATTGAAGCATGTATAGAACATTTAAAACACGCTAGCATAATAACCAAGTCTATTCCATTTTTATCTTGACATCTTTTAGTTATTACTTGGTATCGTCTGATCAGGGCAAACAAGGATGCAAGATTTATTAGGTGTGAAGACTGGAAGCAGGGCTAGCTAATTGGGATGGTAGCCACTCACTTAGTTGGTTAGAAGGGAGAAGAAAAGAGGCGCTTCAAGACTCCGCTCGTAAGCCGCCTACTGCTCGTTCACTTGCATCACGAACAGCTCGATCAATACCTCTTCCTCTTTTTCCATACTTAGAATTGAAATGCAGTGCAATGAATGAAAACAATGAAATCCATCAAAACCGTTCAAGAAAAACAAGCAAATCCGAAAACCAACTCAAAGTACGAAAATAATAAGCGACATCGAAATTCGAGGCAACAAAAGAATGCATCGGAGAGGTCCCTCCTGACTCTACCGCTAAGTCGATCCTGGGGGCACGGTTCACTGAATATGGAAATCGATTTCGAAGAAATAAATCCATAATGAGGACGAGTTCTTGTTTCAATCCGTCCCGATCGAACGATACCATCTTGTATTTCTTAGCCGCGCTTCCCGAATAGGGGAAACGGGGCGCCACATCCTACCCAACTAATTGGAAGTTTCGTCCTCGAAACTTAGGAATAGAACCTACCGTTAGGGATTATTTTGTTGGAGGCGGCGATGAGTCGAGCGTGGACACTCATTTATCTTATGGTCTGATTCACCGTATACTAAGCATAACCCAAGTCTTCTGCGACATTTATCGGCCGTGTGCCCCCGCCGCCTGCAGAAGTGGCATAGTCTACCAGAATTTTCTCTTTGCTTCCCGCTGTCATTTGGACGCTTTGCAGTGGTGTTTCCTCTATCGTTGCCTTGGAGTTTATGATTGTAGGTATGCATAACGCCGGTAGAAACGTGAGGATACTGCAGTTCAAGAGATAGAGCGTGATTCATGACTTCCCGCATTATCCCGTACTGATGAATGACCACGTGCACATGGATGGCAGGGCGCAAACTGCCTTCAAACCTTCTGGCTCTACTCGCTACATCAGGTAAATAGGCGCTAGCGAATTTGGAGAGTAGGTTGAATTCGGCGGAATACTGTTTAATTGTCATACTGCCCTGCCGCAGTTGCACGAACTCATTCTCCATCTGACGTCGTACTGGAGGGGGTATGAACTCCTCTTCAAATACGACACGAAAAGTCATCCACAAGATCGCCTCCTCTCCATGGTCAAATTAAAGAGATCGTCGATGCATGTCCCACCAATCATGCGTGTTGAGGCAGAGCTGTAGTTGCGTGCAGGCGACACGCTTCTCTTCGGGGACCACTAGCAAAGCGAAGTGGTCTTCAAGTTCGGCCAACCAATCTAGAGCCACAATTGGTTCCTCAGTCCCGTTGAATAGGGTATTGCAAACTTCCTTGAAGTGGCCAAAGTCGAAGGCAGTCACTTCCCTCGTCCTTGGAATTTGAGGTGTCTCAACTTCAAGCACGGGCTTCTCTACCGGGATCGTTGCTGTTGCTGCAGAATGGTTGGAGGCCAAAGTCTGCACGATCTATTGCAGGGCATCTACTTGTGTAAGAACCCTAATCCTGGAAACCATATTCCTCTATTATTAATTATTTTATTTATTTATAGTAGTTATGAGCTAAATAAAGGGAATAGATTTTATTTAATTTTATTCAAGGTGTTTGAACATTTAGAGGACTTATGGAGCCATTATAAATTTTTTTTGATTTATTCCATGTAGGAGACTCTTTGGACAGTTGCTAGCTCAACCGTATGCACCAATGTAATTCTTAGAATTTTCTGTGAATAGATATGTGTATATATATATATTCCATTTCTATTTGGATCTCAAACCCGAAACCCAAACCCGCGTAAAGTAAGAAATCAACAACAGCATAGCAAACCAACTTTTCAACTCCGCGCGTAAACGAATTCCACCGTTTTAATTTTCTTTCACCCGCGCGTAAAGTTTAAACCCCACGTGTAAAACAACTCCACGCGTAAAGTAGAACTCCATTGCTTAAATTTCTACACGCGCGTAAAACAAACACCATCGCCTCATTTCCACCGCCTCTTTACCTGTTATTACAGAACTCCCCTCAACCGAAACCTAAACCAATGAAAGAAAGAAACAGCAGCAGCAGTAATTCTTAACCACTAAGTTTCCCCTCCGCCTTTGATCTCTATATATATCACAACCCTCCTAAACAATAATCCCACTTCTTATTCCAAACACATATATTGGACGCTTGCACTCTACAGAACTTTTGCTCGACAAGTATACCTTGTCATTGTACTATTATTTATATTCCAGCTGATACATGCATATTTTAATTCTGCTTATATAGATATTTATTTTGTAGATTTGGACCTACTTTATGAGACCACCCTAGTGTTATGGAGCATCATTAGATTCATTGGCCAAGACACAGTTGTTACACGAATTGTGAGTCTCATATAGATCACGGGCTGCGTGACAGGTCTGGCCTCCTGTACGTATTGGCCGTGCATTAGGGATGACTGCTGATAGAAACTTTGTATGCTAGTAGACCTGGCAGTTATTTAGAGGTTTTATCGTATCATGGATGTGGCATGCTTAGAGCATGGGGTAGGGAGAACAACAAGTAAGACGTTTTGGCTCCTTTGCACTTTTCTTCTGTACGCCCAGATTCTCTGCCGGAGAAATGGGTGATGATGACCACTACATATTTACAGGCGGACTTTGCCGTTCAAAAGACGGTATGCTTTGAGGCCCCTGATTCTCCGAGAGAGTCATGCCAATCCCATTATTGGCCAGATAGCCCATGTGTTAGAAAGTTATTCTCAAACTGCATTCACTTAGATGGTTAGGCGACCCATGGGATGTTTATACTTCAGTACTTTATTGGCATGTTATTATGTATCTTGTTACGTCCCTCTGAGGACCTGGTCCCTTTCCAGATATGAACGAGCAGGAGTATCCACAGGAGTACGGACCTGGCCCTGACTCTACTTACCAGGCTGAGGAGATCTTACCCTCAGAGTATATGTGATTTATTTCCACTGTTTAGAGATGTTGTTGCTACTGTAGTATAGTCATTTTGTAGTGGATTTATTTTCACCCGACTATCAGACTTGATACTTATTTTGGATATCCATTATTATTTAGCTCTTTATTCCTACTGATTATTTGTGCTGTAGATGAGATATATATTCTGTGTGACTTGTTGTGACAGTATATTACTACTTATGGATTTGAATATTCATGCACAACGTACGTGTGTATATGGTTTCCATATATTGGAGTTCATATACATAAGACTGGGCATGTTACGTATTTCTAGTCCTTCATATTTTGGGACTGGGGCATGACAACCTGCTTCTGTTGGACTAAGAATCGGGTCTCTAGATTGCTTTCGAACTTGGTTTGGCGAGCATCATCTCTTTGTCGTTGTGCTTCTAACATTTGCATCACCCGCTCAAGCGGATCGACTTGAGACATGCCCCGTTGGCTCCGAGAGCTTCCTAAAGTGCCCGAACTACTTTCTTGGCCTTGCATTTCGTCCGGTACTAGCGCTGTAGATTATGCTGGTGCCATTCCTTCAAAAAAAGGTAAATTATATTAGGATCATAATATATTATGGACTCATTGCATGAACGTATCACATTTTGGCCTAGCGAGTTCAATAGTTCGCACATGAATTTAATCGCTAAAGGAACTTTTCTATTACGAGAATCTAAGGAACTTAAATATGTGCTCTGATACCATTATGTCACGACCCGATTCTGTGGAATCGTTGGGGCGTCCCCCGAATCGTGACCGCCGTGCGGGCTTGGGGTTGCACCCGCACAAGGCTAGGGTATTTTGCATAACGAGCACATATTCAGAGTACGCAGCTAAGTTGAAACACAGATTTGAAACATAGAAAAGTTCTCTTTATTGATAATGAACATCTATTACAAACTCTTGAATGAGTCAACTTATTGCCGCACGGGCTTACAAAAATATTGACTCAAAATAAGATAGCAGTCCTGTACATTACATCCCTTTACTAAACTTCAAAATGTATAGACCTCCGGGCTGGAGGACGGCTTTGCCACGAAGCTGCATTGTGTATAAAGTTGCAAGCTCCTGCTTCAAAATGCTTCAAGGGTGGCACTATCTGAACATGCCTATAGCTGGACTGGATCGGGAAAGACGACTTCGGCTCCTCGCTAGATTCACCTTAGTGTGGGAAACCTGTTTCAACAAGGGTCAGTATGTCGAAACATACTGGTAAAGGCGAGCTAACCGAACTATACCAATCAACACGTTATTTATATGAAGCATGCATATTATTGTGGTTTTCTATCTTGCCTTAGTTCATTTACAAGTAAGCAGCATATAGAATTTATTGAAATGAACTTGTCACCGTTCGGTGACTTTTACCTGTCCGTCTGAACCACCTGCACAATACTTACCATGCCTTCCCTGCCACAAAGACACAAGTTAGTTTGTAACAGGTTCAAATATACACGAGGATCACTGGCGTGATGCCATAATGGACAAGATGTAGTCTTGGGTGAGAGTGGTATGCAACGCTAGGAACTCGAGGCAAAGCATGCCAACTCACCCGCTCGAGAGACTAACTTGAAGTTTCGCCCAGATTGGATCGGTGCCAGTACCCCAGCGACCGTCCGTAGGAACCAATGACCTTATGCACAAGTTGTCCGTGATCGAACAATATGTTTACTATGTTAACGATTCATGCAGTTGAGGCAACACGAGTACAAGAACAAGCAGTATTGCATGATTCATTTTGCATAGCCTCCCTGAACAATTATGCACATACAAGGAGTGTTCCATACTTAGCACAATTCATAGAAGAAGACGCATTCTAACTAAAAATTAAAGCATGTATAGAACATTTAAAACACGCTAGCATAATAACCAAGTCTATTCCCTTTTTATCTTGACATCTTTTAGTTATTACTTGGTATCGTCTGATCGGGGCAAACAAAGGATGCAAGATTTATTAGGTGTGAAGACTGGAAGCAGGGCTAGCTAATCGGGATGGTAGCCACTCACTTAGTTGGTTGGAAGGGAGAAGGAAAGAGGTGCTTCAAGACTCCGCTCGTAAGCCGCCTACTGCTCGTTCACCTGCATCACGAACAGCTCGATCAATACCTCTTTCTCTCTTTCCATACTAGGAATTAAAATGCAATGCAATGAAAAAAAACAATGAAATCCATTGAAACCGTTCAAGGAAAACAAGCAAATCCGAAAACCAACTCAAAGCACGAAAGCAACAAGCGACATCGAAATCCAAGGCAACAAAAGAATGCAGCGGAGAGGTCCCTCCTGACTCTGCCGCTAAGTCGATCCCGGGGGCACGATCCACTGAATATGGGAATCGATTCCGAAGAAACAAATCCATAATGAGGACGAGTTCTTGTTTCAATCTATCCCGATTGAACGATACCATCTTGTATTTCTTAGTCGCGCTTCCCGAATAGGGGAAATGGGGCACCACATACGTCCTTGGAATTTATATCGATTCTCTCAGTTTTGAACTTATGTATTAAAAAAGTGATAGATGCTCTCTCTCGATGTTCGATGAATATTCCATACAATAAGTCTAAATATTTTTAAAAAGTTTATGTGAATGATACGATTGCTTGAACGGGATTATGATGCGAGGGCCTTTGTGCCAACCTGTGTCAGACTTTGTGGGAATAGACTCGTGTTAAAATTGGCAAGTTATATGTCAGCTCGAATGCCTATACGAGAACACCAAGCGGGTTAGTGTGCGAGATAGAATATCGTTCGGACAGTTGCCTATGCACACAGCCTATTGGCCAAGTTGCGTTGAGTATCGTGAGCCAAGACCCTTGGTGCTAGTGAGTTACAGGGAGATTTGGGTATCGTTCGGATAAGAGTAAAAGTCAAACTTAGAATTAAAACAGATAGAGACGTTATCGGAGTACCGCTAAGGCAAATAATAGAAAGCGTATTGGATTTTTAGATATAGTTTGGATGGTTATTCGTAGCTATAAGTTATGATTCAAAACATAGTTTGTATGGAGGACTATGGATAGAGGTGCATACGAGCCTAAGATCGTTAAGGCGACAAATAGGGATCGTGCTAGATTTATAAGGAACGAATTGGATATACGAGTGAAGGATACGAATGCGATTCATGAGTTAATAGGATGACTAAATTTTTGAGTGGTGTATACGATAGTTCCAGGTTTGAATATGCAAAGTGAGGATATAATGAGTTATAAATATTCATAGAGTATAGCTCGAACCCTGAGTGGTGTATTGGTCGGCCTAGAAATGTTCGAACGAATCGTGGATTTTAGAGTATTAAGCGAGTCTAGCAGCAAATGACGAGATTGTGTAAATCCTTAGTATAAATAAATAATGCCTAGCAAGTAAGCGAACTCGAAGAAAGCATGCAAGATTTGGTTCGAACAAATTAGAATGAGTTGAACAAGGAATAAGGCTTACATCGAATAGGAGTTCAGGGTAATTGAAATTGATATCATGGTCGGGAAAATTTAGTGGATTGTACGAGCGATTGGGTTGAAACAAACGAATTAAAACTTGAGTTGAGACAAAATAATCAGAGATGCGTTCGGAGTTAGTGCAATTAAAAATAATGGCGGGAATGAATGATAGCGCTCATGGAAAATTTGAATTTGAGTAGGATATCGCTCGATAGAGTTCAGTTAGAGTACGAATGCTATAGTTTTGAATTTGGGGAGATTTTAGATCATAACAATTGTTAGAAGATAGTACCGATTGATGCAAGTTAGCAAAATTATGATTTGAAGATGAGAAAGGTGATAACAGATTTAACCTTGAATTTGAATGAACGATCTTGAATCTAGTTCAAAAGGTAACACTCAATATCAGGCCTAGACGAGATCGATTATCCTGCGGGAGCGCTGGCATGGTGATTTCACCTCCGACGAGGATAATCGAACTCGCGGGAACATGTTCAATGATGTTATAAATGAATTTGATAAAATGGAACGTATCGAAAGTGAATAGACTTGGGTTTGGGATTTAAACTTAGTTGTTTGAGGAATGCTATAAGTAGACTACGAAATGATCAAACGATAATACTAAAGTTGGACGATTGGGCTAGATAAATTATGATTATGACAAGAACGGTTGTTAGATGAACATGACTTAATGGATCAATGAATTACTTGGGATGAAACGAAGAGTGACGATAAGGTGTCTGTTCGTTCGATGATATCCATAACGTTTGACCTTCTTGTCTTGTGCGAGTGCAACTCCTTACTCGCACATGCTTCACGTCCAGATTAGGGTAATTATCCCATGGGAGCATTGGCGTGGTGATCTCAAATCTGTCAGAGATGATTAAACTTGCGGGAGACCGGAACGTGACAATTGAAGGATTATTTTGACTTGTGGTTCGACACGATAAGACAATTTTTAGAATACAAGTGAATCAAAGGTATTTTTGAGATGAGTTAGTCTAGAACATGAAGTAAGATGCTCGATGGTTTAGTGAACGGATACGTGAATTATGTTGTATGACTTAGAATTTGTGATTGAGATCGAAGAGATAGAAATTGATTCATGACTTGGTGGTCTAGAATTAAAAAAGATTGGATATATGGATCCTATCAGGTATTTAAGGAGATAGACTATGCAAATTGTTAGGTTGGACATACGACATGGAGATATCGTGGGTTCTGTTGAACAAACGTGTTGATGGGATAGGATGATCTGTGCTCGATATTTAGAAATCTTAGTAAAACGAGCTTGGGTAGAATATCCGTGTAAAATAACAATGGTTTGACTTTAGGATATTTGGGGAGAGCATTGTGCAACACGATTGCACGATGAGTCAAAAACTTGAACTGTATCTATGACCTTGTGAGCTGATCTAGTTGCTAGGTAGACAACCCTATGCCTTGAGTCAAACTGGAGTGGCTGACTTTAAAGTATCGTTCAGGAAAACGATAAAACTGGGGCAACGAGACTTAGAGTTAGGACTTGAAACTGAACTGTATAATAGCGATATTGGCATTATAAATGAATGCAATGGGAGATAGGACTTGGGTGATAATTGATTTGGTTGGATAGGTTATACGACGGTGAGGAATTAGACGGTATTAGAGAATTGTCGGACGAAACTCTTATGATTTAAAATTGGTGATATTCGAGATAAGTTGGCATAATGAATTAAATCGTTGCTTAGAAGATGTGCGTTACTGGTAATGCAAAACTTGAATTTGAGTGAGATTGGAGTAGACGATAACTAAAATAAACCAGAGTTCGGTTATTCGTATAGCAAAATGATCGGCGATTCGAAATATTTTTACGAGTAGCTTATCCGACTTAGCTATCACTAAGCTTGGTTGAAATACACATATTTGGGGGATGTCTTGAATATGGGTACGATCTAGACTTAGCGATATGCATAACTCAAATGCAGTTGCAAATAAAAATATTCGGATTCGCATGGATGAGTATGGCAACTGAAGTAAGTTAGCCTCAACCTAGACTTTCATAAAGGAAAGATTGTAATATTCCCCGTGCGTCCGAGAAAGTTCTGTGCTAAGGCGTAGTAAGAGACTGAGTTTAAGAATGCAATAGTTGAACGAAAGAATCATTCGATAAAAATGATTAAGCACTCATGCAAAATGGAACGAGTAAACGAATAGGAAGTTAAGTTCGATTGGACCAAAGACGCAAATGATTAGAACGTAACCTAAGTGAGCAATTTAGCTCTGTGCTAAGGCACAATAAAGACAGAGTCAGAAAATGTAGGCAATTTAATGCGACGACCTTGGCTGACAGTAGATTTACTTAGCGAGATTGGACGATGACTCAGAGAGATATTGATGCAAACAAGATTAAAAAATTTACTAAGATTTGAGCTTTTGGGTTTAGGCGTAACGATGGGTTTCGATAGGCGACGTCACATAATCGATCGGATGCGTTGGGTTCGTATGGATAGAATATAACAGTTGGGCAAGTCCACCCAAAGTCTGAGTTTTCTAGTGCCCAATGAGTTATAGAATACTGTAAACCCTCTCACCCAAAATAGGTATTTTGTGTATATTTTATATTATTATATTTATTATAGATTATTTTAAATATTAAATTTTTTTAGAGTATTCTCTTAGTTAATTAGAAAATAAATTTCTTAATATATTTACTTATATAAATATTTATTTAGAATCATTTTTTGGCTATTTTAGATTTTTGGAGATCATTCTGGAATTTTAGGGTAATTAAAACATAGGAAACATAAATTTCTAGGACTTCCATGGTTTACTATGAGACCATACTTGCATATTATTCCTACCAAATATTTATTTTAGTTTAAAATATTTAATTATATTTTTTTGTAATTTATTTAGAATTTTAAGAAATTTATTTAGATTTTTGAAATTATTTAGGATTTATTTGGATATATATAGTCATAATATTAGATAGATGCTAATTTAGTGTTAATAAATATAAATAAGATTATATATAAATTATTTGTATTATCTTTAATTTTATTTAAGATTATAAATTATTGAGATAAACTCAAACTCTATTTTAAATTAATTCAAATCCTGAGTCTACTAGGAAAATAACTTCATGCATATCCTATCCTTATTTAAATTGATCCTAATCATATCCAAATTAACCAATCCTAGTCGTATTCAATTACGTAGTCTCCACCATTATATTTATCTATTAGACTTATGAAATAAACTCTTCTTTCATATTTTTCTTCCCCAAACTCCTTTCTTTTTCGTCCAAAAATAGTTAAAATTTGTCATAAATTCAGCCTCATTTTCTAGTAGTTATGACGACTTAAAAAGATGATATCTCCTATCTCCGGACTCCAAATGTGCTCTAGTTTTTTTGTTAGAACCATATCAAGGTTAGTTTTCTGAATATATAAATTAATTTAATAATTTATGAACCTATTTTTCCAAAAAATTTCTAAAAGTGCCAGCTATCTGAAATCAGATGCGTTTCCGTATTTTCGAGATTTCGGGAGATCCCGAATTCGGAATTATGAACCGTTTGAAGTTTCGAAAAGTTGACATGATGAAATTATATAAAATAATATTTTTAGAATTTAATATGTAAGTTTAATCTATTGTAAAATTCGTGTAACGTAGACGTAAATAGAAAATTACAAAAAACTGTCATCTGTGCGCCCTTGTGGCCATAACTTTTTACCGACTTGTGATTTTATAAAATCGTCAATTTCAAAATTCATGTAGAGATAAAATATATAGGATTTTACAAACAAATTAAGGATTTGAGTTGGTTGACTTTTTGGTCAATGGATTGCCTCGATTTGTGTGCCACGGATCACAAATTCGTAAAGTTAACTTTTTTGGGACCAAAATTAGGATTTAATAATAAAATCAGATTATAATAATATTAAAATACTAGTTTAGGTTATTTTATTCAGAGTTACAATAGATTAAAATAGCGGAAACTATTTATCCACTTTTGTAACCTAACTTGTTTAATTTATGTGACGGGTAGATCGTACGACGCCTTGAGTTAGGACTTCATCCTTTTCAGACCAGACAAGATATCTTACCAAATTGCTTACAGTACTTTGCATGCTTATTATATTTTTTTTATATGTTCATTGCATGTGTGTTTTTCTTTCAGTCACAATTATATACTATATATATCTTGACACACACTTGACACATAGTATCATGGGAGGGGAGGACAATCAGTGGCCGTATGGGCTATAACCACTCTGGTAAACCATAGTATCTAGTACGCACTACGGTAGTGTGTCGCGCTGGTTGCTACCCCCGAGGTATGTCAATTTCTGGTGTCGCGCTGGTCACTACCCCCGAGGTATGTCGATTTCTGATATCCCTGTCGTGTGTATGAGATTTAGATCGAGTAGCCTACCCATGCCCATACGTTAAAAAGTTATCCTTATTATGCATTCATATAGATTATCTTGTACAATGTACTTACATATTTTCTACCTATTATGTATGTTTACTGTTTTCAATTGGCATGCTTCTATGTATCTTGTTACGTCCCTCTGAGGACCTGGTCCCTTTCCAGGTGTAGACGATCTTGACTATTCGCAGGAGCACGGATCAGGACTTGCTACTTATCTCTTTCAAGGAGGTCTTCTCTTCGAGTCTCATTGTTCATTAGATGTTCTTATGTGGTTTCCCTTATATTCTAGTTTGGCCGTCGATTTGTTTCCACCCGACTATCATTCTTTGATTCTTCATATTGAGATTCAGTTATATAGTAGATTGGTTATTTATTTCTATTTGATTCTGTCGATAAGATTTAGTTATATCTTGTGACTTATGATAATTATATACCACTTATGAGTTAATATTCATATTACAGCGTACGTGTGTATTATGGTATCCATATATTGGAGTTGCCATATACATACGGCTGACATGCTTACGTTTTTCTAGTCCTACGTATGTTGGGACTGGGGCGTGACATATTTTTGTGGTAGCCCATGCAGGTCGAGAGCATATTGTCTCGGTTATGTTACTGTACCGAGCAAGCCTGCGCATAGGATTAGAATATAGGATCTCATCCACTTATTTAATCACCGCCCTTGGTTTTATTTCACATTCTTATTTGGTTGTTCGTATTGCATCTTGCTTGATTCTTTCACAACGTCAATCTTATCTTTTCTTTCGTGCTTGATAGGGGTTAGGAAGGTGACTTGTACTAGGTATATACACTCCATTGTTCAATAACACTATTAGTTAAATTCTTGTAAGTTGTGTAGTATGCCTCATAACCTAGTATCGTAATTGAATGACACCAACTATAGGCTTGCATAAGAAGTTAGTGTTTATCTAGACTGTAGAACTTAGAGGCCCATACCTCCATTTGGTCGACCAGATACTTAGATAAGAAGTTAGTATAGCAACTGTAGAGGCATAACCCCGATCTTCTTGGTGAACTTGAATTATTTTTACCTTCTTTCATCATAATCTAGCGTACTTATATTTTCTGAACTACCTCGACTTATGCTGCTATTATAGCCTAGTTTTGCAAGCTTATCGAGCTTGTTCATGACATATGTATTATTTACTAATATAATTGTCTATTTAGAATTAGTGTATTATGGTCTGATCAACCTTAGTGCGCTTGGTTCGCTCTTCGCATGACTATATTACATGGATTGAGATATATAGTTGACTTAACTTGTTAGATGAATATACTTGCCCCCTAGACAAGTCATAGCATATCATATCAAGCACATAACTGTTCTGATATGAACATGTGAATAGGAATTTATAATTTTTTTTTAATCCACAACTGCCTTAACAACTCTCTTTTGAATTCTTAAAATCGTTTTGAACCCCGTACTTGTATTCTATCACCTCCTTTTTGAATTCTTTATTATTGTTCTCCGTCTTTCCCTATTTTGGAAAGACGAACGCTCGTGCTTGGTATAAGTTTGATACACGTAGAGTACTAGATATACCCCATAGGCCAATCACATTACTTGGTGACTAATTTCGTAATTAAGGGCATATCATAAGGGATATATTTGGTGTTAAAACTTTTGAGGATTGAATAAAACGATTAAATAATTTGAGAAAGTTTTTCTTAAATATATAGCCTATGTGATAGATCGATAAATTCTAAGTTGGGTAGAAGTTGCATTGTCAACTTGAGGTAAATTTTTTTTAGATTGTAATCAAGTAAGATTAGATTGAGATATTTAAATTATTTTACTTTTAAGAATTTTTAGAAGAATAATTTAGATAATGAGGATTTAACTTTAAAGATAAGAATGCTTTATAGAATAAATTTTAAAAATATTACAGACCCAATATTTATAATTTGAGCACATAATTTAAATTTTGAATATTGGAGATTGAATTAACGATTTAAATCTTGAGAAAATAAAAAATAAATAATAGAACTCTAAACATGAACATTGATGGATTGAATTCAAAATTTTCCAATTTTATGATTTGAATTAAAAGTTGAATTTTGATTGTTGGATCACCTATTTGAAATATTGATAATAGTAATTGAATTTAAAATTTGAAGAGTACAAAATTCTTAAGTTTAAATATAGGAATAAGATTTGATTAGAATTGTTTAAAATTTATAGGAGATTATGATAGTTGGAAATCGTGATGTAAAATTTGATCTGTGCTATTTAAATCTTCAAGATATCATATAGATTTGAATTAAATTTGGATGTTAATTTTTTAAAAATCTAGAAGAGATTATGATAGGTTAAATTTTGTTTTAAATAATGGTTATTTTAATTTTGAAGAGATTATGATGGATTTGAATAGATTTTGTCATTTAAATTTTTATGAAGATTGCGGTTGACTTACCTTAGATACAAATATGAAAGATTTAACAAATTATTCCTTATTTTTAATTTCTTGGACAAAATTTCTGTAAGTTGGGTAGATTGTAAACCCCCTCACCCAAAATAGGTATTTTGTGTATATTTTATATTATTATATTTATTATAGATTATTTTAAATATTAAATTTTTTTAGAGTATTCTCTCAGTTTAGAAAATAAATTTCTTAATATATTTACTTATATAAATATTTATTTAGAATCATTTTTAGGCTATTTTATATTTTTGGAGATTATTCTAGAATTTTAGGGTAATTAAAACATAGGAAACATAAATTTCTAGGACTTTCATGATTTACTATGAGACCATACTTGCATATTATTTCTACCAAATATTTATTTTAGGTTAAATATTTAATTATATTTTTCTGTAATTTATTTATAATTTTAAGATATTTATTTAGATTTTTAAAATTATTTAGGATTTATTTGGATATATATAGTCTTAATATTAGATAGATACTAATTTAGTGTTAATAGATATTAATAAGATTATATATAAATTATTTGTATTATCTTTAATTCTATTTAAGATTATAAATTATTGAGATAAACTCAAACTCTATTTTAAATTAATTCAAATCCTGAGTCTATTAGGAAAACAACTTTATGCATATCCTATCCTTATTTAAATTGATCCTAATCATATCCAAATTAATCAATCCTAGTCGTATTCAATTAAGTAGTCTCCACCATTATAAATATCTATTAGAGTTATGGAATAAACTCTTCTTTCATTTCTTCCCCCCAAACTCCTCTCTTTTTTGTCCAAAAACGGTTAAAATTAAAATTAGCCTCATTTTTTAGTAGTTATGACGACTTAAAAAGACGATATCTCCTATCTCTGGACTCCAAACGCGCTCCAGTTTTTTTTGTTAGAACCATATCAAGGTTAGTTTTCTGAATATATAAATTATTTTAATAATTTATGAACCTATTTTCCAAAAATTCTAAAAGTGCTAGCTGTCCGAAATCAGACGCGTTTCCGTATTTACGAGATTTCGGGAGATTTCGAATTCAGAATTATGAACCGTTTGAAATTTTGAAAAGTTGACATGATAAAATTATATAAAATAATATTTCCAGAATTTAACATATAAGTTTAATCTACTATAAAATTTATGCAACGTAGACGTAAATAGAAAATCACCCAAAACTGTCATCTGTGCGCCCTTGTGGCCATAACTTTTTACTGACTTGTGATTTTATGAAACCATCTAAAATCTATAGGATTTTACACATAAATTTAAGATTTGAGTTGGCTGACTTTTTGGTCAACGGATTGCCTCGATTTGCGTGTCACGGATCACAAATCCGTAAAATTGACTTTCTTTGGACCATAATTAGGATTTAATAATAAAATTAGATTATAATAAGATTAAAATAATATTTTAGGTTATTTTATTCAGAGTTAAAATAGCGGAAACTATTCACCCACTTTTGTAACCTAACTTGTTTAATTTATGTGACGGGTAGATCGAACGACGCCTTGAGTTGGGACTTCATCCTTTTCAAACCAGGCAAGATACCTTGCCAAATTGCTTACACTACTTTGCATGCTTATGATTTTTTTTTATATGTTTATTGCATGTGTGTTTTTCTTTCAGTCATAATTATATACTATATATATGTTGACACACACTTGACACATAGTATAATGGGAGGAGAGGACAATCAGTAGGCGTATGGGCTATAACCACTCTGATAAACCATAGTATCTAGCACGCACTATGGTAGTGTGTCGCGCTGGTCGCTACCCCCGAGGTATGTCAATTTTTGATGTCCCTGCCGTGTGTGTGAGATTTAGATCGAGTAGCCTACCCATGCCCATACGTTAAAAAGTTGTCCTTATTATGCATTCATATAGATTGTCTTGTACAATGTACTTACATATTTTCTATCTATTATACATGTTTAATGTATTCAATTGGCATGCTTCTATGTATCTTGTTACGTCCCTCTGAGGACCTGGTCCCTTTCTAGGTGTAGACGATATTGACTATTCGCAGGAGCACGTACCAGGACTTGCTACTTATCTCTTTCGAGGAGGTCTTCTCTTCTAGTCTCATTGTTCATTAGATGTTCTTATGTGGTTTCCCTTATATTCTAGTTTGGCAGTGAATTTATTTCCACCTGACTATCATTCTTTGATTCTTCATATTGAGATTCAGTTATATAGTAGATTGGTTATTTATTTCTATTTGATTCTATTGATAAGATTTAGTTATGTCCTGTGACTTGTGATAATTATATACCACTTGTGAGTTAATATTCATATTATAGCATACGTGTATATTATGGTATCCATATATTGGAGTTGCCATATACATACTGCTGGCATGCTTACGTTTTCCTAGTCCTATGTATTTTGGGGCTGGGGCGTGACAAATACCCCGTGTTTGAGTAATACAGCCCTGCGCCAAGCGCATCAGAGTTTTTGTCAGGGAGTGCAACGATTAAGTTGATTATAGTTCAATAGCATTGAACGATAGACTCGTTCGATGAGAATTGGCTAAATATGTATGTGGCGCATGGTGAGGAAATAAATGAATGTAGTATTGAAACAGTCCTTGGACAAGATGTATAGAGTTTGGTTTAGAAGTTGTGCGATAATACGAGTTCTGCTTAGGAAGTCTCAAGGATGAGACTTGTTCTAAGTGGTGTATAATATAATGATCCGCTTCGCTCAACCCTAGGACTGATTCAAATGGCACAAGTGTAGCGAACCGACCTTCCTTGCTCAGAGAGAAGACTCGTTCAATGCAAAGGCATTAAGACTTGGATCTTAAAATGGAGTTCAGATTTAGACTTTTAGAGGCACGCTCGAAGTCTCTCTCGACTGATGCGATTCATCGCTAAGGTGAGTGGCCCTAGTGAACCTGTCCCTGCTTAGCTGCATACTTAAGAAAATAAATTATACATGTTAGTTTTCAGGCTTATAAATGCATGCTAATAATAAAGAGATCAACGCACATAGCTAAGGGGATAACCCCGCCTTATCATTGCATAGAACATGGAGATCTTACTTGCTATTTGCGTAATCGGGCTATTGAGTTAAAATATAGTAGCTTCTTATATATAAATGCCACAAAAGTAGTTTGAGTTCATACTGAGACATTGGACCGTACAAAATATGACACGGAAAAGAGTAAAATCATATTATATACATAGACGAGAAAGACTATCAAGTAGTCATTCTGAGTCATGAGAAGGAAAAAAAGAAAGTACTCGAGATATCCAGATCACCGAGGCAGTCTCTAATCAAGAAGCTGCATAAAAAAGAAAGATCCGAATATAGTCCTCGGTAAGATTGAACCGAGTTGTTTCTCGGTTAGGATTGGAAGTGGGGGAGTAGTGCATGGTCACGGAAAACTGGTTGTGCACCAGGTAGAGATAATTTCTTGACACAATTACTGAGGCATCTAAATCGTGTTGGCCCGGGAGGACAATGCCAGTGTAGTCCTGGTAATACGCTAGCTAAAGACTAACGGGCGATAATGGAACATCCAGCAAGGCTTGCTACCGACCTGGATGGTCGTCGACTCGTCGGATGGTTCGGGAGGCTTAGCAAGGCTAGCAACCGAGATGGAAAGACAGTCGTTCCATCCCAGATCATGTCCAATATGGCTAATAGAGCCAGTGACCTTCATATAGATAAGTCATGCTTGCATAGCGGCTATCCACATTCAGAAGAGGAGTAACGTGAAGGAGTACATTTGTACGATATTTTGCATATTTAGAATAGATGCACAATAACAAACATAGTTCGAGTAGAATGGGTCTGAGCAGAGACACAAACATAACACTTGGATTTTATAGATGTTCCTTGTTATTCAGTAGATCATTATTCATATTGCTGCATATGAAAGGGAAGGCCGAATGGTAAAAAATGGTAAGATGAACTCAGTTGTTCATTATTATGACACTCTTGAGCAGACACAGATATTACTTTCATCATATTGCCATGTAACTGATCTTAAGGCAAAAGACTAGAAAGACAACAAAATCAGTCGTTACATATAACTAATGAACGTACTTGTTTTGTGGCATGGGCGAGAGGCCTCCCCACTAGTGCATTCAATGTACTGATAACCAACTAGATTGCATGCAGGGTGCAGGAGAAACTCGTACGAATTTGGAGATCGCTTAATGCAATGAGGCACCGAACCGCACATGGCATCTTGGAGCGTGGCGTGCAGACCTAGAGCTCACATATATAAGACATAATATATGGGAACATCATCATCCAGATTGTTTGAATCAGTTCTAAGCCTAAGGGCATATTTATTCTAGAGAGAGAGAGACAGCATGAGCGACTAAAAATCTTGGCCTAGCGCCACTTGTAATCTTTACTTCATATTAATAAAGAGTTTGTTTTGGATTCAATACTTGTGTTTATTCTATGATTCCGCTATGATGACTCTATGAACTAGTATCAACGGCCGTTTCGATATTTGCCTCGCGCAGGCACAACTCCAAGCTTGCGTGGCATCACATTCCGATGGAAATGATCGTCCCGCGGGAGTGCTGGCACGGTGATTCGTGCCTAGCGAGGACGGCCGATTCTTGCGGGAGATTGGGGCGTGACAAGGGCTATATTAGAATACTTCTAATTCTTCATAAAACTAATCTAACCTCCTTAAATAAATTAAGGGAATGGGTCTAATGGGCCTAACTCAATGTTGGGCTCAATGTGTCATGACAATCTAATTTGGGTCCACTAATGACAAGTCCAATCATAGGCTAGCCTACTAACTAATAACTAAATAGCATAAAACACTATAAATAAATAGTAGCACATATATAAATATTTAATCACTAATTAATTAATACGCTAAATGACAAAAATAGTCTCATCTAGAAATGTGGTAGTGAAAAGTCTACCCTCCTTAGAAAAATTTCGTCCTCGAAATTTAAGGAAAGAACTAACACTATAATAAGAAATCACAACAAGGATATGCAATAATAACGATATCTCATGGCTCAAAAAGATAAGGATATTGCTCGCGCATCTCAGCTTCCCTCTCCCAGGTAGACTCTTCCGGAGAGTGATGCCTCCACGCGCCGCATACCAAGGGAATCGTCTGGTTTAGAATCACGTTCTTCCTGCAATCCAGAATCTCCACTGGCTGCTTTGGGTAGCTTAGAGTCGGACCCACCTCGTTCTTCGAGTGATCCAATACGTGACTAGGATCTGCAATGTACCATCTCAACTATGACACAAGGAACACATCATACACTCCCTCTAGTGCATGCGACAAGTCTAGTCTGTAGGATATTGCACCGACACTCGCAAGAACACTGAAGGATCCGATGTACCGTGGACTAAGCTTTTTGCCTCTACCAAAGAGAATCTTACCCCGTGTTGGAAAAATCTGCAAGAACACCAGATCGCCAACCTAGAACAAAAAATAGCCTTAATACTCAACCTAAAACAAAGCAATCATAAGCAATACAAACAAAATCTATACCTCAAACTCCAAAGGTCTCTGGTGACTATCGGCCCAATACCGCTGTCTGTATTGCGCCATCCGAAGTCTATCTCTAATGAGCTTCACCCTCTCGGCTGCATCCATAATCATCTCTAGTTCCAACAAGGCTCTCTCACCAATATTATCCCAAGATAAATAAGTACGACATATCCGTCCATATAAAACCTCAAATGGTAATATCTCAATGCTGGCATGGTAACTGTTGTTGTAAACCAACTCTACCAGGTAAAGATGATCCTCCCAAGAGCCTTTGAAATCCAAAATACAAGTATGAAGCATATCCTCAAGAGTTTGAATAGTCCTCTCCAACTACTCGTCTGTCTAGGCGTGATATGCAGTACTAAACTTGAGCTGGGTGCCCGAGCTAGCCTGCAAACTCCTCTAGAAGTGGGATATAAAGCGATTATCCTGATCCAAGACGATGTTCACAGGAACTCCAAGTAATCTGATAATTTATCGAACATACATCTCCGCTAATTTTTTCGTAGATGTATCCACTTTAAATGGCAATAAGTGAGCCAATTTGGTCAACCTATCTATGATGACCCAAATCGTATCTTTCCTGCTAAAGAATACAGAAGTGCCAAAACAAAATATATGGTAACATGCTTTCATTTACACTTTGGAATGGGTAAAGGATGAAGTAAACTACCTGGTCTCTATCTCTCTGTCTTACCTGCTGGCACACTAAATATCTCGATACCAAGTGTGCCACCTCCCGCATCATACCATACCACTATACATGCTTCCTCAGATCTTTATACATCTTGTTGGCACTGGGATGTATAGAGTACTGTGATCGATGAGCCTCCTGAAGAATCTTCTTGCGCAATGTCCCACTTGGCACACACAATATAGTACCGTGCTGCAATAATCCATCCTTAGCAATAGTGAAGTCCTCTGATAATCCTATCTAAACCTGTGCTCTGATGCTCCTAAGAGACTCATCGTCATACTGCGTAGCTTGGATCCTGTCCATCAGCTCAGACTGTATCTACAATCCCCACATCTGCTTCTTGACACCACGTACCAGCACCTTAATACGTAAGATCTCAAGATCGTCCAATAAATATTTGTTTGTAGTCAAGTACATAGCCACTGGATACCTGCTCAAGGTATCTGTGACTACGTTGGCCTTTCCTGGATGGTACTGCGATGATATGTCAAAGTCCTTTATCAACTCCAACCACCGCTATTGTATCATGTACTTCAATTTCTTATGGTATGTGAAGATCTCCATACGCTCTCCATACAGATAATGTTTCCATAACTTTAGAGCAAAAAAATTGCTACCAACTCCAAATCATGGGTAGGGTAATTCTCCTCATGATGACATAATTCCTTGGAAGCATAGGCAATCACCTTCCCATTTTGCTGTAAGACACAACCTAAATCCTTTCCTAAAGCATCACTATAGACAGTGAATCCACCAAATCCTGATGGCAATTTCAACACTGGAGCTGTCGTTAATCTCTTCTTTATCTAAATGCGGCCCGACTCTCCTCTGTCCTGACAAACTCCACATCCTTCCTGGTCAGCCTACTCATCGGCTCTGCAATCCTAGAAATTTATGTACAAACCTCCGATAATAACCTGCTAGCCCCAGAAAATTTTTGATCTCTACCACTGAACTTGGAGTAGCCCACGACTCTACTACTGAAATCTTCTTTGGGTCCACTGAGATTCCGTCACCTGTAATCACATGCCCAAGGAATTCTACCTTATTAAGGAAGAACTTACACTTTGAAAGCTTTCCATAAAGCTTCTCCTTCCTGAGAGTCTCCAAAACTATCCTCAGGTGCTCCTCATTCTCCTCCGGGATCTTCGAATACACTAGAATATCATAAATAAACACCACCACAAACTTACCAATATACTGGTGGAACACCTTGTTCATCAAATTCATGAATACCGTCGGGACATTGGTCAACCCAACGACATCACCAAGAACTTAAACTGGCCATACCGAGTCTGAAAAGCTATCTTCGAAATGTCCTCCTTCTTTAGTTTTACTTGGTGGTATCCTGACCTTAAGTCTATCTTCAAAAATATCTTCACTCCGCTCAACTGATCAAAGAGATCATCAATCCTCGACATCGGATATTTATTCTTGATAGTGAGGTTCTTTAGAGCCCTGTAGTCGATACATATGCATCTTGATCCACCCTTCTTCGGTACAAATAATACCGGTGTACCCCATGGTGATGAACTGGATCATATTAAGCCTTTATTCTGCAACCCATCCACCTACTTCTTCAACTCTACCAGTTCGATATTGTTGACTTTATGGACGTGTTGAGATATCGACTCTGTACCTGGCACCAAGTCTATAGAGAACTCAACATCTTGGTCTGGCAGAAAACCTGGCAACTCCTCCGAAAAAACATCTATGAACTCCACTATCAACAGATGTGACAACACCTTCTCTGTAGTGCCCCGCTCCGCGTAGGCACTATATACAAGTGGTATCGCCTTGCTTGCTCGAACGAAAGTCTTCTTGGAGAGTTCCCGACCGATTAATCAAGGTGAGTGGGCAGAACCGCATTATATGATTCTTGCACGACTTAATAATGAATCTGAGTTTTTGAATGCTTGTTGCTTAAGAATATTGTCTCATAAGAAGAATGATAAAACTGACTCAGCATGCTAAATAAGAGAACTCACATAGTTTGTCATTGAAATAATCTGCTTGCTTGCCTAACTAGAGAACTGGGAATACTTGTCTGAAATAAGATAGAACCATTGCCATGCTAAGTCCATAGTATAAAAAATATTGCATGCTTAGTTACACGGATACCGCTATCGAACGAACCGCTGCCTTGCTAATAAGAAAGAATAAAGGATTGCTTGCACTTATTCTTGATATAGTATGCTTAAACTGGAATACTTGAATGCTTGTCCAAAGAGATAGAATTGTATGCTAGAATTATAGAACTGTTCTTGCTTGTTACTTGTTTAAAGAGTTAGCTTTGCTTGAACATGTTTCGTTGTTTGCTTGTGAAGAGATTAAACTGGGTGAATGGCTAGAACTTGTGTGATCTAGACTAATAGTCTGCCCTGAGGCTTAAAACCTTACTTACGGGAGGGTGTAACTATTAGGCAAATAATATTGGGAGCTTCGGCCCTATCGCTGGATTGATGTGTTTGCCTGCGTGCTTGTTCAGTGTTCATCAGTTGCATGATAGCATAATTATCTGATAGGAGCTTGCATTCATGCATATGGTCAGGACAACTTGTGCACAAGGTCATCTCTCGAGCATTTTCTGGGGTACTGGGATCATTCGGCTTAGGAGAGATCTAGATACGCTGAGGCTTAAAAATGTTACTTACTGGAGGGTAGACCCGTCTATTAGTGAGATGGACTTGTACGTCCCAACTGCTAATCCCGTGGAGGGGATCATCATGTAGTTAGGGCATATGCTAGGCTAGCCTTCTTGCATACCTAACTGTTTGATGCAGAGATGGACAGGAAACTAAAGAACCTTATACATATATGTTTATGCAGATTATTGCTAACTTGTATGTCTGCTGCAGGAATAACCGTTCGGCTTTGGGTAAGAATCACTGAATAAATGATCACTGATATTTTCTTATGACCCTTAAATTATGCTAAATATGATCCATCTATTTTATATTGAGTATGCTGCTGTCCTATTGTATCGAGTTAAATAGTCCACTTGAAATACTTGTCTTAATATGAGATGAGCAGTCCACTAGAGAACCTTGTTCCTAAGAGTATCGATATGGCTCACAATACATGCTGTGCACTGCATGATAGAATATTGCCTCTATAGCTTGCTTGTGTGTATTGAACATGCAAAACTGGTTTCCATCTTATGTTTTCAAAAAGATATAATCTGACTATAATCCTGAGCTGCATGAAATAAACTTAGGTAAAAGTAGCAAGATCACTAGAATGTAATATTTTGCCACATAATTACTTAGTGTGGGTTTCAGGGGGTGTAGCTTCTGTTCAGTTGTTTATACTCACCAGTACTTATAAAAGTGCTGACCCACCAAAATTTTGCTTGCTCTCAGGTGCTGGATCGTCCGAGGAAGCGATAGCCGTGCCACATCCCAAGGAACCGAAAATCTGGAGTCGATGCCTTGAGCCGTATCGAGTTTGAGCTGCTTTTATATAGAGGGACATAATGTATGGAACGATGTCATTGTAATTGGGAGAAGAGTGCTTGAGCGATCTGTAACGTCGGCCATGCGCCGCCTATAACAATTTTGATTATTAATAAAAGAGCTTATTTTTCATGTGCCTTTGTGTTCTTTACTTTTCTACAATATATGTGTGCCGCTGCTTCAGTATTGAATAGCTTACTTGCCCTTATTCAAAGCTTTGGCCTTGTGCAAGTGCACTTTAGGCTTGCACGATATCACGCCTGTGCGAGGATGATCGGTTCCGTAAGGACCCAAGCGAGGACGAACGGCCCTGCAGGACCGGGGCATGACATTCTCTTCTACCATTGCTCCACAAATGGCTTCCTCGCTCTTATCTGTTGCTCCTCTGGCAATCGCACACTTCGGCCCTCTTGGAGGTCGAAACAAAACTCTATTTCCACGAAAATCTATACTAGCATGGTGTCTACTTAACCAATCCATCCCGAGTACAATATCGTAGCTCAGAAGTGGCATTACGAGTAATCACACACATAACTCCTGGCCTCCTAGTGTAATTCTTCGATCCTTGCAAACATCGCTGCCCAGGGTAATGCCACCCCCAATCGTGATCTTGCAAGTCCTAGCCAAAGGTTCAGCCTCTAAACGATGCTTAAGAACAAAAAATACAGATAAAAAACTATGAAAAGCACCTGAATCAAATAAAGCATAAGATGGAATAGAATTAAGAAGAACTGAACTTGATATCACATCTTCGACTGGATCCTCCTTCTGCTCAATTGTCATTGCAAAATCTTGCCCTCGCGGTGCACCTCTTTGCTGCTGTTGGTGCTGGACAAAATGCTGCTGCTGAGTCGGTAAAGAAGGTCCCCTCTGTTGTCTCGTAGGTGGCCTCGCTGGTGATCTCTGTGCCGGTGCTGCTCCTTGGCCTGCTCGAACTGGAGCCACTAGATACTCCCTCAACTGGTAGCTTGGCTCTCCACAATAGAGACACACTCCAAGCCACTTCCTGTAAACCTCCCATGTATGTCTAATCTTTCTACAGTGAGTACACTACGGGACCTGCTGTGCTGGTCTCGGGGCCTGGTGCGTCTACTGCAATGGTGCTCAGAGTGGTGCATAAAACTACTGTCTTTGTGGCTGGAAGGTCCTGTGCTGCTAGAAGTGGGATCGTTTGGCTGGACGCACACTATTGCTAGCTCCACCTGATGGGTCTCTCATCCTCTTGGATTTGAGCTCCAAGTCATCCTCAGCCCTTTGTTCATCCATCAGGACCTCCTCTAATATCGCTGTACAGTATCCTCTAGTGTGGGATTTAACCTTTCTGATCAAACCTTTCAGAACTTCCTAGCCTTTCCTAGGGGATTCTGCCCCTCTACAAATTTGCCCAATCTACAGAACTCCGTGGTGTACTTGTCTACCGTCATGATCTACTGGACGAAGTCTAGGAACTGGCTCTCTAGGACACTCAAAGCCACGTCCGAAAAGAACTTCTCGTTATAAAGTACTTTTAAAGCTTCCCAAGTCAGTCCTAGCACCGCAATCCTCGGGTCTGTATGAAACTATGTCAGGACAATGTCGAACATTTGGTTGTCCGCTGCCTCCACCTGTAGACTCTCCAAAATCTATGCCAGCCGCAGGGTCCTTGATCCAATCGTCGGCTTATAAGATTTCTCCTATGCCCTTGAAGTCCTTGGGCCCCATCCTCTTGAAATCAATGATGGTATCCAGTATCGGCTGGTGCAGGGCAGGATGAGGCAGTACGATCTATGGCTGGACAAGCGCTACCTTCTCCATAGCTTCTAGTGCTAAATGGTGAGCACTCTCGATGCCTTGACGTAGAATATCTGTCTGTCTCTACTATCATGCCCTGGTTCCGCAGAACAGATTCGTTCTCGCATTTAATCCCGCATAATCGTTCATCCTCGCTGGACGTAATGCCATACAAGTTTGGGATTGCACTTGTATAAGGCAAGAACGTGCATATTGTGTCAAATATCTTTTGTAAATAGTTTTATAACACATCAGCAGATTATAAATACATATTTCTATAGGAAGAAAATAATTCATTTTATTGATTCATTGTAACGACGTACAATTTTTTCAGCACCGAAATGGAAATGCCAGAATGACTTACATAGCTTTGTATAAAAGAAAGACTGATAGGCTGACATAAAATAATATTCTTATCCCATACATTATGCCCCTTTATTACTTCTTCGAAACTTGAAATAGCTACTAAAAACTGTTGAAATACTTTGGAAATAGGAAGAAGGTTGAAAAGATTACAACGAAAGTTTTAATTCTCTTGAGATCCCCCGGTATTTCGGTTACCTGGTTTGCCAACAGAGACGTAGGTCAGTACTTAACTTATACTAGTGAGTATAACTGGCCCACTCACCTAAACCAACACTTCTTGATTAAGGCAGCAGTTAAATATGCAACATTATAAATGTAATATTTTAATTGTCAACAGTTTATAAGCAACAGTTCATGCAGTAAAATATATATAAGCTTTGCACATATGTAATCCTTACCCCTGCCAATGGCTGTTTCCGTATAATTTACAGGATTGTTCTTACCGCCCCTGTATAAGATATCATTAGTATGCAACTCATTCCCATTGCGTCATTTGTGGCATAGCACCATAATGTACATGCCGTATAGGACTTCGATGGGCGTGCGATGCGCCATTCAAAGCATGTAGCAAGCCTCAATGAATGTTTCGCTCATACCCGGCGCTACCAAAGCACTACTATTTACCCCAGGCCGAATGGTCCCTAGTGCCCCAGATTCTGTTCGAGAAAATTTACTACCTTGTGCACAAGTTTTTCATGACCATACAATGCATCTACAACTATATGATAAGTATAAATAGCAGTGTAAGGTATTAAAATATTTAGAACAATAATGCATATTACCCTATTCTCATTTCAGCATCCTTATTCATTTGATTCGATTGGTAGTCCATACACTCCAATTTACCGCTAAGTCATGGCACCAAACCATGACACAATGATTATATCATTCCCTGTGTTACATAATTAAACTTCCCTTTTATCAATGCAATTCTATTGATTTATAATAGTGGTATGAAACTTGTGGCATTAGTAGTTTTATCGATCATTGGACTTAGCAAGGTTACAAGAGAATACTATTGCTTATTAGAATGAAGGAGTAGAGAAGAAGGGACATAACCGCTCACCAAATAGAGAATGCCAAGAGAAAATGATGCTAGCTCGCTCAGGCTCCGATCACGCGTCTATCTGCATTGGCACCAATATTTGGTTAGACTACCGTCTTCATTTCTCTCAGAGTTCTCTAGAAGGAATGCATGCAATTAATGAAAATGGGCTAAACAATCAATTATCGAAAACCAATTATGAAAATGCATTCATCAAAACAAGTAGCAAAAATCTAAGAAATTGCACCAAAAATCCAACAAAAACTATTGGACTCATTTCAACAGAAGCTGATCCATCAATTGAAAATGTTCATTGCATTATCCATGATAGATTTCGACATAAAGTTTCCCCATACTCAATTTCGACTAAGTCAATCAAGCCCCAAGCCTTATATAGTGCACTGCTAGGAGCGGGGCACTACATAATATACCACTAAGAAAAAGTTTTTCCTCAAAATATAAAATAAAGGTTCTACCTCTAGGTTATCGAATAAGGAAGGGTACTGCTTCTGCATCTCTTCCTCAATTTCCCATGTCGATTCCTCAACTGCATAATTCTGCCACAATACACGGACCAAAGCCATTGATCGATTCCGTAGGGTCTTCTCTTTCCTAGCTAGGATTTGAACAGGTTCTTTCGAGTAAGATAGATCGGCACTCAGCTCAAGCTGATCAAAGTTCACTACGTGACTCGAGTCATGCACGTATATCCTTAGTTGGAAAACATAGAAGACATCATGCACTTCTACGAAAGCAGGGGGTAGTGCAAGTCGATAAGCACTAGTGCCACCCTATCTAGAATCTCGAAAGGTCCAACAAACCGTGGACTCAACTTTCCTCTGACAACGAACTACATCATATCTTTCATAGGTGTCACCTTTAGGAACACATGATAACCCTCCATGAATTCCAAAGGTTGCTTATGTACATTCATGTAGCTTTTCTGACGACTTTGAGCAACTCGAAGATTTGTTCGAACCATACGAACTTTCTCGATGGCTTGTTCAATAAGTTCCGGTCCGATCACTTATCGTTCTCCGACTTTCTGCCAACATATCGGTGATCGACACTTGCGTTCATATAGTTCTTCATACAATGCCATCTGAATACTCTCCTGATACCAGTTGTTATAAGCAAAATCTTCCAGTAATAGATACATATCCCAACTTGCCTTCAAATCTAGCATGCACAGTCTCAACATGTCTTCTAGGATTTGCTTTACTCTCTCGGTGTCACGCCCCAGTCCCAAAATACGTAGGACTAGGAATACGTGACACGCCCAGCCGTATGTATATGAACTCCAATATATGGAAACCATATACACACGTATGCTGTACATGAATATCCAATCCACCAGTGGTAATATACTGTCACAACAAGTCACACCTAATCTATATCTCATCCACAGCACAAATAATAAGTAGGAATAAAGAGCTGAATAATAACTGAATATCCAAGATGAGTATAACGTCTGATAGTCAGGTGAAAACAAATCTACTACAAAATGACTATACTGAAGTAGCAACAAAATCTCTAAACAGTGGAAATAAATCACAGATACTCTGAGGGTAAGTCCTTCTCAGTCTGGTAAGTAGAGTCAGGTCCAGGTTCGTACTCCTGTGGGTACTCCTGCTCGTCCATATCTGAAAAGGGACCAGGTCCTCAGAGGGATGAAAAAGATACATAATAACATGCCAATAAGTACTGAAATATAAACATCCAATGGGTCGCCTAACCGTCTAAGTGAATGCAGTTTGAGAACAACTTTCCACCAAGTGGGTTATCTGGCCATATAGTGGGATTGGCATGATTCTCTCGGAGAATCAGGGGCCTCAAAGCATGTCGTCTTTTGAACGGCAGAGGCCGCCAATTGTAAATTGGGTCATCACCGCCCGTATCTCCAGTGGAGCTTCCGGGTTACAGAAGAAAAAGTGCAAAGAAGCCCAAATGCCTTACTTGTTGTTCTCCCCACCCCATGCTCTAAGCATACCATATCCATGACACAATAAAACCTCTAAATAACTGCCAGGTCTACTAGAATACAAAGTTTCTATCAGTAGTCATCCCTAACGCATGGCTTATACATACAGGAGGCCAGACCTGTCACGCAGTCCGTGATCTATATGAGACTCACAACTCGTGTAACAACTGTGTCACGGCCAATGAACCTACTGATGCTACATGATAACGGGATGGTCTTATAAACAAGGTCAATATAAATATATAAATAAAATATGCTATGACGACATCGTTGTTGCACCCAAGTTTCCTTGGACGTACAATTTATTTAGTAATAAATGAACTAAATAAGCAGAAATAAATATGCATGCATCAGCTGGAATATAAATAATAGTACAATGGCAAGGTATACTTGCTGAGCAAGAGTTCCGTATAGTGCAAGCGTCCAATACTGTGTTAATCTTAGTGAAAGAAGAATTGTAGTTAGGGTTTGGGAGAGTTGTAATATATATAGAGAATTAGAGGTGGTGGGAAAATATTTAGTGGTCTTAAAAGCCACTGCCGCTGCTGTTTCTTTCTTTCTTTCTTTCTTTGGTCTTGGGTTTCGGTTGAGGAGTGTTTAGTAATAATAGTGATAAGAAGCGGTGGAATGAGAAGGCTCACACGCGCGGAGAAGGGAAAGCAAAGTTGATTTTTGCTACTGCTGCAGTTGATATTTTCTTCTCCTAACGGGTTGTGGGTTCCAGCGGGTAGTGGGTTTAGGAGTTACGGTTTGGGTTTCGAGTTGAGATCCAATAAGAATTTTATATATACACATATAGAAAAATTCTAAAAAAAACTATATTGGTGCATACCATTAAGCTAGCATCTGTCCAAAGGGTCTTCTACATGGAATAAATTAGGACAAATTTATAAGGGCCCCATAAATCCTCAAAATGTACAAATATCTCAAATAAAAATTAAATAAAATCTATTCCCTCTATTTAGCTCATAACTACTAAATAATTAATAATAGAAAAATACGGTTTTCAAAATTAGGGGTTTTACACTCGGTCTGTCCATCAGTCTGTGGATGGTATGCCGAGCTGAAATACAACTTGGTACCCATTGTCGCCTGAAGACTTTTCCAGAATCAAGACAAGAATCACCCATCCCTATCCGACATAATTTAGACTAGCACTCCATGTAACCGAACAATCTGATCTAAGTAAATTTGAGCGAAACAATCAGCACTCCATATATTTTTGATTGCTATAAAATGAGCCAACTTGGTCAGTCTATCCATGATGACCCAAATCATATTATTTCCCTTTGGCATCCTTGGTAAGCCCACTATGAAATCTATTGAGATGTACTCCTACTTCCATTCCGGAATGGCAAGGTTCTATAACTCTTTCGCTAGTGTTCTACCTTCATACGTTGACAATCCAAACATCATGACATGAACAATGCCACATCTTTCTTTACGCCATACCACCAAAATATTGTGCGCAGATCCTTGTACATTTTGGTGCTTCCTAGATGCAAGGTGTACTTAGCATAATGAGCCTTAGTCATTATTTCCTTCCCGAGTTTATTATCCTTAGGTACACATAATCTTCCCTTAAGCAACAATGTTCCATTCTCGCGTTCCATGAAATCGGTTGCCTTTCTTGCTGAAATGAACTAGTGTATCTTCTGCAGGAATATGTCATCCTTTTACGCGAATTTGATCTTTTCGAGCAAGTTTGGTTCTAACTGCAATTGAGCTAGCTGCGCTCCTTGTGTACAAACTTTGTAATCGATGCCCATTTCTTCCAACTCTCGAAGTAACTTGCTTGACACAGATAATGATCCGATAAATTTTTGACTCAATGCATCTGCAAAAACGTTTGATTTTCCCGGCGTATAAGCAATCATCAAGTCATAATCCTTTATCAATTATAGCGATCATCGTTGACTCAAGTTTAATTCCTTTTGCATGAATATGTACTTAAGGCTTTTGTGATCCGTGAAGATCTCACAGGACACTCCAAAGAGATAGTGTCGCCACAATTTTAATACGAAAACAATTGCTGCAAGTTCCAAATTATGTGTCAGGTAATTCTTTTTATGTTATTTCTATTGTCTTGAGGCATACACAATTACTTTCCCATGATGCGTAAGAACATATCCCAATACGAGCCGAGATGCATCGTTGTAGATCTGAAATCCCTCAGGTTCATCTGGAAGAGTAAGAATTGGAGCTGAGATGAGTCGCTGCTTCAGTTCCTAAAAACTGCTCTCACAGTCCTCTATCCATTTGAATACTACTCCCTTTTGGGTGAGGTGAGTCAGAGACGATGCAATTTTTGCAAAGTTCTTTACGAATCTTCGATAGTAGCCAACCAAGCCGAGAAAACTTATGATCTCACTAGCCAATGTAGGTTGTTTCCAGTCTACCACTGCCTCTATTTTCTTCGGGTCAACTGATACACCATCTACTGAAATAATATGCCTAAGAAAAGCCACACTGCTCATCCAGAACTCGTACTTGCTTAATCCCGCATATAACTCATGTTCACGATGTGTCTGCAGTACGATCCTTAAATGTTCAATGTGAGTTTCTCTGTTTCTCGAGTAGATTAATATATCATCGATGAACACGACAACGAACTTGTCTAAGAAGGGTCAGAATACTCGATTCACCATATCCATGAAAGCCGTTGGAGGATTGGTCAAACCAAAAGGCCTAACCAAAAACTCGTAGTCTCCATATCTTCTGTGAAAAGTCGACTTTGGAATATCCTCTGGTTTGATCTTTAACTAGTGATACCCTGAACGAAGATCAATCTTTGAAAATACTGTAGCTCCCTAAAGTTGGTCAAACAGATCATCAATTCCTGGCAACGGATACTTGTTCTGGACTGTCGCTTTGTTTAATTAGCGATAATCTATGCAAAGACTCATTGTGCTGTCTTTCTTCTTCACAAACATCACTGGAGCTCCCCAAGGTAAAAAGCTGGAATGAATATATCCATGATCTAGTAACTCTTATAGCTGTGACTTCAGTTCTTTTAATTCGGTAGGAGCTATCGGATATGGTGCTTTTGATATTGGCCGAGTATCCAAAAATGTGTCAATACTGAACTCAATTTCTCGGACTGGAGGCATTCCAGGTATCTCCTCTGAAAAGACGTCAAGGAATTCTGCTACGACTTCGTTTTCACCCGAGTCTGCGCCCTTCATCCGAGTGTCCTATATCACATCCAAAATATAGCATATATCTTGTCGTCATTGCCGATACCACCATAACTATTTTAACTGTCGGACTACACAAATAAGAGAACTCTGCCTCGCCAGGAATGAGAAACACAACTCTCTTTTCTGCACACTCAATTGTCGTATTACACGCTCTGAGCCAATCCATGCCTAAGATGATATCATAATCGACGATGTCCAGGACTATTGAATCTAAGGACACGTACTTTCCTCCAATGCATATGTAACCATCCCTACAAATTGAACTAGCAGGCAAATCTATTCCGGACGGAGTGTTGATGCTAAGATTCATATCTAATGGTGTCTTACAAAATTTGTGTTCATTAGCAAATGCAGATGATATGAACCTATGTGTAGCACCAGAGTTAAATAATACACGAGCAGGTATTTCTCTGTAAAGAAATTTACCTGTTATGATAGTGTTTGAGGCAAGCACTTCTTCTTGAGTTAGTGCAAACACTCTACCCTGTCCTCCTGGTCGTGGGTTTTGAGCATTCACAACTGCCGCCTGTGGAGCTCGTGGCTCTTGTCTACGATTCTGATTGTACTGTTGATCATGATTATGATTGCAATATTGAACGTGATTCTGATTTCTTTCCTCACTATTGTACCACGCAACCTTGTCATCCAGACTGCCACACTTAAAATATCCAGCCCGACACTCGTCTTAACGGTGTCCAATCTGCTTGCACCTGTTACAGTATGGTCGTTGTAGGGTCCCCTGTTGTCATTTGTATTTTGACGCTTGGAAGCATCAGACCCACTTGCTGTCATGGGTCGTTTATAGCTTTTCCCACGGTTGTGCTGTGTCACCCCTCGAGGATAAAATTTCTCTATTTTGAGAGCCGCTTCATAGGCTTCCCGGTATGTCGCACAC
This sequence comes from Iris macrosiphon, assembly GCA_036927795.1. Lineage (NCBI taxonomy): Eukaryota > Viridiplantae > Streptophyta > Magnoliopsida > Asparagales > Iridaceae > Iris > Iris macrosiphon. The sequence goes on from JAYESA010000003.1 coordinate 56,299,656, forward strand.
TTTCGATTGAGAATATCATGTTGTAAGCCTTCATTCAGACCTTCAATAAATCACAGTCGTTTTGCCTCATCGTTCAGTATCATGTAGCCGTCGAATTAGATCGCTTTAAGAAATCTGCTTCGTAGTCGCTGACGGACATATTGTCCTGTTCGAGCGCTATGAACTCTTTTTCCTTCCTATGACGGATAACTGGTGGAATGAACTGTGCAATGAATGCCTGCTTAAATGTCTCCCAAGAGACTTTGGCTTCTTGGTTGGCACCGCATAGTGCTTGTCTCTTCGACTCCCACCAGTCTTCTATTTTGAGATGCAGCTGCACAACCGCCCAATCCACCCTTTTGGTTCCTTGTACATCCAACATACGGAAGATGCCCTCCAAAGTCTTTAGGAAGCCCATTACTTCCTCGGGTTCCGACTTGCCGTTGAACTTAGGCGAATTATAACTTTTAAATTCAGAAAACTTGAATGTCGGTCGCCTTCTTGGAGGTTGTTCCATGTCCTGTGCTTCTACTACTATTGTCTCTTTTGTGGCTGCCACTTTGGTCTCGTTGTTATTCTCAGTTAATGTAGCCACAAATTGAGATAAGTTATAAACTTGTTGTTGTGCGTCGAATCGAGCTTGAAACTGGTTTGTTAGCTATGCTTGAAGCTCATAATATTGTACCTCAATTATCTTATGATGTGCATCGCTCTGCTTCCTTTGCGCCTCTAACATTTTTATTACTTTGTCCATAGGGTCAGACGACGATGTCGCGTTGGCACTATCACCCTTAGTTATCTGTAAAAGAAATAACTTTCATTAGCCCCCATAAAATATTTATGGGCTTATTGTATGGAATATTATTTCATGCAGTACCATCAAAAAAAAATTATCTGAGAAAATTGTTATTATTTGAAAACTTCGACTTGAAAACCAATTTTTAAAATCCGAGGAACTTTAAATCGTACTCTGATTCCAACTTGTTATGCTCTGATTTCGCAGAACCGATTCGTCCTCCCATTCGGTTTCGCAGAATCGTTCGTCCTCGCTGGGCGTGATACCATACAAATCTGGGGTTGCACTTGTACAAGGCAAGAATGTGCACATTGTGTCAAATATCTTTTGTAAATAGTTCCACAATACAGCAGCAGATTATAAATCACACATTTGTATAGGAAGAAAATAATTCTTTTTATTGATTCATTACAACGAAGTATAATTTTCTCTGCATCGAAATGGAAATGCCTGAATGACTTACATAGCTTTGCATAAAAGAAAGACTGATAGGCTGACATAAAATAATATTCTTATCCCATGCATTATGCCCCTTTATTACTTCATGGAAACTTGAAAGCAGCTACTATAAATCTTTGAAATACTTTAAAAATAGAAAAAAGCTTGAAAAGACTGCAACGGAAGCTTTAATTCCCTTGAGCGCCACCGGTATCTCGGTCACCTGGTTTGACCACAGTTACGTGGGTCAGTACTTAACTTGTACTGGTGAGTAGAACTGGCCCATTCACCTAAACCAACACTTCTTGATTAAGGCAGCAGTTAAATATGAAATATTATAAATGCAATATTTCAACAGGTAACAGTTTATAAGCAACAGTTCATGCAGTGAAATATATATAATCTTTGCATGTATGGAATCCTTACCTCGGCCAATGGCCGTTCCAGTATAATTTACATGATTGTTCTTACCGCCCCTGCATAAGACATCATTAGTATGTAACTCATTCCCACTTGGTCATTTATGGTGTAGCACCATAATGGACATGCCGTATAGGACTTCGACGGGCGTGCAATGCGCCATTCAAAGCAGGTAGCAAGCCTCAATAAATGTCTCACTTATACACGGCGCTACCAAAGCTCTACTATTTTCCCTGGGCTTAACGGTCCCCAGTGCCCCAGGTTTCGTTCGAAAAAATTTACTACCTTGTGCACAAGTTTTCCATGACCATACAATACATCTACGACTATATGATAAGCATAAATAACAGTGTAAGGTATTAAAATATTTAGAGCAACAATGCACATTTTCCCATTCTTATTTCCCTATTCTTATTTCAGCATACTTATTCATTTGATTCAATTGGTAGTCCGTAGACTCCAATTTATTTCTAAGTCATGGCACCAAACCATGACACATGATTATATTCTTCCCTGTATTACATAATTGAACTTTTCTCTTATCAATGCAATTCCATTGATTTATAATAGTGGTATGAAACTTGTGGCATTAGTGGCTTTATCTATCATTGGACTTAGCAAGGTTACAAGAAATATTATTGCTTATTGGCATGAAGTAGTAGAGAAGAAGGGACGCAACCTCTCATAAAATAGAGAATGATAAGAGAAAATGATGCTAACTCGCTCATGCTCCGGTTACGCGTCTATCTACATTGGCACCAATATTTGGGTAGACTACCGTCTTTATTTCTCTCAGAGTTCTCTAGAATGAATACATGCAATCGATAAAAATAGGCTAAATAATTAATTATTAAAAATCAATCACGAAAATGCATTCACCAAAGCCATGCAGCGAAAATCCAAGAAAGCCAACCAAAAATCTAACGAAAATTATTGGACTCATTCCAACAGAAGTCGATCCTTCAATTAGAAATGTTTATTGCATTATCTGTGATCGATTCTTCCATAAAGTTTTCCCGTACTCAATTTTGACTAAGTCAATTGATCCACAAGCCTTATATAATGCACCGCTAGGAGCGGGGCACTACATCTGCTGTGCTGCTATTATCTTCCAGAACCTGGCAAACATCTGCATCCTGTTTGCTGGCATGGGTGGTGGGGGTGGAAGGTCATCCGTGACTGCTGGAACAGCCATCAAAACTGGTGATGGGGCACCCCCAAAATCTACTGCTGAAATCTCCACATGGACTGGTGAGGCGACCCTCTGAGCGAAAGAAGGCAGAACAGTAGATGTTGTCTCTCTCTAAGGTGACGAAGTAACTGACCTCGTCGAAACTGCTCCAGAGCGTTGCGATCGGGTCTTCAACGTTATCCTGAAGATATATTCAAACAAAGGAATCAATATTGCGTAAGATACGATAGCATCAAGGAAGGACAATAATATTTTAAAGAAAATAATTATTCCGAATGATAAAGGTAACGAATTCAATAGTTTGGAAATATTCCTAGTTGTTATTGAGTATATTCTCCTTCTATATCCCTAGTCCTATATCCTAAAGCACTCTTGTAGTAATACTCTAAGTCTGAGTACTACTAGAGACCTGCACGGGCCACCACAAAAATATGTCACGGCCAGCACTCGGTGTAAGGGCACGAGTACATAAATACGTCTAGCCTACGCCGCGGCATCGGCGGTAGAAAGCTGTCTAGGTTAACAATATTATCTAAACATCTCACACAATATATATAATATACCAGTAAAGTTATCTCAACTTCCAAATGGAGGGCAATATGATAATATGATAATGGTAAACAATAATCAATCGCCAATATAAACTAGAGGAAGATATGACACGATATAAAATAGAAGGAAAGAAATACAGATTCAAATACATCACAAGTCCAATAGTCTAATCACAAATCAATGATCTCAAATATAAAATATGCCAAAAGTGTCTAACTGACATATACAATATCATAAGTGAACTAGCTAAGTCTAATTGACTGCTAGTAATATCTCAACATGCTCTACGAGTGCTAATTCAACTGGCTTGCCATCCTGTAGCCCATAGTGCGTAGGATACCAGTCCTCTAATTAATCATCTAAAAAATATATACAATCAGGAATGAAGCAAAGTATAACCCAATTGCAGTTCCAATAATTGACAAAAACTATGAAACAACAATAACAATAAAAATAAATGATGGAAATAACTGAACTAGTAAATATCACGAGAAGAGCATCATGGTAAGTAATGGAAAAAAACTGGAAACAATATATTAAGGAATATTAATGTAATAAACTGGAATAAAGAAAATAATATAGTAAATGTGCCTTGAAATATTAGTAAGATAATGTGATCGGCATGGGCCTAACACGGGCTATATATAAAATGCGAGCTATCGTTATCACACGTGAGTTGCATGATCTGCTAGCTATCACGGGCTACACTAAATCACAGGCTATAAGTTATGATCACATATCCACTAATACTTCCCCAACCCCCGACTAGTACACGGATCCAAATCATGACACGTTATAATACGTAATCACACTGTACGGTTTATAATATTATGCACTATGATCATGGTCTATATAATCACTAAGATATCATGATAATCATCGAGTAATCACAAAATACGATACTGCGATTACTGAGTAATCTCAACAATAATATCTCATAACCAAGATCCACATATACCAATCCGTGTAACCATCGTGTCAGAAATCAGATATTTCAATACTAAATACATGTATATAGAGACTATCAAATAAGAAAACTATCAGAGAATATACTCGCCTTTGGTCCTGAGCAACAAGTATGACTCAGTATCCGAGCTGGTATCACACTCCTAAATAGGAAATATCATGTCATTTGGGTGTAATGAATGAGAAATGAGTTAAAAATGCACTAATTATGCTTTTCTACGCCATTTCTTGGTCACTCTAGCTAAACTAGCTTATATTAGCTATATTAGGTCATTACCCATGTTTCTAGATGAAACTAAAGTAATTATTCCATATTAGTCACTAACTAGCTAACACTAGTCAATATCAGTTAATAACACTAATATATCTATACCCTTGATAATAAGATACTCTATATATCCATTTACACATAACCTATATATATACATACTACTATATATAACAATTTAGTATATATATTTCTTAGTATCTTGGTTATCTAATCAACACCTTACTACAACTTGGTATTTCAACCCCACCTCACTACTAATACCTTAGTATCAGCCTATCACCCTATCACTATCTTAGTATCATTGATATCCTAATACTCCCAATACCAAGATATCACTCAATATTAATGACTTAGCTACACTAAGTTCTTAACTAATACTAATATCTATCATAATTGAATATCCTAGTATCTAAGTATTACATCTCACTGATATTAAGACTTAATGCTTAGTACCTTTCCTAACTTGCTGCTAATTCTCTCAAGTATCGGGCCTATACTGCTACTACTACTACTGATGATGCTCTATGATATGACACCAACTGTTATGGTTGTCATTACAACTGCTACTACATATATGCAGTAGCTACTGCTACCACTACTGACCCGACACAACAAGCTCCAGGTAATGGGATGCATAGAACCTAGTCCACTGCACCCTCCCTTATATACTTATACCCGATACTACTAGCCTCTCATCCCCTCATCAGTGACTTGTTATTGCTGTTACTACATCTGAATGAACCCTACTGTAAGCAAAACTTCCCTCCTTTTTGCCATTTTAATCGCCAACTTCTTTCAACCTCGGTGCCAGTTATAATTTCACAAGTGCAATGCTCAGTGCAACACTTCATAGTGCACACAGTTACAAAGAGTATACACATCATACCTCACTTAATAGTCTAACATCACCTTCATTGGTGTACTAATTTCTAACCTGGCATACTATACCGTCATCTGTAATAGCAACTTCTATTGATACTATAAGTATCATGTGCCATATTAGTACCATAGCTACTGCTTGTATCAGTCACACATTCCACATAAAGATACTCCTGCTCACTCCCATACCTAATAGATATGCACATATATATAAAAGTATAGATATGCCTTGAATTGGGTCATTACAGTCCACCCTTCATTCCCACTTCCCAATTACACTGTTAACAACAACCTGACAACTACTAAACTACCATCCACACCTTAACAATCAATAAGCTGCTGAAATGACAGCAAGTACCCAAGGTAACACACTTGTACAGTTTTCCCCTAGCTCACATACAACACTCACCACACACACACACAAGTAACTCATATACATATCTTAATTAATATATATACCTATATACATACATATAACCACTAATATATATATATATATATATATATATATATATATATATATAGACAAACATATATAAATACCTACACTTATATATATATAATTAAGCATTTTAACAAATACTTAGAGTGGAAAGTAGTTAGGATACTCATGATACGCACCCAACCCAAGTGTCAAAACCCACAATACATTACAATCACCTATTATATATATCAATAACATAATTATGTAACTAATACAACTACTTACAAGTAAAATTGAAGAGTAATTACACAAATCACCCAAAATGAATCCCGTATCATACCGTATCACAAATACCATGATACGCTCTACTCATGTCCATTGTGGATACACACATAGTCCCATAGATTCAATCTAAGTCTAATTAGATCTAATTGGTCTCATGACACACACTTGATGCGTCAATCTCAAAATTTCCCCCAAATGTGCACAAATCTCTATGTAGAAATCACAATATAGGTCTTATGAACCTAGTTCTTGTTCCTATGGGTAGCTCTAAGCCAAGAAATATTTTTTATTAGTTAAATGCATGAATTAGAGTCTAGATTATAGGAGAATTTTGAATTTACCTATTGGGAGATGGATTCCCAATAAAAAAAATCCAAATAGACATAATTATGACACAAGCTCCTTGCCAATTTCTCTTTCTTCAAGTGCTCATTGTAAACCAAGCTCAAATGCTTCTTAGATAATATAATTGGTAGGGAATGATAGTGAATTATGGTAAATTTTGTAGAGGGATGAGTCAATTTGGGAAAGAACATAATTAGGGATCTAGAATGAATGAACTAATAAGATGAGAGAGAGAAAGATCCCCCTTCATCATGTGGCCGACCCCTTTCCCCCTTCTCAAAGCAATGTGTAAAGTCTAAGTTACCTTATTAGTTAGTTATGAGGTTTAATTAGGGAGGGCTATATTAGAAAACTTCTAATTCTTCATGAAACTAATCAAACCTTCTTAAATAAATTAAGGGAATGGGTCTAATGGGCCTAACCCAATGTTGTACTCAATGTGTCATGACAATCTAATTTGGGTCCACTAATGACAAGTCCAATAATAGGCTAGCCCACTAACTAATAACTAAATAGAACAACACAATATAAATAATTAGTAGCACATATATAAATATTTAATCACTAAATAATTAATATGCTAAATGACAAAAATACCCTAATCTAGAAATGTGGAAGTGATACCGCACAAACAAAAAAAGATCCTGAGAATACTGTTGAAATCCTGCCTCATAAATAACAGTCTTAAAATACTCAAACCAAGGTCGGGGAGCTAGCTTGAGACCATATATAACACGACGAAGGCGACAAACATGTCTTGACAGAGTAAATAAACTTGGAGGGGGCTCAATATAGATGACCTCGGATAAAGAATCGTGAAAAAAATCATACTACATATCCATCTGATAGAGTGGCCACTAACGAGTGGCAGCAATAGCTAGTAATGTACAAACTGTGGTCATCTGAGCACTGGGGCAAATGTCTCATCATAGTCAATCACATGCTCCTGTATAAAACCTCGAGCAACAAAATTAACCTTGTCTTGCTCAATGGATCCATCATATTGATACTTGACCTTGAAGACCTACTTACAACTAATAGGCTTGATACCATTTGGAAGTGGAATGATATTCCAAGTACATGTCTGTTGAAATGCTCTAAACTCCTCTATCATGGACTCCTACCACTCATGGTACCAAACAACCTCTTGATAAGAACTGGGCTCTCGTGTAGTAAGAATAGAAGTAAGAAAAGAATAAAACCGTGGAGAATATGATACTAATGTAGCATAACCAAACTTGTCTGGTGGACTAGAACAATCAGGAGTAAAATGAGTAGGAGGTCGATGAATACGTTGGGACTAGCAGAGAGGTTATGATAGAGGGGTAAATGGTGGAGATGATGGTGTTGTAGAGGCTAGTAGAATATGTGGAGGATTCTCGTGAGGAAGCGATACAAGTATTGTAGGAGGAGTTGTACCATGAGAGGGAATCAAAGGAGTAGGATCAATAGAAATACCAGACGACGGAGCTGGGGGGAACAAGAAATGGACATTCGGAGGTGGGACAATAAAATAAGGAGAGTCATCTAGAAAGGTGACATGCTGAGATATACGAAGACGATGGGCCAAGGGATCATAACAATAGTATCCCTTGTGCTCGAAACTTAAATCGAGTAAGACACACTTGGTTGATCGTGTTGTGAACTTCGTGCATTCAGTCTTAGGAAGAAGAACAAAATAAGTACACCCAAAAGTGCAAATCATACTATAATCTGGAGGACATAAAAAAAGACTCTTATGAGGTGTTAATCAATCTCAATGTAGATAAAGCATAAGGTCAACCTATTAGTTGCAAATTGACCTATCAGGTCGATACTTGACCTTGAAGACCCACTTGCAATTAATAGGCTTGACCCTGTTTGGGAGTGGAACGACATCCTAAGTACTTGTCTGCTGAAATGCACTAAACTCCTCTACCATGGCCTCCTGCCACTCAGGGTATTGAATAACCTCTTGATAAGAATTGGGCTCTTTTGTAGTATGAATAGTAGTAAGAAAAGAATAAAACTGTGGATAAAGCATAAAATAATTATGAACTGAGTGTCCAGGCTTTTGGAAATGAGAACAAATCAAACTAGACAGTTGACGAGCATAGTAGGTTATAGCAAAATGCCCATGCTTCCTGTAATATGTATATAGAGGACGAGGACGAGGATGAGGATGTGGAGCAACAACAAGAATATTATTAGATAAAGATTTTTTTTGCTAAAAATCCAAGCTAAAAGATAAAGCTAAAAAATTTTATAGAGAGGCAGAAAGGATTAAGGTTAGATGTATAAAAGAAAGATGAACATGATTAGTTAGGTTTCAATTATGAGAAGGCTTTTTTTTCTATATACCAAGGGAGATGACACTGTCGATGATGCCAACGATGGTGAGGGCTGTGTCCGTGCTCACCATTGTTAATTGATCCTACCAAAAAAAATATAGAACCCTAAAGTAGAACTTGAAGATCAAAGAAAACAACAAGGAAAGCAATTAGATCAAAGGAAAGGAAAAAGAAAACTAATCTAGGGTTAACATCTTGCTGAGGAAAGAGAAGATATTTTCTCTTGCTAGTGCTCTATCAGTTTGAAGCTTGGAGCTGGTATGCTGATGGACAGGGTTGGATGCTTGGTTCAAGGTATGGAAGTCTTGATGGACATGCTTAGAGTCGAATGTCACTACCACATTCCAAAATAGGGGTATTTTTGTCTTTTTATATATTATAAGTATTGTGTGTATTTAATTTAAATAATTGTATGATATGTGTATTTATATATATATTATTGTATAGTGTTCATTAATGTTTGAGTTAGTAGACTAGACCTAGAAGCCCACTAGTTGAACCTCTGACCATATTATAGGGTTATGATTTTAATTTGTATTATTCGGGAGTAAATGTTGAGGATTATAATTAATTACTGTAATTTTATTTAATTGTTGCGCCTTACCGTTGCTTCGATATTTGGAGCGCTACCCTAGCTTTTACCTTCCAACGAATTTTATACCCTTGTCCTAGACGTGCTCGTCTTCCATTCTGACCTTTGTGTAACTCATAAATATGCTCTCTTGTGCTTCATTTTTGTCGCACAATATTCGTCGCGGAGGTTTATTTTTAATTCTATATAAATCCAACTTTGTATCCTTGTGCGTTCCAATCGAAATTGAAAACACAATCTTGACCCATTTTGTGCAACCCAAATTATGATAATATTCTATTATGAGTCTTCTTCATTCATGATACTTGTGTTCCACCTAATTTGAGTCCCATGTACTTCCAATTAATTTTAGAACACCAATGATATTAATTTTAATTTCATTAATCCCAAAAACCCAACTTTGTGCAATTTTCCAATTGTTTGGCACTTTTATGCAAAAGTGTATTAAGGTGTCCACCCCATTGGACACGATACATGAAGAAACCCATTTCCCCTTCATGTGAATTTTTCCATAATTTTGGGGTGTGTAAACACTCAACATCAACCATCATTGAACCATAGCCCTCCATTTTGAATCTATGTAATCCTAGCCTTTGAAATACCTATACAAGAAGCCAAGCCAAATCCCAAGGAGGATGTTGACCAAGCCCAACTTTCTAAGTCAACATCAACCCCCTTTACACATGTATATATATATATATCACTTTTTCTTTTTCTTTTTCTCCTTTCATCCTAAACCTAAATATATCCCCAGCCGACTTTCCTTCCCCCTCCCTTCCTGTTCATCATCTTCTTCCCATCCCTCGACCAGAGATGCCAAGTCTGGCCACCCTCATCCCCTTCAACCCAGCATCGGAGCCCTGAGCCCGCCGTTCTCTTCCACCTTCCTTCATCGTACCCCGCTGAGCTGACTATCCCGAGCCACTGGACCCGCTGCTCACCGCCAACCGGACCGGAGCAACCTGCACCCACAAAACCCGACCGCCTGCACTTGCCAGCCAACGCCCAGACCCGCCTGCTCCCGCCGTTCTCCTCCAACGCCTGCCTGAAGCTGCTGCCAACGCCGGAAGCCTGTACCGAGCAACCTCGAGCCTGAAGCCCGATACCACCCCGCTGCTCATCCCGTTCTCCCCTCGATTGGCCTCGACAGCCCGCCTGAAGCAGACGGAGCACCCCATTCTGACCATCCGCCACGACCATCTCATTACGATTCATCCCGCTCGCCTACACCTGTCCACCCCTCATCGACTTCACCGGAGCCCGACAACAGCGACTGAACGCTGCACCATCCCGTCGACGACGGCCCGCTGAACCTTCATCTCCTCGCCGACGACAGCATACGCCTGAACCCAATCCACGATGACAGCAGCTCACCTTGACACGAAGACCTCGTTCACACGTGCACAGGTTCGACTTGTACCTTTATGTTGTATACGCATACGTACGCATATGCGTATATCATTCAATTTGGTATATATATATATATATATATATATTTGCTATACGTATATTATTTAATTGGTATATATATATATATATATATATATGTATATATATATATATATTTGGTATATATATAGATATATATTTAGTATGTGTATTATATTTCAATTTGATATGCATATAATTATTTGTTGTTATATACATATATAAATGTATGATATTTATATATATTATATGGTATGTATATATATTGTAAGAAATTAAATGCTAAGGCTAGTTAGGTCTATGTATATATGTACTATGAGACCCTAGTGTAAATTACGGATATCCCATATTTATAGTTGACCATGCGACCCTGAGACTTTTGAGTCGACGGTCTGATTTTGCATAGCAATTGAGGACGTGGCACCCGTGCAGCTAGATGCACATTTTACCCTGCTAGTTGACCAGTGTCATACCTAGCGTATCCCCTGAGTTCAGAGTATTTATGATTGTGTGTATGTTAGTGTGATGTCTGATGTAATATTCTATTATTTAATGATGTCTATAGGATTGTTGGATTATTCAGGCAAGACCTCAAAAACCGGACATTATTATTGCCAGCAGCAGGACCCCAGGCGAGTACATTCTCTGACAGTTTTTATTATGTTGATTATCTCTATAATTCTAGTTATATAGCGTACATGATTCTGACACTGTTGTATACATGAGTTGGCATCATCGAGACCTGTCACGAGGAGTCGTGATTGGGATTCATCATACTAGCTGGGAAAATAGGGAAATATTAGTAGATTATGTGATCATACCCAACTCTACATGAATTATAGCTCACCCATACCTCACGTCGGTACAGCCTGACCATTACATGCCTCATAGCCTGTTATATATGATTAGACTGACTATTGCTTATATCATAGCTATCCAGATGCTTATCCTGACCTTACATGAATCATAGATAGTCATACATAGCAAGCCTGATTAGTCCCAAGCCGAACATGATATGCTGATGTTTCACACACTTAGCTAGATAGTCTATACATGTATCTCTAGTCATGATCTAAGATTTCTTTATGTTCTAGTTATTGTTTTAGCATTTACTATATTCTAGTTTATTGTTCTAGCATGCACATGTATTCTGTTCATTGCTAGTTGCACCATTGATGACATATGCTCCAGTATTTTTTATTGCCAGTATTTATATCCATCTTGTATTTTTTATACTGTATTATAGTTTTTGTCAATATACATGGAACTGCTGTTAGTGCTTGTACTTTGCTCCAATCCTGACTGGATATTTTTTCTAGACTGTGACATAGAGGACTTGTTTTTGGCATACTTGAAGATTTGAATGTTATTGATTGCAGGTTAGACTATTTATTGTTGGTTAGACTTGTCTTGTATTTTATTTATTTTCTTCGATATCTCATCATACTTTAGTTATGTGATTGAGTATTCCATATTATATTATGATATCTGTGTCTCCTTATGGAGTTGGATATTCATGTGAGATTGATTAGATAGTATTGTGACCTAGACAACGTTCTACCACCGATGCTGCAACGTAGGCTAGACGTACCCACGTGCTCGTGCCCCTATACCGGGTGAGGGTCGTGACACATTTTTAGTGATGGCCCATGCAGGTCAGACTTCACAAGTTGTGCGATTTTGTGGTAGTGCAACTTCTTAGTTGTACTACTGCGTGCCTGCGATAGGATATAGGACATAGGACATAGGATACTAGGATGAGAGAGGATACTCAATCATAAATTATTGAGAGATTCCTGGGATGACCCTTGAGAATCTTATTATAGTTTCCAATTCAAATCTTTTTCCTTGTTCCGTCCGCTCTCACTTGTTGATATTAAATTTGATTCTTATTGATCGGTTGTTAAATTTAATTCTTGGTGTCATTGTTGAGTTTGATTTCATATCAAGATAAACTTTACGGATTAAAATTTACGGTATCATCTGATGACATATATTGATGAGGATAGTGAGAAAGGTAAAATGTCTACTTTGGTTATGAAACCTAGAGTTTATCGTAGCCACATTAGTTGTTGTGGCGGAAATGTAGAAACCTGACCTTGGATGTACATATCTTAGTTATGAAATTTAGAGTTTCTCGCAACCATACCGGTTGGCATGGCGAGGATTCTAGATGACGTGATTATAGAGTTGCATACCTTAGTTATGGAACCTATCGTTTATCGTAGCTATGCTTACTAGCGTGGCGAGGATTCTGAGTGTCATAATTTCGGACAGATGTGTATGATTATCAGATTGTATCTTAAATTGGTTCTTAAAGTATCGTCTCAATACTTATCCCCCTCTGTTATTCTAGGACTTTGTTCCATTATTTTTGCTTAGCAATAGAGATATCTTCAGTCCTTAATCCAGTTTCTTTTGAGCCTTATTTCTTTAAGAATCCTTGTTAGTGTGATAATTGGTGAATTGCAATTAGGTCTGTATCTTGTATCAGTGTTGACTGTTGAGAGTATGGTTTGTGAGTTTGTAAGTATTTCTTGGTTGGACATGTGAGCAGTAGGCATCAATCTAGAGTTAACCCATAGCGTAGTACCTTGTAGCAATAGTTCTATAATAGGTGCCATTATAGTTAGTATTGGTACTATAAGTAGAAGGAGGAGTAAAGATTATCAGATGGTTCCAAGAGTAAGTATCAGAGTCAGCATGCCAGTCCTGGATAGTCGTGAATTCATAAAGTTGGATAATCTATGTAAACAATTAAGTATCATGGAATTTGCGCTAAAAATTAATGAAGCATGATGTTCAATTTGATGGTTGATACTTGGGTGTGTCAAGAGTAAAGAAATATATATGCATAAAGGGTATTAATGAGTGTTCCATGGGTGAGAAATATCAAGATTGATCATGAAAGGTACGAAGTATATTACATATTAGTGTATCAGTTTGTAAAAGATTAAAGGAGGATATATATACATCAATTGAGATATGGGACCATATGCCTGCCTTTGAGAGTGAAGTAAAATAGGTGTATTATAAAAGGTGCAAGTTGTCACGCCCCGATCTTTCGCAGGCTAAATCGGCCGTTCCCGCTAGGCGAGAATCACCGCGCCAGCGCTCCCGCAGAACGATTGCTTTGACCCATCCGGGCATGATGCCGCACGAGCGTGAGCTACGCCCGTGCAAGGCCGTGGTTCATTGGCTAGCGGTAAGAGTTCTAAGCCACAGAGTAGCATAGATTGTCTGAGTGCAGCGGAGTCATGAACGCATAGGCGATCGGTAACAAGTTCACTGAGTTGACAGTATAGCGGAAGCATTGAATAACATAACTGAAAGTAAAGCAACTCTTATATTGATATAAACAAGTGTTACAGGCGGCATATAGCCGAGATTACAGGTCGCTCAAGCCTCTCTCTCTGAAATAGTAAAAGCGTGCCAAGGGGCTACAATTTATGGAATGATTGTACAGGCGATGTTCAGGCAAGTTCCAATATTATATCTTGTATATGTGCTTCAGTTCCGGATGCAACGCTGCTTCAGAGTGATCTTCACGCCTTAGCACGCACGAAGGAGGCATCCGCACCGAACGAGGTTCTCCTGCACCCTGTAAACGATCTTGTGGGTTATCAGTACATTGAATGCACTGGTGGGGAGGCTACTCGCCCGCTCGATAAATCCAAACATGTAATATAGGTTCCGTGCACCAACTATTAAGTTGTCTTTCTAGTTGCCTTAGGATCAGTTTCATGCAAGATTTGAATAGCCTAGTTCGTGTGGCAGTGCGCCGTACAACATGAGAGAAAACACGACGAGACTTACCAACTTACCATTTGACCTTCAACATTCAGGAGGCATAGCATATGCAAACACGAGAGTCGTTATAACATAATCGTTCAGGTGTTCAGTTGTTCTTTTGATGCGATGCAATAACTCGCACGTGGATAGTCGCTAAGCGAGGATAACTTATCTTTATGACAAAAGTCGCTGGCATAGCCATTATGGACGGTTCACAGTCTCAAGACACAGAATGATATACAGTGTAAGTGGCGAGCCCAGCTGCATAACACCTTGTCCCATAACATACGACTGCTCATACGTCCCGTCCGGATCGGATCGGTCCCAGTGCCCCGGCGACCGTCCGCGGAACTCAATATAACATACCTTGTGCACAAGTTGTCTGCGACAATGCAGCATCAGGGTCTATCCTTTTTCCATAGCTTGACATGATAATCATGAATCATAATCTTATTCTGAACGAGCATATTGCTCCAAGAGCTGGGATTCATTCTATACATGACACGATCCTCGTCCAGATGCATACTTGGCATAATTATCATTCAAGTATGATTCTCGTTCAATATTCATTCTTGCTTGATGCATTCCCCTAGTTCGGGGATTTGCCTTGGGTGACCTAACGGTCCTGGATACTTGCAGGTTCAATTGCACAGAAGGACTATTTGATAGTCTCTTGGCTAACAAGAATGCATGCACAATATAATAACGTTAGATATTCGTAAGAAAGCAAGCACGTGTTTCTAAGGAACATAAGCAGACACGTTTGCTCGGACCCGAAGGTAAGCCGAGAGATGAAACTGTAAGGGACTTGGCATGTGAGGGTCTGAATATAAGTAGTATTTTAATTTCCATGTTCTAGCACAAGCAATACAAGTTGGGATTATTCCCTTAGCTAGGTGCGTTGGATTCTTATTAGCATGTAGGGGGTGATTCACCTAGCGACTAGCATGTATCATTCTACATTTTATGTGTGCTGGCTAAGCAAAGACAAGTTTACCGTAGCCACCCACCTTAGCGATGATTCACCTCGGTCGAGCGATATGTCAAGCGAGCCTCTGAAAGTCTAAGCTGAATTCCTGTAGGGACAAGTCTGGATATCCTTTGCCTCAAACGAGTATTCTCGCCTGAGCAAAGCGGGTCGGGACAGTTGCACTTTGCCGTTTGAATCAGCAGTCCGCTTGAACGAAACGGTGTGTTACATCCTACCCAACTCAGAAAAAGTCTCGTCCTCGAGACTTCCTGAGGAGAAGCAGTACGTTTCAATCAATTTTGATTTAACGATACAAGGCTCAGGCAAACCTGCACAAGTCGTTGTACTTGTTTATTTGGATATTCACTTGCACAAGCGTTCGAGATTAGCATATCGCTAGTCTGGATCATACGCGTATTCGTAGCGCTCCAAACACATGCACGCCAACCAACTTAGCGATAGTGAAGTCTTAGCACTCGAGTTTCACCCTTTCTTAAGTCTTGGATCGTGCACAAGTTCAAGGTGTCCCTCAAACATATGCATTCAACAAAACGCATTTTGATTCATACAAGCATTCATATCATTCAAAACACATTTTGAAAGTATTTAGACTTATTGTTGGAATATTCCGTTTGGGACAATGAGAGAGAGCGTACACATAACCCACGAACGAGCTTTCGAAACAGAGATATCAAAATAAAGTCCAAAGGCATAGAAGCCAGGCTCTGATACCATTATGTCATGCCCCAATCTCCCGCAGGCTAAATCGGTCGTTCCCGCTAAGCGAGAATCACCGCGCCAGCGCTACCGCAGAACGATCGCTTTGACCCATCTGGGCGTGATGCCGCACGAGCGTGAGCCACGCCCGGGCAAGGCCATGGTTCATTGGCTGGCGGTAAGAGTTCTAAGCCACAGAGTTGTACAGATGGTCCGAGTATAGTAGAGTCATGAACGCATAGGCGATCAGTAACAAGTTCACTGAGTTAACAGTATAGCGAAAGTATTGAATAACACAAGTGGAAGTAAAGCAACTCTTATATTGATATAAAAAAGTGTTACAGGCGGCATATAGCCGAGATTACAAGTCTCTCAAGCCTCTCTCTCTGAAACAGTAAAAGTGTGCCAAGTGGCTACAATTTATGGAATGATTGTACAGGCGATGTTCAGACAAGTTCCAACATTATCTCTTGTATATGTGCTTCAGTTCTGGATGCAACGCTGCTTCGGAGTGATCTTCACGCCTTAGCATGCACGAAGGAGGCATCCGTACCGAACGAGGTTCTTCCGCACCCTGCAAATAATCTGGTGGGTTATCAGTACATTGAATGCACTGGTGGGGAGGCTACTTGCCCGCTCGACAAATCCAAACACGTAATATAGGTTCCGTGCACTAACTATTAAGTTGTCTTCTAGTTGCCTTAGGATCAGTTTCATGCAAGATTTGAATAGCCTAGTTCGTGTGGCAGTGCGCCGTGCGACATGAGAGGAAACACGGCGAGACTTACCAACTTACCATTTGACCTTCCCTGTCCAAGGCAAACATTATTAATTCAAGCACGGGCAAGTATAAACATTCAGGAGGCATAGCATATGCAAACACGAGAGTCGTTATAACATAATCGTTCAGGTGTTCAGTTGTTCTTTTGATGTGATGCAATAACTCACACGCGGATAGCCGCTAAGCGAGGATAACTTATCTATATGACAAAAGTCGCTGGCATAGCCATTATAGACGGTTCACAGTCTCAAGACACAGAAAGATATGCAGCGCAGGTGGCGAGCCCAACTGCATAACACCTTGCCTCATAACATACGAATGCTCATACGTCCCGTCCGGATCGGATCGGTCCCAGTGCCCCGACGACCGTCCACGGAACTCAACATAACATAACTTGTGCACAAGTTGTCCGCGATAATATAGGGTCAGGGTCTATCCTTTTTCCATAGCTTGACATGATAATCATGAATCATAATCTTATTCTGAACGAGCATATTGCTCCACGAGATGGGATTCATTCTATACATGACACGATCCTCGTCCAGATGCATACTTGGCATAATTATCATTCAAGTGTGATTCTCGTTCAATATTTATTCTTGCTTGATGCATTCCCCTGGTTTGGGGATTTGCCTTGGGTGACCTAACGATCCCGAATACTTACAGGTTCAATTGCACAGAAGGACTATTTGATAGTCTCCTAGCTAAGAAGAATGCATGCACAATACAATAACGTTAGATATTTGTAAGCAAGCAAGCACGTATTTCTAAGAAATATAAGCAGACACATTTGCTCGGACCCGAAGGTAAGCCGAGAGATAAAACCGTAAGGGACTTGGCATACGAGGGTCTGAATATAAGCAGTATTTTAATTTCCATGTTCTAGCACAAGCACTACAAGTTGGGATTATTCCTTTAGCTAGGTGCGTTGGATTCTTATTAGCATGTAGGGGGTGATTCACCTAGCGACTAGCATGTATTATTCCATATTTTATGTGTGCTGGCTAAGCAAACACAAGTTTATCGTAGCCACCCACCTTAACGATGATTCGCCTCGGTCGAGCGATACGTCAAGCGAGCCTCTGAAAGCCTAAGCTGAATTCCTGTAGGGACAAGTCTGGATATCCTTTGCCTCAAACGAGTATTCTCGCCTGAGCAAAGCGAGTCAGGACAGTTGCACTTTGCCGTTTGAATTGACAGTCCGCTTGAACGGAACGGGGTGTTACACAAGTGATCATGAGTTCTAATAAGTGTGATAAGGTAATCTAATGATGAAGCTAGTGTTATTATACCAAGAGTGCGAGTGTTTCTATATCAAGGATTAGTTGAGGAAGGTGCTAGTAACAATCAGTACCTCGTATGATAATATTAGATTGGTGTATCAGTTAATATGGATAAAAAATTATTAGTAGTTATAGTGCAAGTAATCCAAGCAGTGCAATATTTAGTACACAGTTGAGGGTTGTAGACAATTGGTGTATTTGTGTATACCTTGAGTGTTAGAGACTGTGAGTATTTATATGTATACTTAGATAGATGTAGATTTAAATTTATAATTTGAAGATTGAAAATAAATTTCAATTTTAAGAAATTTTGAGGAGTTAAGATTTTATGTTATTAAAATTTTTGAGGATTCAAATTTAATTCAATAAACATAGTCAAAGCTATAAAGATTTTTGGAAGTGATTAAAATTTTTTATTTGACTTTTGAGGAAAGTATATACATTTTATTTTAAATTGTTCAAGAAGTTAAATTTTGAGGATTTTATTTTGAGGATAAATTTTTTATAGTGAGTAAGAAATGTGTATTAGTATATGAGTGGATGATGTGCATATGTAATGATCTATTGGCTTGAGCATGCCTGAGATGGTACTGCAAACTGACTTGGGTGTCCATCTAGAGTTGTATTAGAGGGAGTAGTACTTAGTGTGGTGTTTTGCACTTGGTATGCACTTGAGTGATAAGAACAGCTAGTATAAACAATTACAGTAGGTTAGAGAGTTAGCAGTGGATCTGCTTGTAGTAGAAACAGTGGTACCTAAAGGGATAGAGGTATCAAACTTTGGATGCATCATTTGACCTATGGTTGTGTTAGAAGGTTCTGTTCTGTTCTTTCCTTCTGTTCCTTTTTTGTCTATTTTATTGATTGATTGATTTCTTAGTACCGTAGCTTGTATTAATAATTCTCTTGCAAGAATATAGCTAGTAGTACACCCCGACAGAGACTACAATACCATGACAAAAGAGACCATAACCGTGCATGTTTTTTCTAGATTGCATGTTGTATGTTTTCTCTAGATTGCATGTTGTATGACTGTAAGTAGGATTTTTTTTTGACCTGAATTATTGGGGGTTTGACCGTAGTGAAGATTAATGAAGATGTTATGACTGGACAGAGAGAGACAAGGTGCCTTAAATTTTGAGGATAAATTTTAATTTAAGTAAAAAGTTGAGAACTTAATATGGCAGAATTGACGATTTTGTTAAATCATTATTTTTTATGAAGATTATGATATGATTGAATTGTCATTAAATTTTGAGGAATTTAAGAAGATTATCATTATATTATTTGACTACAAGATATAAATTTAAAATTTATATTTTGAATGTTATATTTGAAGATTTTGCGAGTATTATATTATTTGATTATTGTGTGAAAAAAGAATAGAAGAGTAGATCTTTAATGGATTAGTGTTTGATTTTAAATTTTTGGGATGAGTATTTAAATTTTATAAATATGCATCAATTGGATTTAAATTAGAGGAGTAAGATGATTAATGGATTAATGTTTGAATTCAAATTTTGGGATAAGATTTTTAAATTTTATAAATATGCATTGATTGGATTTCAATTAGAGGATTGGATAGTAAATTTTATATTTAGTGATTAAATTAAATTTTTAGAGGAGATTGTGATAAGAATATGATTTGATTTTAAATTTGAAGATTTTTAGGAATATGATATCTATATAAATTTGAATTTTTTTTGAAATAACAATTTGGATTTACTTCATGATTATATGGTTTGATGAATTTAAATTTTGATGGTAATAAATAAATAGATAAATACAACTATTAAGAATCTTAAATTTTGAGGACGAATTCTTTTAAGGAGGGTAGACTTGTCACTATCACATTCCAGAATAGGAGTATTTTTGTCTTTTTATATATTATAAGTATTGTGTGTATTTAATTTAAATAATTGCATGAAATGTGTATTTATATATATATATATATATATATATATATATATATATATATATATATATATATATATATTATTATATAGTGTTCATTAATATTTGAGTTAGTAGAATAGATCTAGAAGCCCACTAGTTGAACCTCTGACCAGATTATAGGGTTATGATTTTAATTTGTATTATTCGGGAGTAAATATTGAGGATTATATTTAATTACCGTAATTTTATTTAATTGTTGCGCCTTACTGTTGCTTCGATATTTGGAGCGCTATCCTATCTTTTTCCTTTCAACGAATTTTACACCCTTGTCCTAGACGTGCCCGTCTTCCATTCTGACCTTTGTGTAACTCATAAATATGCTCTCTTATGCTTCATTTTAGTCGCACAATATTTATCGAGGACGTTTATTTTTAATTCTATATAAATCCAACTTTGTATCCTTGTGCGTTCCAATCGAAATTGGAGACACAATCTTTTGTGCAACCCAAATTATGATAATATTCTATTCAAAGTATTTTTCATTCATGACACTTGTGTTCCACCTAATTTGAGCCCCATGTACTTTCAATTAATTTTAGAACACCAATAATATTAATTTTAATTTAATTAATCCTAAAAACCCAACTTTGTATAATTTTTCAATTGTTAGGCACTTTTATGCAAAAGTGCATTAAGGTGTCCACCCCATTGGACACGACACATGAAGAAACCCATTTCCCCTTTATGTGAATTTTTCTATAATTTTGGAGTGTGTAAACACTCAACATCAACCATCATTGAACCAAAACCCTCCATTTTGAATCTATGTAATCCTAGCCTTTGAAATACCTACACAAGAAGCCAAGCCCAATCCCAAGGAGGATGTTGACAAAGCCCAACTTTCTAGGTCAACATCAACCCCCTTTACACATGTATATATATATATATATATATATATATCACTTTTCCTTTTTCTTTTTCTCCTTTTATCCTAAACCAAAATATATCCCTAGTCGACTTTCTTTCCCCCTCCCTTCCTGTTCATCATCTTCTTCCCATCCCTCGACCGGAGATGCCAAGTCCGGCCACCCTCATCCCCTTCAACCCAGCGCCGGAGCCCTGAGCCCGCCGTTCTCTTCCACCTCCCTTTATCACACCCCGTTGAGCCGACTGCCCCGACCCGCTGGACCCACTGCTCACCGCCAACCCGACCGGAGTAGCCTGCACCCGCAAAACCCGATCGCCTGCACTCGCTCAGCTGACGCCCAGACCTGCCTGCTCCCGCCGTTCTCCTCCAGCACCCGCTTGAAGCCGCTGCCAACGTCGGAAGCATGCACCGAGCAGCCTCGAGCCTGAAGCCCAACACCACCCTACTGCTCATTCCGTTCTCCCCTCGACTGGACTCGACAGCCCGCCTGAAGCCGACGGAGCACCCAGTTCCGACCATCCGGCCACGACCATATCATCACCATCCCTCCATCCCGCTCGCCTATACCCGTTCACCCCTCCTCGACTTCACCGGAGCCCGACAACAGCGACTGAACGCTGCACCATCCCGTCGACGATGGCCCGCTGAACGTTCATCTCCTCGTCGACGACATCACACGCCTGAACCCGAGCCACGACGACAACAGCTCACCTCAACACGAATACCTCGTTCACACGCGCACAGGTTTGACTTGTACGTTCATGTTATGTACGCATACGTACGCGTACGCGTATATTTTTTAATTTGGTATATATATATTTGGTATACGTATATTATTCAATTGGTATATATATATATATATATATATATATATATATATATATATATATATATATTCATATCAAATTGAAATATAATACATATACTAAATGTATATCTATATTTATACCAAATATATATATATATATATTGTATGGTATGTATATATATTGTAGGAAATTAAATGCGAAAGCTAGTTAGGTCTATGTATATATGTACTATGAGACCCTAGTATAAATTACAGATATCCCGTATTTACAGTTGACCATGCGACCCTGAGACTTGTGAGTCGACTGTCCGATTTTGCACATCAATTGAGGACGTGGCACCCGTGCAGCTAGACGCACATTTGACCCTGCTAGTTGACCAGTGTCATACCTAGCATAGCCCCTGAGTTCAGAGTATTTATGATTGTGTGTATGTTAGTGTGATGTCTGATGCAATATTGTATTATTTAATAATATCTATAAGACTGTTGGATTATTCAGACAAGACCTCAAAAATTGGACATTGTTATTGCCAGCAATAGGACCCCCAGGCGAGTATATTCTCTGACAGTTTTTATTATGTTGATTATCTCTATAATTCTAGTTGTATAGCGTACATGATTCTGACACTGTTGTATATACGAGTTGGCATCATCGAGACCTGTCACGAGGAGTCATGATTGGGATCCATCGTGCTAGTTGGGAAAACGGAGAAATATTAGTAGATTATGTGATCATACCCAACTCTACATGAATCATAGCTCACCCATACCTCACGTCGGTGCAGCCTGATTATTACATGCCTCATAGCCTGTTATGTATGATTAGCCTAACTATTGCTTGCATCATAGCTATCCGGATGGTTAGCCTGAGCTTACATGAATCATAGCTAGACATATATAGCAAGCCTGATGTAAACCCCTTAACCAAATTTAGATTTATTTAATATATATAAAGAGACTAGGATTAATTGAGAGACAATTAAAATTAGATTATAGTATTTTATTTATTTTGTACAACATTATACCTCCTAGTGCACCCTACCATTGCTTCTATAATTGGAGCACCTCACTAGCCATTACCTTCCTACGAATTCCATACACTTTTCCTAGACGTGCCCACCTACCTTTCTGATATTTGTGTAACTTATAAATATATTATCTTGTGCTATATTTTAGTCGCACAAAAATCATCGCGGACGTATTTATTTTAATTCTAAACAAAATATGACTTTGTACCCTTGTGCGCTCCAATCGAAATTGGAGGCACAATATTGACCGTTTTGTGCAACCCGAATTTTGTTAATATTCTGTACTGAATCCTTTATGAACATGACACTTATGCCCCGCCTAATTTTAATCCTATGTACTTCTAATTAATTTCAGAACACCAAGCGCGATATTTTAATTAATTAAAACCCAATTTCCATCTTTGTGCAAATTTCCCAATTGTTGGGCATTTTTATGCAAAAATGCATTGAGGTGTCCACACCATTAGACAATGCATGAAGAAAACCCAATTTCCCCTTTCATATAATTTATTTCATAATTTTTGTAATGTGCAAATGCACAACATCGCCCCTCAATTGAACCTAGCATTTAATTTAATTATTTCAAATTATAGCCCTCCCAAATATTCTCCTATGAGCCCAAGGCCCAACCCAAGAGGATGTTGACCAAAGTCAACTTTTCCTAGGTCAAACCAACCCCTACATGTGTATAAATACAACTCCTCACCCCTTTTCATTATTTTCCCAAAACAACTCAATACCTAAATCCTAGCCGACTACCCCCTTGCCCGACTCCCCTTCTCCTCCGACCGGACCTCTGGCCGCCACCACCGCAGCACCTGGCCGCCACCCTTCCTCAGTCGATGCCTGGCCTGCCCCTAGCCGCCGGACCGCCTTCCCTAGCCGCCTGCACCAACCACTAGCACCTCCATCCACCACCGTCAACATCATCTTCACCATCAACAACACCACATCCGACCTCCCCCTTTCCGACATCCCTCAACCGCCTTGCCACCACCCTCAGCCCGTCGCCACCGCCACCAACATCGCCCCCCTCACCACTACTACCACCAGGACCACCGCCACTACCACCACGATCACCACCCTCCTCATTTTCCCGTCGTCACACCCGCGCCAATACCACAGCGCCAACTCCATCCAACAGACCCCGATCTCCCCAACCCGCCTGACCACCGCCAACCACCCCGTGCCACCCTGATGTCGCCTTCCCCACGACCATCACCTCCTTCCCCCGCTGCCAGCCACCGCCACCACCGCCACTGCCACCACCGGCCGCCACCACAGTTGCTGCAACTGCTGCTGTGACTACTGCTGCTGCCATTGTTCCGGTGCACCCCGCTAGAGCTCCGCCGCCCCCTCGCCGGCGACAACTGCACGGCGGACACGCACCCCCCCGGACACGACAGTAGGTATGTATATACATAATATATAATTATATTTAATGTATATACATATATAACGTATAGTGTATAATTGTGTATGTATACTTATGTATAATATATGTTATATATAGTATATACTTATATATACTATATAAATTATGTATCTATGTATTTATATAATGCATACTTGTATATATGAATATTTATATATAACATATTGTATATAATGTATAGGTATATTGTGTATAAAGTATATATAGTATACATTTATGTATAAGTTATAGTTGTAGTTTATTTAATGTATATATATTTATACATGTATTATTTTATTTATATAATGTATTTATTTTATGTATTAATGTATTATTGTATATATTATCTAATGTATATATGTAATTATATATGTATGGTTGTATTTATATAATGCATTTATATACCATAGCTAATGTATTATATTATTATGTACATATTTATATATGTTATTAAATTTCATATACATAATGTACAATTGTATATATATAAATATGATATTAATATATATTAGGTATATATGTAATGTATTATATGTATATATATATTTATGTATGTATAAGTATATATGGCTATATGCATATATATGTATGTATGTTATTAAATTATTTAATGTATAAATATGTATAAGTGTTATGTATATATACATGTTCTATGTTAGCATAAGTAATTAAGCATAGTGTAATATAGTGGTTTATAATTTTGGGTTATCTGTTCGTAGGCATCCGAGACGGTGCTACCTTGACTGCTGGTTCCGGAGCATTGCTTGCGCACACCAGAGTTCCAGGCAAGTATACCTTGCCCTGTTGTATTATTTAAATTCTGTATTGTTAGCTGCATATTTATTATTTAAATTATGCGCGTCCGAGAGAGACTCGGGTGCAGTCAACGAAGGTGTTGACGTTAGGACTTGTGTCTGACTTAGAGTCTAGTGGATCCACCTAAAGTCGTGGAGTTATCGGTATGACTCCCCAGGCCTTGACACGTATCATTACACATCACAAAGTGAGTTCATGTAGGGACGCGTGCCTCATTCTCGCCTGGCCATCGGTGTGAGCAGCACGTGTGACGGTATTTAGCTTAGTTGTTCATTTCTTTAGAGACTTACATTAGATTATGAGATGTCCACGTCGTGTTCGCAACTTGTACATTGATATTGGGCAGGAAAGGCAATTAGTAGGCATATGGGACAATAATTTGGTTGTCGTAGTTTCAGAGTAAACTGCGGGGCCGTGAGCCTCAGTGTTACCCGGGTATGGGCCATGTGCTACCCGGTTATGGTCTCAGGTTACATGGTTATGAGATCAGTGCTACCCGGTTATGGGAGTATATGCTTGTCGATACATCCGGCAGAGGTTACTAGCTGTGCGCTATCATGATCGATGATATAGTCAGCATATACATCTGGCATCCAGTTTACAGCTAATGCCAGATACTTAGCCTATGGCTCGATGCTACGCTTTATACTTTTCACCTACCCATACGTACCAAGGTTGTCTTCAAAGTGCATTTCACTTAGCTGGTTAGATCACCCTCGAGTTTTTACAGTATTTACTTTATGGCATGCATTTTTGTATTTTGTTATGTCCCTCTGAGGACCTGGCCCTTTCCAGATTAGGACGAGGCAGATTACCCTACAGAGTACGGACCCGGATAGGAGACGAGATACGCTACCACAGAGGAGCTAGAGGTGTTACCGTCAGAGTTCCCGTGATCAGTTGGTAGGCTTTCTGCCTAGGATTGGGTGCATCATTATCTTGTCAGCCGATGCCCTAGTCATTATTTATTTTATCTGTCATTCAATACTTTTTTTCGTCATAGTAGTGGGTTTGTTCCCACCAGACATCTTGGGTTGTACTATGATATTTTGAGACTGATATTTATCTTCCGGCATTTATTTTAGTACTTTTTTGCTGTTTATATTGTGGATGAGGTTAGATTACCTACTTGATGTTTGTTAGTTATTTAGGACAGTGTAGCACTCTTCGTCTGGATCCATTAAATTGGGATGTCCACGAAGACGTATCAGCTGGCTATTGCCACGTGGCCTGGTCCCGTATATTTTGGGACTGGGGCATGACATGGTTTTAGTGGTGGCCCATGCAGGTCAAATTTTATCGCTTGTGGTATGGTAACATGCCCAGCGAGCATGCAATAGGATAGAAAGTTTTAGATCTCATCCACTTTGATTACCGCATTTGAACCTCCTTCGCATTTGGTTAATTGAATATCTGCATCTCGTTTGTTATTCTCGTACTCTTTTGATGAAGTTATATTTCTTGCAGCAAGATGAATTTGCGTAGCGGACGTGGGGCACACGACACCATTGTGCCATCTACCACCGCGCAGAGGGAGGATACACCCCCTGGACCACCCGGAGAGCAGCCACCACCACAGGCCCCGGTGATCGCTCAGGCCCCACTAATACAGTGGCACCAGACTTCTCCTAACGACCAGACGCAGTAGCACGAAGGACAGACTTTCCAGACGATCCCTACGCAACATTTCGAGGGCCTGACTTCGGGAGCTACACCGATGCCACAAACCGAGAGGCCGACATCGGATGAGACACCTACTGCACAGCCGGAGGTCCCATTACCACCACCTCCACCTTATCCACCCCAGATGCCACAAGAAGATGGACAGTCGCAAATGCTTTAGTTCTTTCAGGCCATGATGCAGGCACAGTGGCATCAGACCGAGACATTGAGACAGAGTTTGATGGTAGTTCTAGAGAGAACACCTGTCCCAGCACCCGTTCCAGCACCCCCACCAACTCAGGCAGTTGGTACTGTATGATGCTTCCGCCAGATGGGTCCGGATACTTTTTTGGGCAACGAGACTGCAGAGAAGATCTCTGATTGGGTCGCCAACACAGAGATGCTACTAGAGGCTTCACAACTGCATCCAGACCTTTTGATGACCGCAGTGAGGGCCTAACTAAAAGGCAACGCCCATCACTGGTGGGATTCCATTGAGCACAGTGTAGGCAAGAACCAGACTTGGGAACAGTTCTTAGAGTACTTTAATGTGAAGTATTTCCCAGCTATATCCAGAAATGCCCTGTACTCCCAGTTCCTACATCTAGAACAAGGGAATATGACTATAGACGCATATGCCGTGGAGTTTAGTAGACTTAGTAGGTTTGGTGCCGTCCTGATACCCAACGACCTAGAGAAGGCCCAAAGATTCCATCATGACCTTACTTTCGAGCTGCAGAGGTATACTATCGCCTAGGCGAGGATTTCTTATGAGGAGGTTCTTTCAGAAGCGAGGATTCAGGAGGCCATTGGCAGAGGAGCAAGACGTTCCAGTACGACCACACCAGCCAGAGCTCAGCCCAGAACAGGAGGACCGATCCGTCATTCAGGAGTATAGGCGCAACAAAAGATAGTGTCGTATCAGCAGAGAGAGCAACCGACGTGTCACTTTTGCAGAAAAAAGGGACATATTCAGAAGGATTGCAGAAGAAGATTAGGACTATGTTTGAGGTGCGAATCAAACCAACATCAAGCTCAGGAGTGTTCTCAGTATGTAGATAGAGCCCAGCAGATAGAGTAGAGGCCAGCTCCACCAGTCGTAGGTATGTCCGTAACATTGCTTGATTATTTATAGCTTATTATGTGTTATTTTAATTTTAAGGACGAAATTCTTATAAGTTGGGTAGATTGTAAACCCCCTTGACCAAATTTAGATTTATTTAACTTAGATAAAGAGACTAGGTTTAATTAAGAGACAATTAAAATAAGATTATAGTATTTATTTATTTTGTACAACATTATACCTCATAGTGTACCCTACCGTTGCTTCGATAATTGGAGCACCTCACTAGCCATTACCTTCCTACGAATTCCATACACTTTTCCTAGGCGTGCCTGCCTACCTTTCTGATATTTGTGTAACTTATAAATATATTCTTTTGTGCTATATTTTAGTCGCACAATAATCGTTGCGGACGTATTTATTTTAATTCTAAATAAAATATGAATTTGTACCCTTGTGCGCTCCAATCAAAATTGGAGGCACAATCTTGACCGTTTTGTGTAACCCGAATTTTGTTAATATTCTGTACTGAATCCTTTATGACCATGACACTTGTGCCCCGCCTAATTTTAATACCATGTACTTCTAATTAATTTCAGAACATCATGTGCGGTATTTTAATTAATTAAAACCCAATTTCCATCTTTGTGCAATTTTCCTAATTATTGGGCATTTTTATGCAAAAATGCATTAAGGTGTCCACACCATTGGACAATGCATGAAGAAAACCCAATTTCCCCTTTCACATAATTTTTTCCATAATTTTTTGGAATGTGCAAACGCACAACATCGCCCCTCAATTGAACCTAGCATTTAATTTAATTAATTCAAATTATAGCCCTCCCAAAAATTCTCCTATGAGCCCAAGGCCCAACCCAAGAGAATGTTGACCAAAGTCAACTTTTCCTAGGTCAAACCAACCCCTACATGTGTATAAATACAACTCCTCACCCCTTTTTATTATTTTCCCAAAATAACTCAATACCTAAATCCTAGCCGACCACCCCCTTGCCCGACTCCCCTTCTCCTCCGACCGGACCTCTCGCCGCCACCACCGTAGCACCTAGCCGCCACCCTTCCTCAGTCGACGCCTGGCCTACCCCTAGCCACCGGAAAGCCTCCCCCAGCCGCCTGCACCGACCACTAGCACCCCCATCCACCACCTTCAACATCATCTTCACCACCAACACCATCACACCCGACCTCCCCCTTTTCGACTTCCCTCAACCGCCCTGCCGCCGCCCTCAGCCCATCGCCAATGCCACCAGCATCGCCCCCCTCACCACCACTACCACCAGGACTACCTCCACTACCCCCACGATCGCCACCCTCCTCCTTTTCCCGTCGTCACACCCGCGCCAACACCACAATGCCAACTCCATCCAACCGACTCCGATCTCCCCAACCCGCCTGACCACCGCCAACCACTCTGTGCCACCCTGACGCCGCCTTCCCCACGACCAGCACCTCCTTACCCCGCTGCCAGCCACCGCCACCACCGCCACTGCCACCGCCGGCCGCCACCACATCTGCTTTAACTGCTGCAGCAACTACTGCCGCAACTGCTGCTGCCATTGTTC
Source organism: Iris macrosiphon (assembly GCA_036927795.1). NCBI lineage: Eukaryota > Viridiplantae > Streptophyta > Magnoliopsida > Asparagales > Iridaceae > Iris > Iris macrosiphon. Next base: position 56,329,291 of record JAYESA010000003.1, read on the forward strand.
CGGTGCACCTCGCCGGAGCTACGTCGCCCCCTCACCGGCGACAACTGCACGGCGAACACGCACCCCCCCGGACACGACAGTAGGTACGTATATACATAATATTTAATCGTATTTAATGTATATACATATATAACGTATAGTGTATAAATGTGTATGTATACTTATGTATAATGTATGTGTATATATAGTATATACTTATATGTACTGTATAAATTGTGTATCTATGTATTTATATAATGCATACTTGTATATATGAATATTTATATATAACATATTGTATATAATGTATAGGTATATTATGTATAAAGTATATATAGTATACATTTATGTATAAGTTATAGTTGTAGTTTATTTAATATATATATTTATACAAGTATTATTTTATTTATATAATGTATTTATTTTACGTATTAATGTATTATTGTATATATTATCTAATATATATATATATAATTATATATGTATGGTTGTATTTAAATAATGTATTTATATACCATAGCTAATGTATTATATTATTATGTACATATTTATATATGTTATTAAATTTCATATACATAATGTACAATTGTATATATATAAATTTGTTATTAATATATATTAGGTATATATGTAATATATTATATGTATTTATGTATATATAAGTATATATGTATGTATGTTATTAAATTATTTAATGTATAAATATGTATAAGTGTTATGTATGTATACATGTTCTATGTTAACATAAGTAATTAAGCATAGTGTAATGTAGTGGTTTATAATTTTGGGTTATCTGTTCGTAGGCATTCGAGGCGGTGCTACCTTGACTGCTGGTTCCGGAGCATTGCTTGCGCACACCAGAGTTTTAGGCTAGTATACCTTGCCCTGTTGTACTGTTTAAATTCTGTATTGTTAGCTGCATATTTATTATTTAAATTGTGTACGTCCGAGAGAGACTCGGGTGCAGTCAACGAAGGTGTTGACGTTAGGACTTGTGTCTGACTTAGAGTCTAGTAGACTCACCTAAAGTTACGGAGTTATTGGTATGACTTCCCAGGCCTTGACACGTATCATTACACGTCATAGAGTGAGTTCATGTAGGGACGTGTACCTCATTCTCGCCTGGCCATTGGTGTGAGCAGCACATGTGACGGTAGTTAGCTTAGTTGTTCATTTCTTTAGAGACTTGCATTAGATTATGAGATGTCCACGTCGTGTTCGGGACTTGTACATTAATATTGGGCGGGGAAGGCAATTAGTAGGCGTATGGGACAAATAATTTGGTTATCTTAGTTTCAGAGTAAACTGTGGGGCCGTGAGCCTCAGTGTTACCCGGGTATGGGCCATGTGTTACCCGGTTATGGGCTCAGGTTACCCGGTTATGGGATCAGTGCTACCCGGTTATGGGAGTATATGCTTATCGATACATCCGACAGAGGTTACTAGCTGCGCGCTATCATGGTCGGTGATGTAGTCAGCATATACATCTGGAATCCAGTTTACAGCTAATGCCAGATATTTAGCCTCTGGCTTGACGCTACGCTTTATACTTTTTACCTACCCATACGTACCAAGGTTGTCTTCAAAGTGTATTTTACTTAGCTGGTTTGATCACCCTCGAGTTTTTACAGTATTTACTTTATGGCATACATTTTTGTATCTTGTTATGTCCCTCTGAGGATCTGGCCCTTTCCATATTTGGACAAGGCAGATTACCCTACAGTGTACGGACCCAGACAGGAGACGAGGTACGCTACCACAGAGGAGCTAGAGGTGTTACCGTCAGAGTTCCCGTGATCAGTTGGTAGGCTTTCTGCCTAGGATTGGGTGCATCATTATCTAGTCAGCCGATGCCCTAGTCATTATTTATTTTGTCTATCATTCAGTAATTTTATTTCGTCATAGTAGTGGGTTTATTCCCACCAGACATCTTGGGTTGTACTATAATATTTTGAGACTGGCGTTTATCTTCCAGCATTTATTTTAGTACTTTCTTGTTGTTTATATTGTGGATGAGATTAGATTACCTGCTTGATGTTGATATTGGACTTGTTAGTTATTTAGGACAGCATAGCACTCTTCGTCTGGATCCATTAAATTGGGATATCAACGAAGACGTGTCAGCTGGCTATTGCCATGTGGCCTGGTCCCGTGTATTTTAGGACTGGGGCGTGACACCTGATCAGTCCCAAGCCGATCACATGTTGTGCTAATTTTTACACACTTAGCTAGATAGTCTATACATGTATCTCTAGTCTTGATCTAGCATTTCTCTATGTTCTAGTTATTGTTCTAGCATTCACTATATTCTAGTTCATTGTTCTAGCATGCACATGTATTATGTTCATTGCTAGTCGCACCATTGATGACATATGCTCCAGTATTTCTATTTCCAATATTTCTTATTGCCGGTATTTATATCCATCTTGTATTTCTTTACATTGTATTATAGTTTTTGTCAATATACATAGAACTGCTGTTAGTGCTTGTACTTCGCTCCAATCCTGACTGGATATTTTTTCCAGACTGTCACATAGAGGACTTGTTTCCGGCATACTTGAAGATTTGGATGTTATTAATTGCAGGTTAGACTATTTATTGTTGGTTAGACTTGTCTTGTATTTTGTTTATTTTCTTCGATATCTCATCGTATTTTAGTTCTGTGATTGAGTATTCCATATTATATTGTGATATTTGTGTCTCCTTATGGAGTTGGATATTCGTGTGAGATTTATTAGATAGTATTGTTACCTAGACAACGTTCTACCGCCGATGCTGCGGCGTAGGCTGGACGTACCCACATGCTCGTGCCCCTATACCGGGTGTGGGTCGTGACATCGAACGAGTTTCAGGAACGACTGTGAGCGGAGAAGTCCAATGTCCGCTAGGCTCGCGAAGAGTTCCACGCGAGGAGCTGAAAGGCTTGGAGATGAAGGCTTGGCAATGGATATGGCCGATGAGGTGAGAAGGTGCAATAAAAAAACTTGCCTCTGATACCATGAAACAAATAATAATTTTTATTTTATTAATGGATAATATAAAAATTCATATAATTATGAATATATATGTAGGGAGAACGGATCCATATTCGTATAGGAGTAGAAAAAGAAATACGTATCCATATAGAAGAATGAATCTAATCCTAAATATAACTAATATTAACACATACATCATGCCCCTTTAATTACATTGAAACCAAAATGCCTTCAAAAGAAACGTCTTTAAAATACTTAGGAAGAGCCTTGAGTCGCTTTCTGAGTCTCCTACTTTCTGTGTGCACTCGCGTTGTTTCCACCACCTATTGAGGATGTGGTCAGTACATTAGGGAATACATTGGTGAACAGAACCAATACATCTCACCGAAACAAACTGAAAGCTTTATTATGCCGAAACCTAAATATAAAGTCAACAACACTTCTAAATGCCACTTCTTCCCGTGTAATCATGTGAAGCATATAATTTATTAAGATGATCTTGCTATTTGTAATTAGGATTGACTAACAGTTCATAATCAATAATATAAAGTAAAAAAAAGGAAACAAATATGCATATCTATAACTGCCTTATTCTAGAAATGTAATTTTTTTTGAATTTTTTGTAACCCAAAAATTCAATTAGGATTTATCACTTGGTGGTAATAGCACATAGAAATAAAAATATTAATAAATAAAAATAAATAGATTCAAAACAATAATAATAATTATTAATGAATTATGAATTATGAATTAATAATGTTTATATCAATATTGGTTAATGATTATTAATCATTGGAAATGAATAAGTAATTATTAATTATTCTATTAATCATTAGTAATTAAGTGATATTAGAAATAATTAGGTATTTATTTATTAATTATTTAGAAATGATTAATATTAATAATTTGATTTGAAAACTAAAGATTAGGAATTAATTAATAGTGAATAATGGTAATTAGATTAATCTTTGTAATTAATTATATGGAGAGGGGGACAAAAATAGAAAGCTATAGATTTTAGGATGTTTTGGATGTTTTACCCTAAAACCCTAACCTAAGACCTTTCTAGAAAGCGATCCAACCAATCATTCAGGAACTAATCCCTATCTTCTATTGTTCTCTAAATTAATCTGGGCTATACATTCCTAAATGTCATGAACCGCATATGGATGATCGGTGTAACGCCCCAGTCCTAAAATACGTAGGACTAGGAATACGTAACATGCCAGCTACACATTCGACCAGACTCTGGTCCGACTCGAATACGTATAAGCTGTATAATAAGGGTAAATAAATACTAAAATCTTTATGTCTCAATCCACATAAAGAACAAAATATCAATAATGAACTACATGTGCTAAAGTCGACCGCTAGTAACACATAAGCTCGAATAGACCCGAGAAAGGAATATGAGTCTATAAAACTAGGCTACATCAGCAGATGAATAGACAATAAGAATAAATAATCATAACTCCAGTAGAAATAATATAAGTACCTAGCACCAATGCCTGCAAGATAAAGCAACACACATCAACAACTCCAGGCAAGCTCCACGATGGTTTATGCTGCAAAACTGGCAAGGACCAGGTTCTCAGAGGGACGTAACAAGGTACAAGAAATAGCATGCCAAAGTAAAACAATATAATGCCACATACTCAAGGATAAACTAATATAACCATCTAAGTAAAATGCAAGTGAGAGCATCACTAGTACTCAGGCTGAAACCACTACAAGCTCTGTGTCGGGGAGCCCGTAGCAGCAAGAATATCACGTAATGGGCCTATAGAGACTAAAGCACCTCAATAATAAATTTTATATATATGTAATCAGCCTGTAGCCTGTGTGTCTCTCCCCACCCAATGTAATCACATATCTCATTTCCAAAATGTCTCATGTCCATAACACGCAAGATCATGACCTCTGACTAGTATAACGAGTTATAATGATATCTATGTATATTCAAGTCTCATGTCATGAATCCTATAAGCCTATACAGAATCACCATGAATAACTCCGAAAAGATTTTGTCACATGAATAGTGTCAAGTGTCCTATGGTATAAAGTACTTGGTAAATCAAGCACGAAAATATATAGGATCATGGTATCAACTCTCTAAGTGACGTTACACGAGTCCGCGTACGGCGTCGATACCCGAATCTTGTTCGGACGCTAAGTAATGTCTCAAGGTCCTAGGTTGAGTAGGCAGATCACAAGAATATATAAAACAAAACATAAGTTGATAATATAAGATGATTTACTGCAAGTTGGTAAGGTACACTTGCTTGGAACTCCAAGATGATAATACAAAGAACCTGCTCTCGAATCCACGCTCGTGTGATCCCAAGAGCCTAAATATATAATATCATAAATCAGTCACCATGACACGGTTCACTAAGCATGCACAAGAGTACAACTACTTTACATCATTAATCATTAGATAATTAGGGTCTAAATTAATCAAGGATACAACTTATACAATGCCATCAGTTATTTAGAGTCTAAAATAATTAGGGGTTTAAACAAAATAGGTTGGCTAAGGTTCACTAGTCAAGGACCAAGAAAGTATGTAAACACCAAGCCTACTAGTCATATAACATCATCAAGCCTCATAAACATGGTTATAATGAAGGTTCATGTAGGTACTAGGTATTCTCACACTAGATTTCCATATACAATATATTATCAACCTTGGTCTTCTCTAAGTGTCAAACTATGTTAACCAACCTAGGGTTTATTTTGTCTATTAAAACATGCACATGAGCATTAACAATAGGTAAAGTTAGGGTCATCACAAACAATCACATACTGTATATCTTAAGTATATCCATTCATCCAACTATATACAACTCTCGTTCGATTACAAAATATCAAGTATACATAGACAAGTCAAATATGAATTTATAATAAGATCATAGCATATACCTCATTTTTAACTTGTATTTGTCATGAAACATGTGTGTAAATACTACTACAACTAGTGAACAACCTTAGCATGGCATCTTCTATATTTTAACATAGTGTTTATAAATAATAAAACTAGCTATCACAAAATCTAGGCAAAGTGTACTACAATTTGCACAACATTTAATCATGTCTCAACCATACATTTATTTATATATAACACCCAAAACAAAACTTATATATTCTGAAATTTAGTGACAATTAGAGTAAAAATTATGTTTTGTAAGTAGTTTCTTTGGTTTTAGATCATGGCAAAGTGAATAGGACAACAAATGCATAAATAACATTCAAGTCTCGATATGAGAAGTAATAAGTATTCTTGGAGTAATATCATAAAAAATATAAATAGAAAGTTGGTAAAATTTAATAGGGATATGAAGTACATATAGAAAGGGTTGAGTAGGAGGAGTTGGAGCTCTTACCAAAGTGAAATGGAAAGAAAAAAGAGGGTTGTGCACTGCTTGCACTAATCTGTCCAGATTTGGATACTTTGTCTCATAGCTGCTATACGGGGCTTCAAAATATTTCTCCAAGTACTTAAGGGCTTAGAAAGATTAGGGAAGAGGTAGAGATGAAGATAGGGTAGTTGTTGAGGGAGTTTTGGTGCTGGAAGTAGTAGCAACAAGGTGTTGAAGTGGTGCTATTGCTGGCGGGTTCAGCAGGGTGTCTTCATTTTGTAGGGGATATTTGGGGGAGTTGTTGGATGATTTAGGTGCTTAGTTATAAATAAAACTTGTTAAGGAGAGGCAAGGGAAGGATTTTTGGGTGCTTTAGTGGTAGTTTGGAGGCTATGAACGTGGTGGAGTGGCCTGAGACGAGGATATACTAAATTCGGATTCAGCATGACACCTCTGATGGAGGGATGTTTTGAGAAACTTAGAGTAATTTTTGATGGAAGGTTTGTAAAAAGAAAGTGATAAGTACAGAGAGAGAAAGAAGATACAAAATTTGAGAGAAAGATACTTACTATGGAGGGAGATAGGGCCGGATTGGTGGGGGTGTTGCTAAATTCAGATTCAGCTTGGGTAGGGTTGGATAGATGGAGGTGTGAAGGGAGATAGAAAAGGAATTTGGAGATGGTTTATGAAGATAAAATGTGAGGAAGAGAGTTAGAAAGAAGTTTGCTAAGGTGGTTTGAATGGGGGAGGTGAATAGAGGGGGGTTATGGACATCCTAGTAGGGAGGGGAAGAGTTTGGAGTTACCAATGGGGTAAAAAAATGTCACAAGTTATAACCCCTTCCCTTTCACATTCCACTCTAATGATTTAATAAACCCATGGCTGTCAAAAACTGAAATAATGTTTAATATGGATGGTCAAACCTAGCTTAGTCAACCTAGGTTAAGTCCAACTACTTCTAGTTGGGTCAGATTCGAGTCGTTGCGGTTTAGTTTGACTAAGTTGGTCCGATTCACTAGAAAATTAGTCATTTGTGACTATTGAGGGTAGGTAGCACATAGAGATTCGATAGAGTGAGACACATGTATCATGTTTGTCTTAGACATAGTTTAGATCATGATCATGCATTAGGTCGAAAGAATTGGTCGAAATTGGATCTCCAATTTAAATTGGAATGGTCAACGGCTATAGGTGCTAAAAATTAAGTTTTTGACCCAAATATTTTATATTAAAAATAGAGCATAAGAAGATGTGTTTGAGTGGGATATGATAATCATAAATTAAGGTGGGCTCGTCTAGATCATGCATATAAAATTTGTTTGAAGATAATGACTAATGTTGTGCTCCTAAAAATTAAAGCTACGAAAAATATTTTTAAAGGATACTTTTGTTTACTTAATCCTAATTAATAATAAAAATAATAATTCTAAATATTATATTAAATTAAAATAGCTAAATCTCTGGGTGAGGGGGTTTACAATCAGAGCATGAGTACGTAACTACGTCCAGCCTATGCTGCAGCATCGACGATAGAACGCTATCTAGATCTCAATGGAATCATACTAACACACTTTTTCTATCATGTACTAAATTACAATGTTTTAAAAAAAGAATGAATAAAGAAGATAATCCAAACACAATCTAAAAGAAATGAAACTAGAACATGGCATAGAAATAAGAAATACTAGTCTAGATCTCTATAGATGTCACCTCTTGGTCCATATTGCAAGAGTAGTCCTGAATATAGCATTATTATGAAATCTAGGATCGAAGATAACAAATCCTAAAAATATTATCCAGTCAGGATGGAACGAGTACAACTCTAACAGTAGATCCAAATAAATGATAAAGACTATGAAACAGTAAATAGTAAAGAAATACATGATAAAGAAGTAAGAGCATGATGTAAACAAGAATCATATTATCATCCCTATCTTATGTTCTAGGAGAAGGAACAAGAAGTATATAAAGACCTCCTAGAGATATGAGAACTAATTATTGGGTCCATAATACCCTAAGACTAGTATCTTAAACTTCAACTCTAAATATCTTGTTACCTTAACTTATCTCTCATATAGTCATTTATACACCTCTATCACAGATATCTATGTATCTCATACTCTAATACCCTAAGACACTTGACAAGGATGCTATACTTGGCCCTAACACTAGTCATATACTCATGACATCCAACTACCATGCACTCATGTATCCTATTTATCCACACCCATCACTCTAGGATACTATATACATGGTGCCTATCTAAAATTTTGACACTATATAGACAAGACACTAACTCATGCAAATAACAATCATGGGATACTCTTCTACCAAGGTGTTCAATGATATCCTTTATTCCTAATACACTAGTCACTAGGTTACTCATATTTCATATATCTATGATACTCGAGATACCCAGTGTCACTCCCCATTCCCTATATACGTATTTGGAACATATTAGTTTCCCTGCTTATATTATTTCTTGCTTGCAAGGTCAATTAGGTTGCATATCTGGAGACTAGACCAACTCTTTGGTTCACTTGGCCCTTGGTTTTATTGTTGGGTTAGTTTAGGCATGAGAGAACCCATGGTCCATATCTCAACCCTAGCTATATAAGCTAACTTCTTTCTCTCTCTCTCTCCCCTTATTCTTTATTTCTTCCTCTTTCTTTTATTTCTAGGCAAGTACACCTTGCATACATGGAGAAAAATTATATTTTAATTCTTGCTTTTTCTTTGCATTTTATTAGTCTAATATGTTTACATTATGATTCTAAGCACTTTTAATACTTGGAGTTTTCGGTTTTGATGGATAGAATTTAGTAGATCTACATTTTTAGTTAAAGATTTTCATGGGTTCCAAAAGTTTTTTATTGGTTTTGATATATTAAACATGGTATTTTAGAGAACTCGTTTTTGTGGGTGATTGAGCATACCATTTCAGGTATTTTGGCTTTTGGTTCACTTGATTTGGAGTTAAAATAAAGTTTTATGGAGAAAATATTTTTTGATTTTTGGATCTTTTTTGCCATGGCTGAACTTGTTGTTTGGAGAAGATAAAGTGCTCATGCGGCCAGCACCATATGTGATAGAGAGTGATATATGACATGAGTGCTATGCGGCCTGATTTCTGTGTCGCATATACCTTCCAACATACGTCCATCTTATTGGATGCATGACTGATTATTACAAAAAGTATTCTAAGTGACAGAACTCCTAGTGTTTTATTCGCGAAACTAATGAGAAATTCGCTAAGTCCAAGAGACATCTATAAGGCAAGAAGAGTATGCGACAAGCAGACTTATGCGGCATTGGCACTATGCGCCTCTTCTCTTTGACGCATAACTCTGCTTCGTCTTTACACATTTTTTTATGATTTTGTCTTTTCTCTAACTCACTTTATGACTTGTCACATCCATCACTTCAGTCACTTCACTGACACGCACATCACTCAGCACTTGTCCCGAGGAGTAGACTTTGCCTTGACCCTTATTCGGCACCGACCCTTATGCAGCCTTGACCTATGCGACATTGATCCCATGCGTCCCTGGTTCTTATGCTGTCCCATGTACATATTTTATTATTTTTCTTAGTTGTATGTTTTATTGTATTTTGTGATTCTTTACGTGTTATAAATGATTGTAAATGTATGAGAACTAAGTGACCATGTGTTGTACCTGACTATATGCCTAACTCGACTATGAGTAGAAATAGACTATGCGGCCAAGTGACTATGACTACCTATGTGCCTGACTCAATCCATGTGTTGCTATGTGTTAGAACTCGTGATTTACAAATGTTAGTGACTTGACTCAACTTTTGGTATCCGTGCTGATACACTTACTACGTGCTATTTGTTCCTACGTGCTAAGTGTTCCTACGTGATTATGTTACATGTTTTACACCGAGGTATACCTACGTACTATGTGACATATGATATAATACAATTCCTCCAATATGGACATGATAGTTGGTTAATAACCAAGAGTGGCTAGGACTTGTGTTGATTGTTGCATCATGCTGGGGTGAATCCAAATTGAACTGCTAAGTGAAAAAGTGGATTCGTATCTAGCGTGTCCGTACTACAGTTCAACATGTAAGGGGAATAACATGTGACTATGCCATGTGATTCCAGCTAACCATAGGGTGAATTAGACAAATAAAATATGTAGAGCATTAGGAGGGACAAAATCCCAAGATCGTGCTTAACTAGCCACCCACAATCATATGGGGAGTGAAGGCTGGCCCCCATGGATATTATTTAAATTATTATTATTGAATGGCAATATCCGATTATTATAGTATACTATGTGTTCTATGCGATCTTAGCACGGTAGCCTTTCGAGGGACCGGTACAAACTACTATGTGCTACACGATGACTCATGGCTCAGCTAGTCCCTACTAGAACATTGCTCGACCTGAGAAATCATGTTATATGCATAATAATTCTGGGATAACCAAGACTCCACCTAGTAAGCTGTATAAGTGATTGGCCGATTATGTAACTGAACTTGATTATGCATTATACCTTATGTTAAATAGTTTAGGGATATGGACTATCATGGTGTGATGGTCTAACCCTTGTCCTTGTTTGGTTATAGGGTTAGATTGTTGTATCACGATAGGCTATGAACCGAAACTACGAGACATGACTATATATATATATATATATATATATATATATATATATATATGTTTATTCTTTCTAGTTTTGTTTCTTTATTCATGTTTCCTTTGTGGTACTTGCTATTTGGGGTCTAACACCACTGGTTTTGCATGGCCAGGTTTAGAGCTAGCACCCGAGGATTAAGCGTACTTCCCCTTGAATAATGGCGCGCACCAGACATATGGCTATTGAGGAACACGAGTGGGTTTCTTGATCACTACTCGTTATTGCACATTTTACTCTTTTGGGTGTTTAGCCACCGGCACTTGTTAGCCATAGATCTGGACATTTAGTCTTCTTACATGATTGTAATTAATCAGACTCTAGCTGATCATGGTCATGTACTTTTGCTACTCTGCCATCTTATTATTTTATGTGGCTGGTTTCCAGAATATTGTAGCAGGACATTTGGGATGCCTTACTTCCTTGCCATACATGTTCTATGCTACTATCCTTACTTGACAGATTGAGACAATAGATATTCTATGTGACTCTAAGTGACTTGCTTGTAGTATGCACCACCTTGTCTAGTTACAGCCGTGACTATCGTACGACGTTCTATACCTTGTACCTGGGAGCTGGCCATGTCCGTCTTCGTATTCCGGTACTAGGGCGTGACAAGATTTTAGTGGTGTCCCATGCAGGTCTGTGTTTTCAGACTTGTGGAGTGTTGTGGTTATAGGAGTCTCAATCAAATATGTCCCTTTGGTATCTTGCTTTGTCTTCCTCAATAACAATGCTTGAAATGTTCAAACTGCTTGCCTATTTGATCGTTCCCGTCATATTCTTGATATTTTTTGTCATTTACTTTAGGGCTTCTTCAGTTGCTGGAGTAGCAGGCATGGCAGGACAAGGTTTCCCTAGAAAATAATGGGAGGCAGCACCTGCTCAGAGTCAGATTTGGATAGAGCCAGTAGTTCAGCAAGCTAGCACGGTGGAACTGAAAGTTGGACATGATGAGCAACCAACCCCTAAAATTCCCGTACCCCGAGTAGTACCGACAGTGCCAACGGTACTTGATACCCCGACATTACTATAGATCCTTCTGGAAATGATGGCTATACAGCAACATTAGATGGCAGTACAACAATATCAACTGTTTCAACAACAAGAGCAGAATATCTTGTTGAGTCAGGGCTTACAGACGGCCTTGTAGAGAGGTGAAAGGACTGATTCGGGGGCTCCGGTTAGAGTTTGCTAACTTAACCCAAGGTATTTCGATGGCACGGAGGACACCATTACAACACATGCATGGTTGTAAGACATCGAGGTTATTTTGGCGGCAACAAAGGTCCCGGCCGATGAACAAGTTGACCAGGTCCGGCTGCAGCTTCAAGACCTTTTTCGTGATTGGTGGGCATCAGAGGAGGTTGGCTTGAGGCATCATATCTTTTGGGACAATTTTAGGAATCGATTTTGGGCTAAGTATTTTTGATTCATCGCACAGTATGAGCTCCAACTGAGATTTATCGGTCTCAAGCAGGCTGGTAGGACTGTGGATGGATATGTAGCCGAGTATTGCAGGCTGAGTAGATTTTCTCCGACTATGGTGGCTATGGAGTCAGATAGAGCAATGTGGTTCCAACAAGGACTTCCTCTGGAGATTATACAACTGGTAGAGGGGCACGACTACCAGACTTATGAAGAAGTATTAATAATAGCTTGGAGGTACGAGCTTACTATGCAGAGGTTATCGGCGAGGACGGGATGCCAGAAGAGGTCTCATGCTCAGAGTGGAGGAGGAGGTGGAGGAGTACCCCGAGCGTCAGCACCATTACCTAGCTTTCGTATCCATGATTCAGCATTGCAAAGGGCGGTAGTTTCAACAGTGACCGTACCAGCTCAGCAGCAGTCGAGGCATCAACAACACAACAACGCTAGGAAGCACTGGCGGATTGTACTTACTATGGAAAGGGAGGCCACACTAGAGATGTATATAGGACAACTAATGGGTTGTACATGAGGTATGACAGTCCAGATTACCGAATTGCCAACTATCCGATGATACAGAGGCCAGGAGGGCCAGTCCAACAGTTACCAGTACTGCCAACACCGGAGGAAGTCCAATAGAGAGGGCCAGCGATAGCAGTGAGGACATTAGCTTAGTGTCTGTTACCGACGCAAGCTCAAATGTACCATCAGCAGCAGAATTAATAGCAGGGCCAGCAGAGGCTACAACAAAGCTTCTAAGGGAGGCAACAATGAGGAGAGAAGTTGGGCCAAGGGCAAGCATTCACTTTGTCTTTGGAAGAAGCTTTGGCGTCGGGTGACATGGTGGTAGGTAACATCTCTGTCGCATCTTTTCCTACTGTAGTATTATTTGATTCCGGTATGTCTCATTCATTTATATCTGCATAATTTATGGCACTTATTGGATTAGATTTTGAGGCATTGCCAAAGAGGTTGAATATACTCACTGATAATGGGCTCGTAGTAGTTAGTAAAGTGTATATAGCGTGTCCAGTCATAGTGTGCGGGCATTTATTACTAGCACGGTCGATCGAGTTCCCTATGGTTAACTTTGACGTTATCTTAGGCATGGACTGGCTAAGAGATAATTATGCTATGATAGATTGCCATAAGGATATGATTTTTTTTAGTATCCAAGGTACGGAAGATTTTGCCTTTGACCGATCTGTAGGAGACCATTATGAAGAGAGAATCGCAGCGACAATGATAGCAGAGGAACAACTTTCCGAAATAGTCAAGGAGTTCCTAGATGTATTTCCAGAAGAACTACTAGGGTTATCCCTAGTAAGAGATGTGAAGTTTTGCATAGAGTTGATTCCCGGAGCAGGACCAATATCTTGTAAGTTCACCAAATGGCACCATCAGAACTAGATAAGCTGTTCCAATACGTAGAAGAACTGAAGGCAAAAAAGTTCATCCGAACTAGGGGATTATCTTGGGGAGCACCAATGGTCCTAGTAAAGAAGAATGATGGGTCGTTCTGGTTATGTATCGACTACAGACAGCTGAATGCAGTAACGATAAAGAACAAGTACCCATAACCAATGATAGATAATTTATTTGATCAGTTGAGCAAGGCTAAGATTTTATCCAAGATCTACCTTCGGTCAGGATACCATCAAGTAAGAGTTCGGGAGCAATATATACCCAAGACAGCATTTCGGTCATGATATAGGCATTACAAATTCTTAGTTATGCCATTCGAACTGACTAATGCTCCAGTAATATTTATGGATTTGATGAACCATATCTTTATGCCGTATGTAGATCAGTTTATGGTAGTTTTCATATATGACATTCTAGTATATTCCAGTAGCGGAGAGGAGTACGAAGAACATCTTCGGAAGGTCTTACAGATTCTAAGAGAATACCAGTTATACGCAAAGATCAGCAAGTGCGAGTTTTGGTTGGATCACATATCATTCTTGGGTCATATCATCTCGGGAGAAGGAGTGGCAGTAGATCTGAAGAAGGTTAAAGCCGTAAAAAGTTGGCCAGTTCCTATAAAAGTAGCAGATGTGCATAGTTTCCTGGGCTTGACAGGATATTACAAGAAATTCGTGGCAGACTTTGTCACGCCCCGATCTCCTGCAGGCAAATCGGCCGTTCCCGCTAGGTGGGAATCACCCTCGCCAGCGCTCCCGCGGAATGATCGCTTGACCCATCCGGGCGTGATGTCGCACGAGCGTGAGCCACGCCCGTGCAAGGCTGAGGTTCATTGGCTGGCGGTAAGAGTTCTAAGCCACAGAGTCGCACAGATTGTTCGAGTGCAGCGGAGTCATAAACGCATAGCGATTTGGTAACAGGTTCGCTGAGTCGACAATATAGCGGAAGCATTGAAACACAAGTTAAAGTAAAGCAACTCTTTTATTGATATAAATATGTGTTACAGGCGGCGTATAGTCGAGATTATAAGTCGCTCAAGCCTCTCTCTCTGGAACAGTAAAAGCGTGCCAAGTGGCTACAATTGTGGAATAATTGTACAGGCGATGATCCGACGATATTCACAACATTGTGTCTTGTATATGTGCTTCAGTCCCGGACGCACCGTTGCTTCGGAGTGATCTCCACACCTTGGCATGCACGAAGGAGGCATCCGCACCGAACGCGATTTTCCCGTACCCTGCATACAAACTGGTGGATTATCAGTACATTAAATGCACTGGTGGGGAAGCTACTCGCCCGCTCGACAAATCCAAACACGTAATACAGGTTTTGTGCACCAACTATTAAGTTATCTTTCTAGTTGCCTTAGGATCAGTTTCATGCAAACATTGAATAACCTAACGTGTCGGGCAGTGCGTCGTGCAACATGAGAGGAAACACAGCGAGACTTACCAACTTACCATTTTACCTTTCCTGTCCAAGGCAAACATTATAAATCTGAGCACGGGCAAGTATAAGCATTCAGGGGCATTCATAATGAAAACCAAGTTATAGTATATGCAACACGAGTACTTATTTCAAGATCGTTCAGGTGTTCAGTTTATTTGTTTCATGTGATACAATATCTCGCACGCGGATAGCCGCTAAGCGAGGATGACTTGTTATCTTTTATTCTTTACCAGCAAGCATGTAACAAGCTAAATACAAGGCAATCACTGGCATATGCCATAATGGACGGTATAGTCTTAGACGAGAATGGTATGCAACAAAGTACAAGAGGCGCTGCATGCCATTCCGCCGAACAAGAGACTAAAACAATTGGTCTCGCCCGGACCGGGATGATGCCAGTGCCCCGGCATCGCCCGCTAGACCGACCCTGTGCACAAGTTGTCCGTGATCGAACGGCATCTCGGGTAAGTTATCCATTTACATGGTTGGGGAAACAAGCGTACAAGACAAGAGTACAAGACAAGAGGCATGCTGTTGAGGCAACAATAGTACAAGACAAGAGGCATTGCCTTATTCATTTTGCATAGTCCTTCTGAACAATATTTTTGTATAACAGGGTGTTGGCATAGCCTCTATTACAAGGATTGAGTCAAGACAACGTACAAGCAGACAAGCATGTATTCTAAGGAACATAGGTAAACACGTTTGCTTGGGCCCGAAGGTAAACCGAGAGTTAGATTGTTAGGGGACTTGGCATGCGAGGGTCTGAATATAAGCAGTATTTCAATTTCCATGTTCTAGCATAGGCAATACAAGTTAGGATTATTCCCTTAGCTAGGTGCGTTGGATTCTTATTAGCATGCAGGGGGTGAATTACCTAGGGACTAGCATGAATATTCCAGATTTTATGTGTGCTGGCTAAGCAAAGACAAGTTCACCGTAGCCACCCACCTTAGCGATGATTCGCCTCGATAGAGCGATACGTCAAGCGAGCCTCTGAAAGCCCAACCCGGATTCCTGTAGGGACAAGTCTGGATATCCTTTTATTCTCGATTGAGGCAAAGCGGGTCTGGACAGTTGTACTTTTGCCGTTTGAGACGGCAGTCCGCTAGAACGGAACAGGGTGTTACAGACTTTGCAAGGATTTTAGCACCATTGACCCGTTTGACGCGCAAGGAGGCTAAGTTTGTTTGGTCCACGGAATGTCAGACCTTTGAAGAGTTAAAGAAGAGACTGATTTTAGCACCGATTCTCATTCTTCCAGTAGGTTCTAGAGGGTTTACAGTATATTGTGATGCGTCCGGCAAGGGCTCGGGTGTGTATTAATGCAACATTGAAGAGTGATAGCTTATGCGTCTCGACAGCTTCGAGATCATGAGAAAAACTATCCAACACACAACTTGGAGTTGGCGGGAGTGGTATTTTCACTGAAGCTATGGAGACACTACTTATATAGAGATCGGGTGGAAATATTCATGGATCACAAGAGCTTGAAGTATATAATCACCCAGAAGGACTTGAACAAGGGATAGATGAGGTGTCTAGAACTGTTAAAGGACTACGATGTAGAGCTCCAGTACCATCCAGGGAAAGCGAACGTGGTGGAAGGTGCTCTTAGTAGGAGAGGTAGTGAATATATGTTAACACCGCAGTGGCATATCTTGGAAGACCTACAAGTAATGGGTATAGAGGTAGTACTTTCGCAAGATGTGGGAGTATTAGCCAGTTTACATATTCAGTCTACCTTGGTTAAGAGAATTAAGGCATCTCAAGCAGAGGACCCGAAAGTTCAAAAGCTTCGGGTAGAATGTTAGTCTGGTTTAAGAAAGGAGTTGACAATTCATAAATATGGAACTCTTAGGCTTGGAAACCGTCTCTGTGTACCAGGCGGAGACATCCATCAAGAAGTCATGACCGAGGCGCACAGTTCTCAGTATTCGATTTATTCAGGAGGCACCAAGATGTACCAAGATATCAGACAATATTTCTGGTAGAACAGAATGAATAGGGGGATAGCATGATTCCTTTTCCGGTATTTGGTATGTCAGCAAGTGAAGGCCGACCAATAAAGACCAGCAGAATTATTACAGTCACTTCTTATCCCGGAGTGGAAATAGAAATATATCACAATAGAGTTTGTGATCGGTTTACCTAGATACCCGACTGGTCGTGATACAGTTTGGGTGGTTGTAGATCGTCTCACAAAAGTAGCTCATTTTCTTCCTTTCCGAGTAGGACAGTCCACATAGTAGTTGGCAGAAATATATATGTGATAGATAGTGAGACAATACGGTATCCTAGTGAGTATTGTATCAGATTGAGGCACTCGGTTCACTTCATATTTTTGGAAGAGCTTACACCAGAGTTTGGGTACCAAGTTGAGATTCAGTATTGCTTACCATCATCAAACAAATGGACAGTCAGAGAGAACCATCCAGACATTGGAAGATATGCTACAGGCATGTACCTTAGATTTTAAAGGGTCTTAGGAAGATCACCTTCATCTAGTCGAGTTCTCGTACAACAATGGTTATAAGGCGAGTATTCAGATGGCACCCTTCGAGGCTTTATGTCATGATCTGTACCCGATATAAGGGTACGAGACGTGGGTACGTCCAGCCTATGCCGTAACATCGGCAGTAGAACGCTGTCAGGATAAACTATCTATCTAGCAATAATGATCATCAAGATATATAATGCCACTAATAAAATATAAATACTCAATTATAGATCTATAAGATGGAACAATGCACAAATATGATAAGAAATCGAATAGTCAAATACAACTCATAAGATAAAATATAATCCAATGAGTCATAAAAATAATAAAGAATACTAATGTCAAAAGCTGGAGAAAAATCCAGTACAATAAACCTATCTACTGAGCTACATGTAATGGGTCATCTGTCTCAATTGGGATGAGTCCCTCCTGAGCCAAAGTCTCGGGCTCTAGGCCAACTATGTTCTAAGGCCCGTAGTGAGTGGGATACCACTCCTCAGTGTCATCTGGAAAAAATATATCCAGTCAGGAAAGGAGCAAAGTATATCTCTAAAAGCAGTTCCAATATGTTACAGTAAATAGAGAGCATCAACATGAGAAACAGAGCTTGGCAGAAAAATACTGAAATAAAGAAATACGAATATACATACAAGAGATACAAATATTATATAAGGAATAAGAAATACAACTATTTATGTGAGTGAGCACCAGTGACAACATGTGATCGACTTGGGTACTGCTCATGAACCACGGGCCTGGCAAGTCATACGTACGACGTATGATTAACACAATTCAAGAATATCAAGAACTCTGGGAGAATGATCACATATCTATACTAAATACTCTCCGCCCGCAACTGGTATAGTAGATCCAACCATGGCACACTATAACACGGGATTCTATGAGAAGTCACGACTCTTCTCATGAATAAGTGTCCATACTCGCACAAGAACAATAGGGTCGCACAAGAGATACGCTAGGAACTACCAAGAATAATATCTCATTACAGAATCCAGGAATACCAATCCGTGTAACTAAGTGTCAGAAAAGTCAATAATGTCTATACTAATACAAGAAACATAGAGGATATCATAAATGAGAAACTCTTAGAGAATATACTTGCCTGAAATTCGGCGAATAATATCGTAGATGTCCAAAATAGTGCCTCGGAGACCTAAATATGGAATGTCATATCAATACAATGTTTTAAAATAAATACAAGTTAAACTAGTCAAAATCTAGGTCATAAAGCCATTTCTAGGTAAAATAGTCAAACTAGGTCAACACTAGGTCAAACTAGTCAAACTTGGTCAAACTAGCTATTTTTAGGTTGTATGAGTAATCTCTAGGTAAATGGGTCCATACACTATGTAACAAGGCTATACTAGCTATATTAGGATACTTGTGTATCCTAGCTAAATATTATCATAAAATACTCAAGATACTATATATAAAAGATATAAGTATCATTATATCTAATACTACATAGATACCTTGGCTTTGAGCCAACTTGGTATCACACTAGCTACACCCTCTATTGATTCTTAATACTCAAACTTAGAGTAAACTCCAAACCTTACATTACCTTGGTAACACAAGGTAATTCTAAACTAGACTTAGTTAATACCCTTATTACTAACTAACTAGTGCATACATATATATACCATCCCAATATACACTAACTCATAAATATCATACTATAGATACAAGATACAACTAACTTACTATATTAGCTAACTATTAACTAAATAACATAACTCAACATCTAACATTAGCTAACACATTAACTGAAACTTAACATTTAATAACTAGAGTATATGTATACAAACATATATACACTAAATACTAACATCTACTACTAACCAAACTAACTATCATCCTTAACTTATCTGGGTGCACCCCTCAAGTCTCAAGCAGTGCCCCCCCTTTCAGTCTAGTCTTTCATCAACTCACTTTCAACTGATACTCTAGGTAACTGATACTATCTATCCTACACTTCACTTAGTGTTCCATACAATACTAAACACACACCAAACTGTCACTTAGCATTCACCCATGATACAGACTTACTGCAACCAAAAAACAGCACAAGCCCTTCACCCTCTTACTCAAACACTCTCTAATCACTTTCCTCACACATACCTGAACTCGATCCCCTCGAACATCACTTGCTGCCAGAGCCAACTTGCACTACACATGTACACAAGTCTGTGCATAACTTGGCACATGCAGCAGCAAGTGCAGTCCATCATGGACTCAAAGCACCGAGATATCTACTTTTCAAGGGAGTGAAGAAACTTTGCCCAAAAGGTTAATACAAATCAGTATTTAATATTTTTGTTACAGCTGCTAGCATCCTCTTCAGACCCGAGCTTTAGCTCTCAACAGCAGGTGCAACTCTTGCACTGTTGTTGCTATCACAGTTTCCCTCCATCAGTCTACACTCTGATACCACACTACAAGTAGTCCAGAATACATATATACATAGATATATCACTGACAAGTATATAATACTTAGATAAATAGATATACATCAAAATATACTCCTAATAATGCAATTAGATATGAAGGATATCAATTAGAGTGGAGAAAATTAATATAGCAATAAAATAAATACTTGGCGTGCATCGTACCGTATCACACCAAATCTATAACACGCTTGCGATACGCTACCAAGGCTTGATCCAATGTATCCCAAAGGATACAAGCAAGTCTAATAGCATCATTATAAGCAATATACAATGCTATCTACTCAACTACGTGTTCGTGTCAAAATATGGTATGATCAAACCCCCGTATCGAAGGAAAATGCCCCTAAATTAACCTGTATCACCAAAATGTCATGATACAGCCTACACGTATCTATTTTTGGATACGATACTAGACTCACACAATCAAACATATGTCCATTTGGTCTAATTGACCAATTGACAAACACAAGATGTGTTAATTTCAGAATTTCTCCAAAATGGACACAAAACACATCATAACTTTCTCCATGGGCCTCCTATGAACCTAATTCCAAATCCAATGGGTAGCCTTAGTACATGAAAGGATTCCTAATAATTAAACTATAGATTTGGAGTCTAATTAGAAGGAAAATTCTGAGATGTACCTATTGGAAGATGGATTCCCAATGCAAGTCTCTAATTGGAAGCAAAGAGTCCTCAACTTGTGCTCCTTCCTCTTCCTTGGAGATCCTTGCCCCCTCCTTGCTCTAATAGCCTCTAATTGTGAGTATATAAGGAATTGGGAGAGAATTTTGGTAGGGATTGATGTAAGGATGAAGGAAATTGGAAGAGAGAAATTCTAGATCTAGAATAAAATAAAATGAATGAAGAGAGAGACTCTCTCCTATCCCCCTATGGCCGGCCCCTTACCCCCTCTCCAAAAAATTTGTAAAGTCCAAAATACCCCTTGGGGCTTGTCATAAAGAAAATGATTAAGGAAGGAAGGTTCTACTCCTAATGGTTTGACTAATTAATCATCAACTTAATGAATTGGGCTTGTTTGTTGGGCTCAAGTCTAACTAAAAATAATGTTGGTCCAAGTGTCATGTCTAATCTACTTAGGTCCACTAACAAAATTCCAAACTATAATGTAACATCTAACAATAAAAAATAGTACAAGAAATAATTATACAATTCAAAGATGAAACTACCCCTAGGAAATCAAAGAAGAACAAAAAAGAACATACCTCAAGGTACAAACAAATATGGGTAACGCTTCCGTATTTTATCCACCCTCTTCCAGGTAGACTCACCCGGAGAGTGATGCCTCCATACGACACGTACCAAGGGAATGGTCTGGTTCCTCAATACCTTCTCTCTTTGATCCATAATCACAACTGGCTGCTCTGGAATAACAGTTTTAATAATTGACAAAAACTATGAAACAATAATAGTAATAAAAATAATATGGTAATGAACATTAAAGTAATGTACTCGAATAAAGGAAACAAAAGTAATGAATGTGCCTTAAAATATTAGTAAGATAATATGATCGGCTTGGGCCTAACATGGGCTATATATAAAAGGTGAGCTAGCGTGCTCACACGTGAGTTGCATGATCTGCTAACTATCGCGGGCTACACTATATCACGGACTAAAAGGTAAGATCACATATCCACTAATATCTCCCCATCCCCCGACTAGTATACGGATTCGAATCACGACACTTTATAACACGTATATCACGCTGCATGGTCTATAATATCATGTACTATGATTATGGTCTATATAATCACGAAGATATTACTGTAATCCTGAGTAATCATGAAGCTCGACACGTGATCACTGAGTTATCATAACAATAACATCTCAAGACCAAGATCCACATATACCAATCCGTGTGACTATTGTGTCAGGAATCAAATATTTTAATACTAAATACATGAAACATAGAGGCTGTCAAATAAGAAAACTATCAGAGAATATACTCGCCTATGTCCGGAGTAAATAATGTCACTCGGTGTCCAAACTGGTGTCACACACACCTAGATATGAAGGAAATGTCAATTTGGGGATATAAAGTGAGAAATGAGCTAAATGCATTAGAAAATGCTCTCTAAGTCAATACTAGGTCCAACTAGGTTCATGCTAAGGTTATTACTCTATAATACCTTATACTAGTTATACTAGGTCTCCCCTTAATTAATAACTTAACATTACTATATATATATATATATATATATATATATATATATATATATATATATATATATATATATATATATATACTACTAGTCATAGCTAACTTATACTCATAAACTTAGCATTCTATGATACTTACATGTCCTAAATATATATACTAACTAATGCTTCTAACTGATACAACATTTACTTGTACTAGAACAACCCACACTTGATATATTTACTCATTTTCTCAGTTGAGCTCTTCCTTCCTTAACTTCCAGATAATCACTACTACTGCTTGTTCCCTGACCTTAGCTCACTGAGATACTCTTAATACTTGTGAACACCCATGACTTGCACAAGTCGACTGATATTAGTATCTGATACTCAATAACTAATTTCCCCCAATGATCTGATACCCGAAAAAGCAACTGACACATGAGTCTTCATACTAGAATCACCACAACACACTACTGATACATACACAATTAATCTATACTTGTATTCACTAAAGACACACATACATACTAGTTGATACACTCCCTTGCAAGGATACCTGACCTCCTTATAGTCCATATCCAACCTTTACTTCACTTGCTGTTAAATTGATATCCTGCATCCTCCTATTTAAGTATCAGTTTAACTCACATTCATGCAACAATGGAAAGTACCTAACACCACTGCCATCATTCACTTGCACACTTCACTGACACATTAACTTACCTTCACTAATAAACCACACTCTATGCTCACACAGATACACACAAATTCTAAACTCTCACAGGTACACTCATATCATACAAGCACTGCTATCTGCTACTGCTATTGTTGTTGCACACTACTGCTACAGCTGATGCTACTGCATCACCTAGCTGTTGCTGTTGCTGGTAATACTGCTATGCTTCTTGCTGCTGCTGCTGTATCTCTATTGCTACACTACAGTCCCCCTATTGCTCTCTTCACTCCTCATCAGTGATTTGTTGTGGCTGCTGCTACCAAACCTTGATTATGGTCTACTGCTCGAGCCTCCCATGACTGCAGGTATGCAGTCTCAGTCACCTGGACTAGAGGGACTGTATTGCTCCCCCTAACCTTTTTCAAGGCCAACCTTAAACCCACACAAAGCACCATGCACTAATGTATACCCACAGCAGTTATAGCTGCTACTGCTGCCTGCATAACCCCAGTAAACCCTTACTTTGCCTCACATACACCAACAGTCCACTCATAACTGCCCCTCACTGCACATTGACCTTATACAGACACTTAACAGTGCACACTCTTAACTATGCAGGAACTTGCACAGTTGCCTGAGCTCGCCACTTCACTATCAAGTGAAAAAACCAAGGCCAACCCCCATATATATATACACACATAATAGAGACATAAAACCAAACACCTATAGTGCACAATTTTGGGTACTTATGATTCACATCCAAATGAATTGTCAAAACCCATAATTCTCTATAATAATACTTCCTACTTATCAAATATATCATAATATTACTAATGTAACTTGCTACAATAAAGATTGAAGAATAATTATACATAATACTCAAAATAGAGCCCCGTATCATACGGTATCGTACCGTATCGTGATATGGCCTACTCGTGTCCAATTATGAACATGTATCTAATCTCACAACCCTGATCTAAGTCTAGTATAACTAAATTAGGCACATAACACACACACTTGATCTGTCAATCTCGTAATTCCCCCAAAATATATACAAATACCTATCTAGAGACCATAATTCTCAACCAAATAGCTTAGAACTTGTTTCTATAGGTAGTCCTATACCATTGGGGTGTTCCTAGGATCAAATGCATAATTAAGAAGCTACAATGAAGAGAAATTCAGAATTTACCAATTGAAAGATGAATTCCTTATGAAATGCTCAATAGACACGATCTCTACACCAATGCTCCTCCTCCTTGTGCTCCTTGCTTCTCCAAGCACCAAGGCTCCTTAAGGGAAAAAAATGAGAGGGATTGTGAAGGAATTGAGAAAGGAATTGATGGAGGGAAATGTAAGAAATTGGGGATCTAGAATTTGAGATCTAAATGAATGCAAATAAAGGAGGAGAGAGAAAGAAGACCCCCCCTATGTATGGCCGGCCCCTTCCCCCTTCCTCAAGTCACATGCTAAAGTTCCATTTGCCCCTACATGATAGATTATGAGAAATAATTAATGATGGATATTTAAGGAAGTTTCTACACTAATACAAATTAAGCTAGTTCTCCTAATTAATTAGTGTGAATGGGTTTATTGGGCTTGGTCCATGTTGGTTCCCTACTTGTCATGACAAGTCTAATTGGGTTTACAAGTGTCAAGTCTAACTAATAGGCTAGTCCACTAATAATAACTAAAAAGCACAACCACCCATATTAATTATTAGCACTATATAAACAAATATTAATCTCTAAAAATAATTATAAGCAAATTAACTAAAATACCGTCATCTAGAAATGTTTTAATGACACCAGGGGTGCTTAATTCTTGCTTGGCTATGTAGGTCATACTGTTGTCAACTTACGACATACTTTTCGTTCCACAGAAGGAGGTCAAGGGCCAAGCACTGGCTGACTTCCTAGCATCCCATCTGGTGCCATAAACGTCAAAACTCTATGAAGAGATCCCAGATGAAGTGGTGGACTCCAACATGACAACGACAAAGGCCGTTGATCGAATGTTCTTCGATTGCACTTCCAGAATAGGTCCCAAAGGCAATATTACCGTTGGGGTCGGGATATTACTAATTTCCCTCGACGATCTGGTTATCCACCGCACTTACTCTCTTACAGAGATATGCTTCAACAATATTGCAGAATATAACGCTCTCATTATTGGGCTCTAACTCGCTAAACAAGTAGGAAGGGACCACTTAGAAGCCTATGGCGACTCTAAACTGATAGTCAGTTAGGTCTCGGGTGAGAACAAAGTCCAACATGAGTATTTAATCCCCTATTACCAAGCCGTACTAAGTATTATCTCCATATTTGATGGATTCTTCATAGATTACGTGCCCTGACTGTAAAACATCTAGGCTGATGCCCTGGCCGGCCTCATCGCTTCTTTGGCCGTCTCGTTCAATACTCATCAGTTAATCACTGTGGTCAGCCAAGAACTAGTTTGTCCAAAAAATAACATATGTATATGTCTAAGTTACTTAGCGAAGGTAGACAAAGGCATCTTGGACTAGAGACTCCCAATCATCGACTATGCAGTCTATGGAATTCTCCCCGAGGACCCGAAGAAAGCCACTTCTATCATGAGACATTTCCTTCGGTTCTATTATGATACGGCTACAAAAATAATATATCTATTTTCCTACGATATTCTTCTTCTACGATGCCTATCGAATGCAGAGGCAAATCAGGCACTCCGTGAAGCTCACGACGATCTTGGCGGTGCACACCAACCTGAACCGAAGCTACAGGATCATCTCTGGAGAATGGGTTATTATTAGCCGATAATGGTAGCAGATGCCGTCGACTATACAATAAAGTACCGAATGTGCCAAATCAATGCAGATTTCATCCACCATCCCTCGAAATTCCTACACCCAACGGTAGCATCTTGGTCGTTCTAAGCATAGGAAATGCACATTATTTGACCGATTAGTGCACCTTCATCTAAAGGACATCGGTTCATTTTGGCTATCACCGACTACTTCTTCAAGTGGGTGGAAGCCATACCACTCACTGAAGTGAAGACATCAAAAGTGATCAGCTTTGCCAAGCATCATATTATATATCGATTCAGACTGCCTCAGAGGATTATCCACGACAATTGTCCACGGTTCGCAAGCCACATTTTCTACCAGTTTTATAATAAAAACTAAATCTATAACGTAGCTTCGACTGCCTACAACTAGGCCGCCAATGGTCTGGCAGAAGCATTTAATAAGATCATCATAAATCTCCTCAAGAAGTTTGTGTCATCCAACAAGCGCGATTGGAATGAGAAGTCGGGCGAATTTCTCTGGGCCTATCGTACAACGGTTCGGACTTCAACCGACAGTACACCTTTCTCTCTGGTCTACGAAAGAGATTTATGCTCCCTCTAGAGGTCCAAATTTTCTTACTCCGGGTGGCCCTCTCCAACCAGTTGACAGACGAAAGAAACTACCGCCGAAGGTTACAAGAGTTGGAAGCGCTCGACAAGAAATATCTGTTATCTCAACAGCACATTAAGTTGTACCAAGAACGCCTCTCGGGTGCTTTCAACAAACGAGTCTGGGAAAAAACTTTCCAAGTAGGTGATCTCCTCTTATCGGTGAGAAGACCGATGGTTATGACACAAAATATGGCCAGCAAATTCTAAGCCAAATGGGAAGGCCCTTTCATCATGGTGACAATATACTCCAACAGTCCTACATGCTTGCAAAACTCAATGGAGACATAAAAATGATGCCGATCAATGGCAAGTTTCTCAAAAGATATTATGTCTAAGAAAGACTCATATCTCCCTCATCCCCATCGAGTTTCTATGCACAACATGTACCATTTTCCTATAAAATATTATAAAAGACACTATCTGTATTCAGGAGTCCTGAATACGCAATAGATATTGGATCCTCCAAAGCTTTCTAGTAGACCAACTCTCAGATCTATCTATACCCTCAGGTAGACCTCTTAAAATTTAGTTCGTTTGGTCATCAGTTAACGACCATAACATCTCTGAACTATGGTCCTAACATTATTTTCACAGTAGAGTTTGCCATATCTATATTACCTATGAGCAAACCTCTAGATTTTGACTATTGTACCACGTCCATCATACCTCTGATATTAATAGTCAACAAAACTTATCATCCGTACTTAACTATAGGTACGCCAGCGATGATAAGTCTACAAAACCTATCACTTCCATATCACCTTTGATAGGATTTTAGCCTCAAACTTATTACTTGCACTTAAAGTGCGCAAGAAGTAATTGGTCCAACAAAGATGTCCTAGTGGGATAATCTTGACAACTACGGTATCGTATCATGTCCATATTACCTCTAGTACAAATATCCGAAGTTCACACATAATTGCACAAAAAGAAAAGATTTTATTTCTTTCACATAAAGGAAACTAAGAGAAAACTACATTTGAGGATTCACTAAGTACCTCAATTAAAATCTAGCAAGACAAAAAGTGAAAGAAAAAGAACGCAAAAAGAACCTACTGATGCTACTGATTAGAGCACAACTCTTTTATGCGCCCACAAAGCCGGGTGATGTTGTTATCTAAGCACGCCTTGTCTCGTCACTCGACTTCTCTATTCATGGCCTCGGGATCTTCATAACGAGCAAAAGCCTTATATTTATCTTTCACCTTCTATAAGGTGACTTTAACGGCATCAGTTTTCTTGGCCGCTTGGTTTGAGTGGATACGGATGGCTTCCACCTCTTGTTGGGCTCCCCGGAGATCATTCCCCAGCCCATTAAGCCAGACCTGGAGCTTCCTCATCTCCTCCGTTACTTCGGCCGCCTCCTGGGTCAGGATATTTTGCCTAGTGAGGTAACCCCCCCTGAGACCATTCAGTCTGTCGCCTCCTCGTACAGACCGTGGAGGTCACACAGCAAGCCCTCCTTAGATGAAGCATAAAATGTCTTCTCTATATTTATGGCCTCTAGAAGCTGACCATACCCATAGGATACTAATCTCCCAATTTCTGCTTGCTGGTACTGCTGCAATTCCTTTAGATACTGCTTTATTTCGATCACCTCCTGGCCCAGGAGGTCAGCCGTCTGTTCAAATCCTGGAAGGATCCTTAGAGACTCGACCTGGCCCATGGCAAAATATTTAGCCCAAAAAAAGAATATGTTCTTCCCAAGCTCGGATTAACTCAAAGAATGGTAGTGGTCCGCTTCGACCAACAGGATTTTGAGGAGATGCTCTCGGAGGAAGAGCTAGTCCTTCGTTAAGGCTAGCAAAGCCCAAGAGGACCTGCAGGACGTGGGTAGAAAAGGCTGTTGTGCCTCACCCAACTGCGGATTATGTGCTCCCTGTCTCTCTTTGATACTGAAGATGCACAACGTACGTCCACTGAGGCTGTCCCCGCTCAAGCAACATCCTTGACTGAAAAAGATAATGCTCAGCACACAAACTCTGGTAGAGGAAAACAATACGTTGCCAAGAGTTTCAGGGTTGATGCACAGTCCATACGGCCACAATGAGGATACAAAGAAGAAAGCAGTATGCGGCTTCCAGCTCAGCCGCATGCCTCTTTGACACCCCCAAAAGCTCTGTCTTTGACAGAATCTCATCCGACCATGCTTCCATAAGCATCTTTGGGGGAAATTAAAACTTGGACTCTTCATACTATGCGCCTGCGCGTGATAAGTCGAAGAAGTCTAGGGCAGTGTGAGCTCGTCAAGCTGAAGCAACTGCCCATTTGGCTGGACGTCAGTGGGCACTACTAACCATTATGCGGCCCCTGATGAAAACCTATATAGACCGCCCCTTGCGTCCAGCCAGCAGTGACAAATGGGCAGGGTGCGTCTCAAAAGTCTTCTACTGATAATCAGGGGAAAGTTCTTGTACGAAACCTAGATAAGGAAGCAAAAGAAACACCAACACACCTGTGTGCTCGGTCTACCCGTGCTTACGAAAATGGTGCAAAGGTGAATCAACCCTCGCCTAACTTGCATGACATGATCAATCACAAGTACAAGATGAGAGAGACAACCATTGCACATGGAGTATCCTCCCCAGGATATCACTACATCAAAATTATTATGAATTGCTGCTGTAATAAAGTGGCGGTACCCACAAACAGGCAGTCAGCATTCCAATGACTACATCCGAAGGCACCTAGCCGTCAATAACCCAAAAATCAGGTACAAACACCAAAGGAGGAGGAGCTACCATTCACCTCATGTTACTCTACTCAGAAGGACCCTTCTACCGTGCGCGGAAGGAAGCCAAGCACCTCTAGTCCGTCCCTCTCAACCATCGCATTGAGAAGGCGACTATAAGGAGGACCAGTAGTGGGACCTACGAAAGGTGTTTTCCAAGGTACCCGCTCGAAGAAAAAGCTATTACCCGCTGGGGGTAGTTCTTCCTCAGGACCCCTGGGGGTTGCACAATCTGGGGGCAGTGATCCCCCATACCTATACAATAATCTGGCGTTCGAAGAAGGCAATGATTCCCATGTAACAGACTCCGATGTCCCTGGGGGTGGCCACCCTCGTCAAGATGACGTAGCCTCCTATGTTAGGAGTAGTATTTTCTCCGAATCTGAGGAGAAGGTGACACTACCTAATGACCACTCCCGACAAGAATCTGAAACGAAAGTGCGGCATCCACTGTCCCGTATATCTCTTCCCATGTGAGGATTGTATATATGGCAGGGGACGATCACGAAGGCCCTAGCGACCGACAATGCCTCGAGGATCTTAAGGCCATGATACAGATGATGAGTTCATTAATGCAAGTCCTGACCCAGACCATGCTGGAAATTAAAGAAAATATAGCTTCCTAACCAGCAAGGGCTTTTGGATAAGAAAGCTTGGACCCTAGGACCAATGTGGACTCCGACGCAACCGCTCCGTCCATAGGCGATAATTACTCTCTTCCTGGCTCATCTTTCCCTTCCGTAGGAGATGAAGCAAGAGAAGCAATGAGGGAAGTCCGGGAACTCCGATCTCGCCGAGATTCCATGGGCAGCCGAGACTCACTGCATGAGCTCGGGATACGACAACTATACCCCTACAAGGGAAGAGATATGCCGTACCCGCCCATGTACAAGCCCTTTAACTTGAATCCATTCAACGGGAAGACCTCCCCCCTGTCAATACACAATTTATTTTAAGAATTCAATAGGGCACCTACCTCGCAATGACATACTCCTCACCAAGATCTTTGTGGAGGCATGGTTCAGGGTAGCATTCGACTGGTTTTGCAGCCTATAAGATAACTACATCTTATCGTTTGACGACCTCAAGAGTCTTTCTTTCAAAAGATTCTATAACGGAGGAAGCGACATGACGATGTCCTCCCTGATGGATGTTACCCAAGGGAAAGGTAACTTGCACGAAATTATATCGAGCATTTCTGACAAGCAGCGTGAAGGTTGCCCCCAGGCAATCCCAAGTCGATACTGATGGACATGTGCCGTAGAAACTTACTTCCAGCTATCAACCTCTGGAAGGACGACGATTAATTTAAATAATGAACGACGTTCATCATAAACGCTGTCAGCACTGAGAAAAAGGTCAGGGATGCCTAGATCTTGGAAATTCAGATCCCAGTTACCGATGATAGAGAAAAATGTCCCAACAATAACAACAGCAGAAACAGCAGCCATGATGGAAAAAGGAAGCATGCCTTAGTAGCCAATTTAACCAAGAAGCCCAAGCACAAGTTGGCTGAGGTTCCAAAGCCCAAGGAGACTTACTCCTTTGAAGATGACAATGTCATGTCCATCTTCGACGTACTGATGAAGGGTGGTAAGCTTCGACTCCCCAACGTTTAGGCAGCCGAGGTAAATAACTCAAAGTACTGCCATTACCATCGTTACATCCATCATACGATACAGGACTGCAACATAATAAAGCGATACATCCAGCGTCTGCTCGATACCAAGGCCCTCACCTTGGATATCGATGAAAAGATGGTTACTGCTATATGGTATCGCTCCAGTTCGGCAACTTCCTAGCAACATAAGCCCAAGATAGGGTAATCCAAATTCCCCTGGCAATGATGGAGATCGTCAATCTTCTGTCAGTTCATGACCAAATGGCCGGGCTGATACCTCTCACCACGCCACATGGGGAGGTTATGTGGGTTTACACAGATCTTGCTCCAGATCTTGGGACCTAAGTCCCCCAGTGGGACATCGTAGACATGCTACGATATTGTACTATGTCCATATTACCTCTGGTACGGTATCCAAACCTCACACAAACAATTGGAAACGAATGGAATAATATTTATTTTTTTCCGTGAAGAGAAATTGAAAGCAAAACTACATTAGGGGATTCTCAAGGTCCCAAGCTCGAAGGCAAAATGGGGATACAAAAGAGCAAAAGAAGAACTACTGGTGCTATGAGGCAGAGCATAACTCTGCTATCCGCTCATGGTGATGGGCAATATGGCCATCCCGGCACACCTGGGCCCAGCGTTGAACCTCTTGGGCCATAACCTCGAGATCCTCATAGAGGGCGTAGGACTCATTTTTGTCCTCCAACTGTTGCACCAGAACCACAATGTCAGCCATATTTTGTGCTACCTAGCTCGCTTCGGTTTGGATAGCCTCCTCCTCTTGCTGGGCCTTTCGCAGCCTATTCCCATGCACGTCAACCTCGACCTAGAGCTTCCTAATTTTTTCAGTCAGGTCCTTTTGCCGGGAGAGGCACTCTTCTCTGAGGTCGCAGTCAGTCATGCTTCTCCAACAAATTCTAGAGATCATGCTGCAAATACTCCAATGGCGAAGCAAAGAAGGCCTTCTTTTTTGCCACCTTCTTCAAAAATTCATTATATTTATGGGATATCAGCATTCCCATATCCGCCTTCTGGTACTAACGCAGCTCCGTTAGGCATTTCTCTACCTACACCAGTCTATGGCCCAAAAAGTCGGCCATCTATTCAAAACCGAGGATACCCCTCATAGAGTGGACATAGCCCTCGGCAAAGTGCCTTGCCCAGGTAATAGATTTATTTTGCTCCAGTATACCCTCAATCCCTTGTTTGAAGAACATGTGGAAGCTCTGAATGGAGAGCTTGACGTTCTCGTCAATCTCTTCCAACGTAGCCGGAGTCAGAGGCGGCGGGATTGAAGAAGAGGTTGCAGGTGCAGCAAGAGGCACAACGATGTTCGAAAACCTTAAAGGCAAAGCAATAGTAGAGGAGAAACCAGCAGTCCTATCTGTGATCCAATCTTTCATGGACGTACGAAATGCCTGGATACCAGGCAGCTGAACCACGGACGCCGGAGTAGTACCGAGACAGGGGACAAAAGTAATGGGGCACCTCACCGCATCGGCTCCCACTATTATACCATTCCTAGACTGAGTCACGACAGCTTCAGAAGGTTGCCCAGCAATCTCAAGGACCTCATCGCGGCAACTTACTACCTCGCTATCCAAAGAGGCTTCAGCCGCAGAACACCCGGCGACAACAGTTAGAGGAGGAGCTGCCACACCAGAAGGTCCTGTAATAACAGAAACCTCCTCCGTCACAGCCTCAGTAGGGGCACGGCGGGATGTTCCTCACCTCTAGAAAATTGAAGAAGCGACTCAGACCTCCCCCTAACGAGCTCATTGTATACTTCTTCTACGATGCCTTCCTCCGCGGTCACATCCACGATCTTCGGGGGAGAGGTAGGGTCTGAAGAATCAGAAAAACCAACAATTAACTTTGCTAGAGAATGTAAAGCTGAAGCCAAAAAATCTTTTTTCTAGAAAAGTTACAAAATAACATACCCGGAGAAGACAACGGGACCTAACCCTCGTCTAGTACGGTCCGAAATTCCTCCAGATAACCGAAGTCATCCACCAAGATAGAGGAGGTAGTCGGTTTCACCAGCGACTACCCCAGGACATATCTACCAGAGCCTTCGGGAATAGGCTTCGTGGCCTCGGACCCAGGGGAAGCGATCTCTTCATCCGGCTGCGCATAAGAAACCTTGGCAACCATAGACCGTTGGGGTCGGTCCCTCTCTTCTTGTGTCTGCAAGTTTTTAAACAGACCAAAAGAAAGATATTTATAGAGGGGACAGGAAGAATTAAACTAAGAGGTCGCGCAAATACCACCACAGCATCTTGGATAAGCTCTGGGTCAGAAGCCACTGGGGCCAAGGGTCCTGCCTCCTCCACTTCTTTTGTTCCTTCTTCTTCATCCCCAGTCGGCATAGGGGACTTAACAGTAACCCACTTCCTATAACGCGGCCTCGTAGTCACGGATGGTTCCTGCCTTCTCTTTTTGGATGGAGGAATCCATATCAGGGAGGCCTTGCGCTTTATTGGAGAGTTCATTGGAGGCAATG
Organism: Iris macrosiphon; assembly: GCA_036927795.1. Classification (NCBI taxonomy): domain Eukaryota; kingdom Viridiplantae; phylum Streptophyta; class Magnoliopsida; order Asparagales; family Iridaceae; genus Iris; species Iris macrosiphon. Next base: position 56,362,691 of record JAYESA010000003.1, read on the forward strand.
GGTCATAAGAAGCATTCTCTTCCCCAGTCGTTGAGTCAGAATTGATAAGCACAGCCTTCCCCTTGCCTTTTCCCCGACGTTTCTTGGACTCCCTGTATCGGGACTTCAGCTTAATACCCGTGATAAAGTTAGTGTCCCGATCAAATCCAAGTGGAGGCACATTCATGGCTACATAAAATAGAGACGATGCATGGAGGATATGTACAGGGACTTTAACATCGGGCAGGATAATTAGACCTGAGTATTGGTGGCAAAGTAATAATCCAAGGCTCGGGCTCCATCAAGAATGCTACCTTCAAAACCAAGACATGGGCTTGGATTGCTCAACATGAGTTGGCTATAGCCAAACTGACGAGCAAACCTACTCTGCAGGTAAGATTCCAAGAAGACGAGGTTCTGGTTTCGATATACCAAATAGGAAGGCCGGATAGAAAGTAACCAGCATAGGACCTTCAGGGACAGAACCTGACGGTCAATACCACCATCACACTGAACCCTATTCACTTCGTCCTCTGTGAACTTTGGGACCGAAACAAAAAAGGAATAGTCATCTACGCAGGCGAGTGCATGCCAACAGAAGGGAACCTCAGTATGAACCTAGGGCATCCCACTGTACTGGCAAATAAAAGTATTAGCTTCTGTTGTCGTCCCCTCAACTACATGATGCTTCAATGATGGGTAGTGCATTAACAACCAACCCATTAGATAATGGTAAGGCATCTCAACCCGGTTAAAATACCCAGGGCAGCCATGAGCCATCACTTTGTTCATAAAAGTATGAAGCCCGCGATGGATGCTGCAGACCATCGCTGGAAGTAAAGCTAGCTGATGGCCAAAACTAATTTTAGAGCGGGGAGGATAAGATTGCGGCTAGCACTCTCGATCGACCTAGAACCCCCGGGACTACACAAGTTCGTATCCATATCATCAAGAATCCAGCCAGTATAGCCTTATCAGACAGTGGCTGGGTGTCTTGGTAAAAGTAGCTAAAGGTATCACCGGAGCTACCAAATCCCTCACCAGATGCGGTCGTTCTCTTAGTACCACGTACTAGGTCATCGACACTACTCGGGGTTTGAGGGATCTGAACGATGACCCGACTCGAAGCTTCAATATTGAAGAGGTAATGGATCCAAGCCTTTGTATGGGGTAACGTCCCCTCTGTGATTTTGTCCTTCTTCTTCAAAATTTGCTAGCAAGTGCTATGATGGCATAATAATTCTTGATACACTGCGAGAAACCCCGAATTATGTTTCTCCAACTCCTTGAATTCCTTATTATCAGGCGTGTACTCCATATATGGCTCGCTGCCCTAGGGAAACTGTGAAATATTGTAATCTCGTGGAGGGCAAGTCCTATCTCCCCACCAGAAGTAAAGAAGGTCCCAGTACAATAATTGTACATCTCAGTCAAAGCCACAAACAACTTCAGGTTCTTCTCCAAACCGTAACAGGAATCCCTTTTGGCATAATAGAGGTTGACCTCCTTCAGGTCCTGTTCGTACTTTTCTAGCACCCACAGGGTCAAATTAACCCAAGAAGATGAATGATGCACCCAGTTGAGCAAGCATATTTTTTCTTTTGGATATAACCCCTTGTCTACGAGATGGTTCAGAAAAGTGTCAGCTCTGTAGATACGAACGTTCGGCCCCATCTCACTCGTGAAAGTGCTAGGTTCTAACCTGGTAAAAGAATAAGAAAACGATTCCTTAGTCACCGCTTCTCTCTTCAATTTAGAGTTAAAACGAATGCGACAGACTTGGGCTCCCTTTTGGTCTGGGGTAAGGTTCCCCAATATCTTCCTTGGGAGGGACACCATATTGAAGGCCGACAAAGGAAAGTGGCGCTCCATCGTAGGTATATGTATCTTCATCCCGCCAAAGAAGAAGGCCCAGCTCTCATTTTTTTCACTACCTTAGCATCTGAGATAATGAGAGCATCCCCAAACAGGAAGATGGGCTTTAAATGAGAAATGTCCTTTGAACCCTCAATCGGCCTAGAGTTCAACTGGAAAAGCAGAAAGAACGAAGACTTGTCCATTATTAACTTTATTCTCGTCTCAGATTGACCCTTGTTTATCTGGACCTGGATATTTGCCACTATGTGGTCTAACCTTACGCCCATTGCGGCCTGAGCATGACACACAAGCACCTCCCCTGGCGGAGCCATGGGTAAATTTACTGCAAAACCAAATTTAAGAAGAAATTTAGAGCCCTTAGGATGATATGTGCATCAGAAATAAATTGAGCGCACAAAGGGACGCATATGATACATGCGACCTAGACATTTAGAGCCCTCAGGATGATATGTGCATCAGAAATAAACTTGAGCGCACAAAGGGACGCATATGATACATGCGACCTAGTCACGAATAGGACCTCCATGCGATTGCGTTACAACAAGAACTCCATGTGGCCGAGTCACAACAAGACCTCCATGCGGTCGAGTCAAGACCAGCGCATGCGGTTAAAGTAAGACCTGCACATAAAATATGCAGCATGGTCATATGGACGAGTCCGCATATGCTCTAATCATGCCACAGACTGTACATGAAGTATCCAGATGTCTGTACTCCTCCCCCCCCCCCAAATCTTACCTAGGATGGGTGTCTGAACGTCCTCATAAAAAGATAAAGAATCCTCCTTGGTGCTAGGTGAGAAAGTTGGGCGCTTCCCCTTGTCGATCTTCTTCGCGGGAGCAGAGGATGAAGCCTTGGGCACTATGGCAGATGGTCGGAGAAAGTGATCGGAGCAAAAAAAGAGTCGCAGATGGAAGGAGAGAAGAACTCAACAAGGTAAAAAAGTTCTTCTCTTACCCCTGAGACTACTATTTATAGGCTGCCAAAGAGATAATGGCAGCCCCCTCGGTTCCCGCATCCAACTGTCAGTATCTACGTAGACGATTGAGTTCTCGAGACGGCCTTACCTTCTTAACCGTCACCTAGGGATCCGTATGAAAAGGCGGGTCAGAATCTTAGGAGATCCACTGCAAATCGAAACAAATATGTCAATTAATGCAGAAGTGACAGCCTGGAAGCGCTCTTCCATGCGGCCCACGACCAAGCGATCCCAATGTCCATGCGACACAATATCCATGCGACCAAAGTACTTTTCCACCATGCTACTTATTCAAAGTATTTCAAACTTGTCAGTTTGAAAACTTTGAAGGGGGTCTTGTAGAAGCATGGAAAATATTTATCCATGCGTCCAACAACCATGCGACCCAAAGTAAAGCTCAGAAAAGATTGGGCCACAGAATTACCCTGTGATGCAATAAGGCGACATACATCCGTCCCAATCAGCCAAAGCAGCTTTGGCTGCAGAAGGACCAGACGTGGCTTCCTAGCAATTGGATCGTCTCTGACACAGAATCCTGACAACTATAATTTTTTAAATGCCTCAAAAGACGTAAACACACTAAATGACAGAATCTTACGTTAGTAGAGAACTTCACTATCGATGGATGTGTAGTGCCATGTGTACAGCACAACTGGACCCATACGTCCTAGACTCAATACGATCCATGCGTCTATGGCCCCATGAGTCCCAGACTCTATGTGTTACATGCGTCTCAGTCCCCATGCTTCCCAGACTTCATGCATCTCATGCGTCTCTGATCCCATGCGTCCCAGGCTCCATACGGTCCATGCGTCTCTGGCCCCAGGCATCCCAGAATCCATACGTCCTATGTGTCTCTAGCCACATATGTTTCAAACTCCATAAAGACCAAAATCTTAAAGTTACAACAGGAGTGATTCTCTCCAACCAAGTATAGACCATGTGTCAAGATGACCAAGTCACGCCCACAAAGGACGAGAACCACCCAGATCTTCAACAACAGAAAATTTTGACAAGTTCCCACGTGACATACTGGCCCACTCACGGTTACAACTATACCCTATTAAGGAGGCACACATGGCTCCCTCTAACATCCATGCAGCCTAATATATATTATAAGTTTGGTGATTGGACTCGAATATTATACCCGTATTGATACCACTATTGCTTGATAATTGTTCATGATTTAATATGCACCGAGGTATGACACATCGTGTCATGTGTTAAGTAATTATAACTGGATTGTGCATCAAGAATGCCTCTAAATTACTGAATGCATGATATTATAAATATATATTGTTTCCCAAGCACAAACATAATAAGAGAGTCAACTACCAAACCGTAGCTAGTATATTAATTTTTTGTATGTTGCATACACATCTGGGTAAATCCAGATTTGACTTCTATGGATTTGTATCTAGCATGTCCGTACTGTGTACGAAATCTTAAGAGAAATTCTCATATGACTACGCCTTGAGACTTCAACAACAACATAGGGCTGATTAGATAACTAAAAATGGTAGTAACATTGGGAGGGAACGGTATCCCGAGATCATACCAACAAACCTTCCCAAAGAGATTCATTCTAGTGCACTGTGGGGTTGCCACCACAGATACTGGATATCATCTGCCTTAGTGGATTGCAGTATCTGACTATTATTATACCGAGCCACTGTTTCTCTATAGGAACACTGAAATAGCTAATATCTTGTTTTAGCACAGTGGCCCTACGGGGGACTGGTGCGTCCTGCAAGTGCCTATTTTATTTATTTTGTTTGGTTAGCTTTTGTTCGGCACTGGCGTGATCTAAGGAAACTTATTATGCATTATTTCTGAGATAACTCAGAATCCACATAATAATCCGTAGGATTGATTAGCCGATCTAAAAGAGTATGTGCTGGAAGTCTAGGAAAATAAACTATTATGGTGCGACGGTTCAACCCTTGTCCTTGTTTGGTTGTAGGATTGTGCCAATGTGTCACAATATGTCATATACCGAAGCTGTATATTATATTTATATCTTTGCTTGTATTATGGCTTGTGTATCCTGGATTATAATAATGTGTTGTATCTTAGTTGTGATCATAATTGATGAGTCATACCCTGTCTCGGAGTAGTGCGATATCTCTTATCCTTGTTTGGTTGTAGAGGTATCCTACTGCTCTGATGAAAGGTTATATGCTTGCAGTTGTGGCATGGATTTTCTATTTTATGTACTTTATTGGTTTTTGCTTCATTTACTAGTGCTCCTTTATGGTACTTGCTATCGGGGAATGACTCCGCTGGTTTTGTTTGGCCAGGTTTAGTAGCGGAGTATGAGGATCATGTCATGTATCTGACCGATGGCGCACACCAGGAGGATGTCCTTTGAGGAATTTAAGTGGGTTTCTTCTTTCCCACTATGAGTATCATTTTGTATTACCTTTTTGGCGTTTAGCCGACGGTACCTGTTAGCCAGTTCATCTAGACATTAGTTCCTCTACATGATTGTATATTATTCAGACCGCGGCTGACTTACAGTCATGTAATCTTAATAATATACTATTGTACCATCCTGTATAACTAGTTTCATGATCATTCTAATAGAGCGTCAGGGACGCCTAACTGCTTTATCTTACATATCCATTCTTATTATTTTTTGGTTGATGATTGAGACATAGATGTTCTTGACCCTAGGTGACTTAATTGTAGTATGCACACCCTTGCCTCTAGATAACCTTAGTATATTATGGGTTACTCTGATATTCCATAAGGTGTGGTTGGCTGAGTCACTCCCCCGCTCTCTAGTATTCTGGTTCTGGGACATGACAAGGTTTTAGTGGTGGCTCATGCAGGTCTATCTTTTCAGACTTGTAGGGTGTCTTGTTCTAGGAGTCTCAATCAAAATTGTTTTCTTTGATATCCTGAATTCGTCTTCTTTGACACCGAGCATGAACTATTGAGCTTGAACTATTAACAGTTTGCTTCCTTGTTCGTTCATGTCCTGTCATTTGATGTCTTGGTGTCCTTTTCCTTCAGGGGCACCTCTTCCCCGCCTGTTAGAGCAGTAGATGTGGAAAAATGGCTAGCAAAGCAAGATCTCATTGAGCGCCAGCAAGAGACAATACTTCTTCAAGATCAGCTTCGAGTAGAGCCAATGGGTAAGCAACATGTACCAGAGATTCTGATACCCTCGGCAGTTCCAGTAACACCAGCAGCACTTGATACCCCGGCACTGTTAGAAATTATCAGAGGTATGATGGCTATAAAAAACATCATATAGCAGTGTAGCAGCATCAACAGCTTTGACAACAGGAGCAGAACGTCATGTTAAACCAAGGACTACAAACGACTCTAGAGGAGAGTGAAGAAGAAGATTATGGAACGTAATACAGATTATGTCGACTCAACCTGAGCTATTTAGATGGCACAGAGGATGCTATTATAGCGGATGCTTAACTTTAAGATATTGTGACGATCATGGCGGCAGCTAAGATTCCAGCAGAGGAGCAAGTCGACCAAGTTCGATTATAACTCCAAGATCTGGCAATAGATTGGTGGGCTACGATGGAGGTAGGATTGAGGCATTCTATTTCATCTATTTCATGGAAAACTTTAGGATCCGGTTCAGGGCGAAGTACTTTGGGATTGTGGCTCAGTGTGAGTTGCAGCAAAGGTTCATTAACCTCAATCAAGCTGGAAGGATAGTAGAAGCCTATACGGCAGAATTTTGTTGACTTCGCATATTTGCTCCAACCATAGTGGCAACTGAGTTGGAGAGAGCAATGAGGTTCCAGTAGGGACTTCACTAAGAGATCTTGCATATAGTAGAGGTGCACGACTACCAAACCCTCGAGGCAGTATTGATAGCAGCCAAGAGGGTTGAGCTTAATCTCAAAGGATGGCATCAAGAAGAGTGGATCGAAAGAGGCCTTATGGACAGAACAATGAGATATGACCAGCACCCATCATTCGTATCCGTGATTTGGCATCACGGGGGCCAGTGGCATCAGATGAGATAATGACAACTTGGCAACGATAACCGAGACAACATCGACAATGACCGGTTAATCCAGTAGGATGTACCTATTATGGCAAAAGAGGTCACACTTAGGATGTATGTAGGATGGCAAGTGGAAGATGCTTGAGGTGTGCGGGTTTTTACCACATGATAGCTACTTTTCCATAAATGCAGACGCAGGGAGGACCATATCAATAATTCCAAGTGTTGCCTGCTCTAGGAGCAGTTCCGTATCAAGAGCCAGTTTTAGCAGTTCGGCCATTAGCCCAACGTCCGATGTTGACGCAAGCATAGGTGTTTCACCCGAGACAATGTCAATTTGGTCAGCAGAGACATCCTCATGACAGAGTTCCAGCAGCACCGAGATGTGAGCAAGCTGAGTTTGGCATGCTAGAACAGATGTTAGTAAAAGGTGGTCAAGTCGAGGGTAAGATTTGAGTTCTTCCAGTTTTATCTATCTTTTGGGTTTCGTATATTCGGCGAGTGGAGATGATCTTTCGTATCACTCATCCGCCTTTGTATCTCGTAATACATGATATATGTCATATGTCCCGACAATGAAGGTACGTCCTGGGTAGAGTCATGTTCTTAACTAAGTTGTTGGTACCGATTTATCTTGAGACTTGATCTCTGTCCATTTTTGGGAGTCAGCATAGGCCAGCAAAGACGGGTTCCTATTTTGACTGACTTGGGAGACATATGTATCTGTATCTCTCATGTTATTTCTTTTTTATTTTGATTGTATAGATTGCTGGCACCTTTATTTATATTGTTGTTGCTTTTATTACCTGTTTATTTTGTTATGCTTGGTATTTAGTTAGCTGTAGTTCATGAGATCTGGTAGTTTATGAGATTTTTTGGATCATGAGTTTCCTGATTGGATCATGAGTCTCCAGCTTGGTCTATGAGTTTTCTTGCTTGGTAATCAGCTTGACTAGCCTAGAGAATTCTGAGGACAAAATTTTTCTAAGATGGGTAGAGATGTAGCACCCGTTCCTAGATTTGGTATTCTTAAATTTGTGATTTTTTTAAAAATTTGTAGATGTATTCATGATGTATTTACATGTTGGTTCCTGTTAAATATGTTATATTTATTTAATTTTATTCTTGTTTATTATGGAAGACTACCGAAAACCAGTAGTGAACACCTTGGCAATTACCATGGACCTGTGCTAGGACCCGTATATAGGATGGATACCAGAATCGGTTCACTCTTGAAACCACTAAACCTATTTTGGATGGTTGAGATTTGGTTGGAGAGTGTCATGACTTAATCTTAGGGCTAACCTTATTTCTCTACTTGGTATATATATATATATATATATATATATATATATGGTTTTCTCTCTCCTCTCTTATTCTTCTTTATTTCTACTTCCCTTCTTCTTTCTTCTTTCTCCTTCCCTTAAGAGCTCCCCTTGATCGAAACCCCAAGCATTATCCCTAGGCTTGGTTCTATGAAGAGGTTTTTAGTCCACCAAGGCAAGTACATCTTGCTAAAAGTGGTGAAGCCATAAATTTTTGGATTTTTATACTTTTTTAAAATGTATTTAATAAAAAATGTTCTCCTTGAGTTGCTGATCATATTTAGTTATTGGATTTTTGGATTTTGATGTATAGATTTTTATAGATCTGAGTTTCAAGTTTATAGTTTTTATGTGTTCTATGAGTTTTTCTTGGTTTTGATCTATAAAAAATTAGTTTTTTTTAAAAAAAACTAGGTGTTTCTTATGTTAGAGCATTTTATTTCGAGCATTTTGGCTTTTGTTTCACTGGATTCGGACTTAAAATAAAGTTTTTATGAAGAAAATAATTTTGGATTTTTGGTGCTTTTTTTTGCCACGGCTGAACTTGCTGTCTGGAGAAGGCGAAGTTCTCATGCGGCCAGCGCAATATACGGACGAGACTTCTATGTGACATGATCCTTATGCGGATGGACTCTTTATCGCATAGCCAACCAGCATGCGTCCATCTTGTTAGATGCATAACTGACCATTACAAAAGTATTCTGGATCTAATCCTTGAGTCCTTGTATTTTCACTCGTTAAACGAATAAGAAATTCGCTAAGTCCAAGAGACCTCTATGCGGCATCGAATTCCATGTGGCAACTACCCATATGCGGTAAGAAAGCATATGCGGTAAGTAGAGCATGCGGCCACTTTCCTTCGGACGCATGACTCTGATTGTTTGACACATCTTTTCATAGTTTTTGTCTTTTTTTCTGACACTTTACTGCCTATCACATCCATCACTTCAGTCACTTCACTAACACTCATTTAATGCACGTTATTTTGGCACTTGTTCCATGGAGTGGACTTTGCTGTGACGCTATACGGCACCGGCCTCATGCGACAAGCAGTCCATGTGTCCTGGAGCCATATGCGGCCTGGGGCAGCATGCGGCCAGCTCGTCCATGCAGCCAGCTCGCCCATGCGGCCGGTTGCTCATGCGCCTGATCAGTGTATGCGGCCTGACCCATGCGACAATCCATGCATGCACTTCTCATGCGCATATGTGATCCTATGCGACCCTAGTAATCTATGTACACGTTCCACAATTTCTTGGGTTTAGTTATTTTATTTGAAATATTTCTTATCGTACCCTACGTAGTTGATCGTGGCTTCTTGTATGTGTTATTCTAAGAAAGAGTAGACTTAGTAACCAGACCGTGCTAGACCTAGCTATGTGCTAGAATTGACTATGTGCATAATATGATTATATGATGAGTAGACCGTGTGGTAACCCAGAGTAAACTCAGATTAGTAGATTAACTTATCCTTTTGTTTGTCAGATAGAGTGTCCTTTTGTTTGTCAGATAGAGTGAGGGGCGTAGTTATGCTTGGGAGTCGATCTGCAATCCCGGTCCTTATTTGGTTTAAGGATTATGGATCTATTCCAGAGTAGTTCATACTTTTCCTTACTCATGTTCGACAGCAAAATCATTAATTCGAGGAGTTCACACCATAAATTTAGACTTCCAATTGATTGATAGTCTGTATACCTGATTTAAGGAGATTATGTTTTGACCAAGTATCCCATGTGATTAGACTCATATGACCAACTGTAAGTTTGGTGATTGGACTCGAATACTGTATCTACTACTATTTCTTGATAATTATTCATGATTTAATTTGCGTCGAGGTACAATATATCGTGTCACGTATTAAGTGATTATAATTGGGTTGTGCATCAAAAATGCCTCCAAATTCCTGAACATGTGATATTATAAATATATATTGTTTCTCCAGAATGAACATAATAAGCGAGTCAACTACCAAAGCATAGCTAGGATATTGATTGTCAATATATCACATACACGCTCGGGTGAATCCAGATTTGACTTCCATGGATTCATATCTAGCATGCCCGTACTTTGTATGACATCTTAAGGAAAAATCTTATGTGATCACGCTTTGAGATTTCAACAAAAACATAGGGATGATTAGGTAACTAAAAGTGGTAGTAACATTGGTAGAGAACGGTATCCCAAAATTATTCTAATGAACCTTTCCACAGAGATTCATTCTAGTGCGCTGTAGGCTGGCCACCACAGATATTGTATATCGTCTGCCTTAGTATAGTGCAGTATCTAACAATTATTATGCTGAGTCACTGTTTCACTATAGGAACACTGGAACCGCTAATACCCTATTTTAGCGCAGTGGCCCTACGGGGGGCTGGTGCATCCTACAAGTGCCTGTTTTATTTATTTGGTTCGGTTAGCTCATGTTCGGCACTGGCTAATCTGAGGATACTTATTATGTATTATTTCTGAGATAACTCAGACTCTATATAACAAGTCATAGGATTGATTGGCTGATCTAAAAGAGTATATGATGGTAGTCTAGAGACATGTACTATTTTGGTATGATAGTTCAACCCTTATCCTTGTTTGGTTGTAGGGTTACGCCAATGTGTCACAATAGATCATGTACCAAAGCTGCATATTATATCTATATCTTAGCTTGTATTATGGCATGTGTGTCATGGATTTTATTGATGTATTATATCTTTGTCGTAGTCATAATTGGTGAATCATACCATGTCTCGGAGTAGTGCGACACCTCTTGTCCTTGTTTGGTTGTAGAGGTATCCTATTGCTCCGATGAAAGGTCATACACTTGTAGTTGTGGCACAGATTTTCTATTTTATGTAATTTATTAGTTTTTGCTTCATTCACTTGTGCTCCTTTGTGGTACTTGGTATCGGGGCCTGACCCCGCTGGTTTTGTTTGGCCAGGTTTAGTAGCAGAGCCCGAGGATCCTATCATATTTCTGACCATGGTGCACACCAGGAAGATGTATGTCGAGGAACTTGAGTGGATTTCTTGTTCCCCACTATGAGTATTATTTTGTTTTACCTTTTTGGTGTTTAGCCAACGGCACCTGTTAGCCTGTTCATATGGACATTAGTTCCTCTACATGATTGTATATTATTCAGACCGCGGCTGACTTACAGTCATGTACCCTTGACAATGTACTAGTGTACCATCCTGTATTACTAGATTTATGATCATTCTGATAGAGCGTTAGGGATGTCTAACTGCTTTATCTTACATGTTTATTCTTATTGTTTCTTGGTTGATAATTGAGACATAGATGTTCTTGACCCAAGGTGACTTAATTATAGCATGCACCCCCTTGTCTCTAGATAATCTTAGCATATTGTAGGTTACTCTGGTATTCCATAAGGTATGGTTGGCTGAGTCACTCCCTCGCTCTCCAGTATTTTGGTTCTGGGACGTGACACAACAGTAAAGTTTTGCCTACAACAGCCGATCAGCAGCCCTGTTGTCTCAATAGGTAGCACTCCTTTCCCACTTAGTAAACTCGGGGACAGTTGTGAAGAACGTCCAACCATTCAAGTTGGAAAGCTCCCTCCTACAGGAGGGCACGTCCTCATAGTGCCATTTTATCGCCCGATAGCGACAAATAATGGCATCTCCTTCCAACATCCCTTCCTGGGTACCGGGGCGCATCAAGGACTGATGGTGCAATAGAAGCCAACCCATCAACTAGTGATAGGGTAAATATACCATGTTGAACTCTCTAACTCCTTTGTGATACTTCACTTTTGTGGCAAAATGTCGTAGGCAGTAACGCAAGTGGGTGGCCAACAGCTAGCCATAGAGTCGGGAGGATAAGGTTACGAATGATTTTCTCGATTGAGCCTGAACCCCCCGCGAATATACAGCTGCATAGACAAATCATCCAGTATCCTGCTAGCAGCTTCTTATCAGAAAGCTCATGGGTATTCATAAGGAAATATCTTAATTCCTCGACTTCGACAAACGATTCACGATATTTCTAGATCAAAGCCATGATAGCTTTTTGGGATTGTGGCCCCCAAACATAAACCTCGTCCGACCTGGGCTTCTCTGGGAAATAATAGTGTCCAAACAATGATATGCAGGATAGGCCCTTTAGAAGATTTATCCTCCTTATACACTCTTTGACAGATGCTATGATGATACAATAACTCTTTATATACGTCTAGGAACTCCTGATTCTCCTTTTCTAGGTCCCCTAGTTTTTCGTTTCTTAGGGTATATTCCTCGTAGGGCACTTCCACCCATGGAAGCCTCGATATTGAGTGTATCTCATTCAAAGCTAGCCCTATCTCACCGTCGGGAGTGAAGAAAGTCCCCATATGGCAGTTATACATCTCCATCAGAGCGATGAAGAGAAAATAGTTTATCTCTAGGTCGTAACAGGTTCCCCTCAGAGTGTATAATAGAATAGCATTTTTAAGATCCCTCTCGTAGCGCTTCAACACCCATTTGGAAAAGTGACACCACGAGGGACTATAATAGGCTCAGTCGAGAGTTTGTAATTACCCAGGCAGATACTTCCCTTTCTTGGCAACTTGATGGAGGAATGTATCCGCAGCATAAACATCGAGGTTCGGCCCCAAGTCACTCCTAACGACACCAGGTGCTAGTCCGAGAGAAGAATAAGAAGGCAACTCCTTATGGAAGAAGAAAGAACCTTCCTTTGGTCGGCCCTATGCCAGATCTTACCAGTAAGATCCCCCAGTTGTTCAGGCATCAAGTTTTAGTCCATCTTCCTTCGGCTCATTACTATACGGAAGTCCGACAATGACATATGACGTTCAAAAGTGGACATTGACATCTATGTCCCACTGTGGGTCAAGTTCCAATTGTCCTTTGATTTTCCCAAATCAGCAAAAGATGTGGTCAGTGTATCCCAAAAAAAAGTATATTTTCTTGAAGGCATAATCATGTAAACCAGCGGCCTTCCTTGCGTTCATTTGACTCGGGAGATAAAACTCGCTCTGGTTAGCGATCAGCTTTTCCGTTTCAGATGGGAAACCCCTATCCAGTTTGGTTTGTATGGTGGCAGTTAGGTCCCCGAAGTTCATACTCAATAGGACCCGCTCAAGGTTAAGAACCAAATCGCCAGAAGGAGTAGTAGGCAAGTTCACTACAAAGCATAAAAGAAGTACAATTAGAATACTTGTCAAAATATCATAATAGGGGCTATGTGCATCATTAGCATAGAAGACTCTACATAGATTCTCCAAGCGGTGGGATTCGACCCGCGTATGACAGATCGGCACATGACGGGACTTCAACCATGCGACAGGCTGGGGTCCACGCATGACATGTCTGCACATTACTGGCTTTCACCCATGAGATATCTCATGTTAAAAGTTTGCACATATTTTCTTGTCCATGCAGCAAGGCTATGTGAAATGGCCGCGCATGTCTTCTCATCCATGCTACGAGCTATACAACGGGTTTCTCTGTATTTTAATTCATCGCCAAAGGGAACCCTACCTAAGACGGGCTTATGTATGTCGGAGGGAACTTAGGGTGCTCAACCTCGGCGGCGTGGGCCTTCCCTTTCCTTTTTTCTTGGTAGTCAAGGACTTGGTGGCTGGACCCTAGCCTTTGGCGGTTGTAGAAAAAGAGGGAGCTCTGGAAGCTATGGCGGTCATCGGTGAAGGAGGGAACGATAGAAGTAGTCGAAGAAATATAGAGAAGAAAGTAAAAGACTTTCTCTCTCTGAGCTATCCCCCTTTTATAGATGAGAGCTCCTCATAACCTGAGCTGCCTCAGTCCATGTGGCTACCTAGAATAAGAGCGGTGCTTAGGTTCTTGATCTGCTGGCATCAATAAATAAACCATTACCTTGGCAAACGTGTATAAAGACAGCTCAGAATTCTAAGTGATTCGTTCAAAGATCAAGCCAAATCTTGGCATTTAAAACAGATTTAACGGTGTGGTAGACCCGTCTATGTGATAGTAAGCGCATGTGACAAGCCATCCAGACAGCTAAAAAATCTTTATGCGATAGACAGCCTACGCATTCTCTTTCCATACTTCTTATTCAAAGAATTCCAAAACTCATCCGAAGTTGTAAACTTTAAAGTGGGGCATGTAGAAGCATTAAAAAATCTTAAAAGTCCTATATGTGCCTTAGTCTTCATGTGTCAAGAAAGCAAAATGCAAAATATCAAGTGACGTATAACGTCGTTGACTCATTGTCACTTCAGTCAAGTCAGAGCATTTATGACTGACAGCAATAATTCTCTGAAATGCCTCAATTCCGATGCTGATAGTTGGCGTCAGTGCCTATGTTACCGTCATAATTACTTTGGTCACTATACAACCGTATAGTGCCACGTGTATGTAAGACAAAGCTCTTCATGCATCTCTGCCCCATTTGTCCCAGTCTCCATATTATCCATGCATCTCTGGCCCTATGCGTCCCAGTCTCCATGTGCCCTATTTATCTCTAGCCCATGCACCCAGACACCAAGCGTCCCAAGAATTTCAGACTCCATGAACCAAATATGGTAGTGTTCCTCAGGCCAAAAAGTTTCTTTTGTAACTAAGGAGATTCTCTATAATTAAGTGCAGGCCACATGTCAAGACCAACCAAGTCACGCACACCAAGATTTCTTGTGTACTTGTTTATTGTTTACTGCTTTACTTTTATGCATGTCAATTTCTTGTGTACTTGTTATGTCCCTCTAAGGACCTAGCACCTTTTCCAGATCCAGACGAGCACTTGTACCCTACGGACTATGGAGTTAGAGATTTTGCTGACGAGGACCTTGAAGTGGAGCCACTTGAGTTTTCCTGAGCGTTATGGATGATAGTTGCTTAGTGTCGTGGGTGTCCTTATCTAGTTAGCTAGCACCTGGACTATTTTATTATTGTTTAGTTGTATTTTCTTTCAGTATTCTCTCATACTTATATTTTGTGGATTGTTCTCCACTAGACTTTATTTTGTAGTGGATTCTGAAACTTTATCTATTCATTCAGTTTTCTATTTGGTGATATTTGTGGATGAGACTAGATTATTACTTGCCTATGATATTATGACTTATTTATATTCTACAGCATACTACAACTGGTTAGGTACAATAAATTAGATTTCTATACTTGTTCGTACAGCAGGCATGCGTACGTATACCTGGACCTACGTATTTTGGGATTGGGGTATGACATAACTAGTAGATAGCTAGCTGACACATAATATATACACTAACTAACACTTATACTAACTATGAGTCCAAACCACCACTAATCCTTGACTTACAGGCCATACCCAACTCCCTAAATTAGGTATCAATGATAACTGATATCTAAATGATACTTACTTTCCCCCTTTAACTGAGTTACCTTTGTTGTTGCCACTGATGTTCCAACATCGGACAATGGACTGCCTGGACACCAAAACTGCCCTTAGCCTGACACTAAGTTGATTCTAAGTGTCAACCTTCTTACCTCATGACTGCATTCAAGATCTAATTCCTAGGTATTCGACACTTACTGTCTGATACCACATTAGACAAAGACTGACACATAGCTAATCACAAAGACATTTGAATCCCTCATTACCTTGAACCGATACACTTGTATCAGATAACTCTCACACATTCCTCTAACTGACACCGTGATGCACTACACTGACCTTTGATGCTACCTACTTGCATTCAGGTAATGCACTTCTTTCTCTGAGGCAAGTGACTCGATTAAAGTCACCATAACAAGTAATCTGCTATTGTTGCTACTAAAAAATATTTCAAAATCGGACTCCCTTTTACCTGACATCTAAGTACTGATATGGAGTATCTCAGGTTGACACCACCTGCAATATTCCTATAAACTCCAATATTATCTCTCTGTCCTCACTGCTCGAGTCCACACTTGATGTGCACTGATGTGCATAGCACAGCTAAGTAACCTCTATATACTGTGTTTGCAGCAACACAACCATACACACATAGTCACTAGATCACCAACATTAATTAGAGTCAATTCATCAAACACATTAAATATATAATTTAGGACACTCATGATATACCTCAAGCAAGGGGCCAAAACTTCCAATTCTATACAAACACTAATTATACACATCTATACCATCATAATATAACAAAAATAACTTGCTACAATAAGAATGGAGTAATTGCACAAATCAACAAAAATGAGCTTCGTATCATAAAGTATCACACCGTATCATGATACGGCCTAATCTTGCCAAATTGTGGACATGTAGCTAGTCCGCCAACCCCGATCTAAGTCTAATTAGATCTAATTGGTCTCATGACACACAATTGATGTGTCAATCTCATAATGTCTCCTATTTGGACACAAATTACCATATAACTTCTACAATATAAGTCATATGGACATAATTCTTGATCATATGGGTAGCCCTAAGCTAAGGAATGATTCATAATGGTTAAATATATGAATTAGAGCCTAATTTAAGGGTTGAATTTAGAATTTACCTATTGGAAGATGGATTCCTAATAAAATGCTCAATGGACCCAATTAGGACACGATATCCATGCAAAATCCTCTTCCTTCAAGTACTCCTTGCAAATCCAAGATCCAATGCACCTTGCTTGATAAAATAAGAGGGAGATGAGGTGAATTTATGGAGGGATAAAGTAAATTGGGATCTAAAATGAATAAAAAAATAAAGAGGAGAGAGAGAGGAGGAGACCCCTTTTATAGTGGTCGACCCCCCTTGATTTCTCCCCCAAGCAACAACAAAAGTCTAAGTTGCCCCCAATGGTTAGTTATGAAGAATAATTAAGGAGGACTATAATAAAAAGTTTTTAAACTAATGCAAATTAGTCTTAATCATTCTAATTAACTAAGGGATGAGTCTAACTTAGGCCTAGTCCATGTTGGGCTCAATAGTTGTCATGATAATTCTAATTGGGTTCACTAGTGTCAAGTCTTAATAATAGGCTAGTCCACTAACTATAAATAAATAGCATAATACATAATTAAATAAATAGCACATCAATTATTATTAAATCACTAAAATAAAATAACTATGTCAAATGACTAATTTACCCTCATTTGGAAAAGTGAGGGTGATAACCCTACCCTCCTTAGAAAAATTTTATCCTCAAAATTTAAGAAAGGAACTAACTACAACATGCAATCAAGCAAGAAAGAATTATACCTCACGGCTCAAACATATAAGGGTATCGCTGGTGCATCTCGGATTCTCTCTCCAGGTAGACTCCCTTGGAGAGTGATGTCTCAACGTGAAGCGTACCAAGAGAATTATCTGGTTCCGTAACACCTTCTCCCTGTGATCTAAAATCTCCACCGACTGCTCTAGATAACTGAGAGTCGGACCTACCTGGATCTCCGAGTGATCTAATACCTGGCTAGGGTCTGTCACGTATCATCTTAGCTACGACACGTGGAAGACGTTATGCACTCCCTCTAGTGCAGGCGACAAGTCTAGTCTGTAGGCCACTGTACCGAACCTCTCATAAACACCGAAGGGTCCGATATATACCATGGATTAAGCTTTCTGCCTCCACCAAAGCGAATCATGCCCCGTGTCGGAAAAATCCTCAAGAATACCAGATTGCCAACCTAGCACAAAATTAGCCTTAGCACTCTAACTAAAACAAAGTAATCACCAGCAATAAAAAAAAACCTATACCTCAAACTCCAAGGATCTCCGGTGGCTATCAGCCCAATTACACTTTCTGTCCTGCGCTACCCGAAGCCTATCTCTAATAAACTTCATCTTCTTGGCTGCATCCACAACCATCTTCGGTCCCAACAAGGCTCTCTCACTGAGATTATCCCAGGATAATGGAGTACGGCATCTTCATCCATATAATGCCTTAAATGATGATATCTCGATACTAGCCTGGTAGCAGTTGTTAGAAGAAAACTCTACTAGGTAAAGATGATCCTCCTAAGAGCCTCCAAAATCTAATACACAAATGCGAAGCATATCCTCGAGAGTCTGAATAGTCCTCTCCGACTGTCCGTCTGTCTGAGGATGATATGCGTTACTAAACTTGAGCTGGGTGCCCAAGCTAGCCTGCAAACTCCTCAAGAAGAGGAATATGAAGCGACTATCCTGATTCTACATGATGCTCACAGGAACTCCATGCAATTTGACTATCTGTCGCATATACATCTCCACGAGTTTCTCCGTAGACGTACCCACTTTGAATGGTGAGAAGTGGGCTTATTTGGTCAACCTATCTACGATGTCCCAAATCGCGTCTTTACCTCCTAAAGAACGCAGAAGTCCCGATGCAAAGTCCATTGTCACATGCTCCCACTTCTACTCTGGAATGGGTAAAGGCTGAAGCAATCCACCTAGCCTCTGTCTCTCCGCCTTTACCTGCTGGCATACCAGACAACTGGAATGAAGCTCGCCACCTCCCGCTTCATACCATACCACTAAACATGCTCTCTCATGTCTTTATACATCTTATTCGCACCTGGATGCATAGAGTACTGAGATCGATGTGCCTCATAAAGAACCTCCTCGTGCAGCACTCCACTCGGCAAATATAATTTGGTATCGTGCCACAATGATCCATCATCTGCAATACTGAAGTCCTCTTCCAATCATATCTGGACCTGTGCACTGATGCTCCTTAGAGACCTATCCTCGAACTATGCGGCTCTGATCCGATCCATTAACTCTGACTGTACCTGAAGTCCCCATATCTTTTTTGCAACTCCAGGAACTAGCACCTCAATACCCAAGCTATCATGATGGCCAAAAAGTGTTTATCCCTCGTCAAGTACCTAGCCACTGGATACCTACTCAAGGCATCGGCGACTACGTTGGCCTTCCCTGGATGGTACTGTAATGATATGTCGAAGTCTTTCATCAACTCCAACCACCGCCTCTGTCTCATGTTGAGCTCTTTCTGTATAAACACATACTTCAAGATCTTGTGGTCTGTAAAGATCTCCACACGCTCTCTATACAAGTAGTATTTCTACAGCTTTAGAGCAAAGATGATCACTGCCAACTCCAAGTCATGGGTAGGGTAATTCTTCTTATGAGGGCATAATTGCCTGAAAGCATAGATAATCACCTTCTCGTTCTGCTGTAACACACATCCCAAACCCTTACCTGAAGCATCACTATATATAGAAAATCCTTACATCTCCGATGGCAACGTCAACACTGGAGTTGTAGTCAACATCTTCTTCAGCTCCTCAAAGGCAGTCTGACACCACTTAGTCCAGACGAACTCCACATCCTTCCTGGTCAGCCTAGTCATCAGCTCAGCAATCTTAAAAAAATCCTGAACAAATCTTCGATAATAGCCTGCCAATCCAAGAAAGCTCATGATCTCTGCCATTGAACTCCGGGTAGACCATGACTCAACTGCTAAAATCTTCTTCGGTTCTACTGAGATTTTATCTCTTGTAATCACATGCCCGAGAAATTCAACCTTATCAAGGAAGAACTCATACTTTAAAATCTTGCCAAACAGCTTCTCCTTCCTGAGGGTCTCTATAACTATCCCCAGGTGCTTCTCATGCTCCTCCGGGGTCTTCGAATATATCAATATATCATCAATGAATATCACAACAAACTAATCCAGGTACTGATAAAATACCTTATTCATCAGGTTCATGAATACCGTCGGGGCATTGGTTAACCCAAACGGCATCACCAAGAACTCGAACTGCTCATACCTACTCCTAAAAGTTGTCTTCGAAATATCTTCCTTCTTCACTTTCTCCTGGTGGTACCCCGACCTTAAGTCTACCTTAAAAAATACCTTCGCTTCGCTCAACTGATCAAAGAGATCATTTATCCTCGGTAGCGGGTATTTGTTCTTGATAGTAAGATTATTAAGAGCCCTGTAGTCGATATACATACGTACCGACCCATCCTTCTTCGGTACAAATAATACTGTAGCACCCTACGGTGATGAACTGGAGCGGATAAATCCCTTATCCTGCAACTCATTCACCTGCTTCTTCAACTCCGCCAGTTCGCTGTTATTCACCCTATAGACGTGTTGTGATATTGGCTCTGCGCCTAGCACCAAGTCTATAAAGAACTCCACATCTTGGTCTGGTGGAAACCCTGGCAACTTCTTCGAAAAGACGTCCATATACTCTGCAATCAATGAATGTGGTAGCTCCTTCTCTTCCACCATAGCTGCAAAGAAGTCTCCCTTGCTCTGTTCAGTTGCTCCTCTGATGAACTCAAACTCTAGCTCTCCTGGCGTCCGAAATAAAACTCTGCTACCATGACAATCGATACTAGCATTGTTCATTCTCAACTAATCCATCCCGAGTATAATGTCGTAACTCAAAAGTGGCATTACAAGTAAGCACGCACTCAAGTCCCGGCCTCCCAGTGTAACTCTCTGACCCTTGCAAACATCACTAACCAGGATAATGCCACCCCCGGTCATGATCTTGCAAGTCCTTGTCAATGGTTCAGTCTCAAGATGATGCTTCAAAGCAAAATATACAGATACAAAACTATATGAAGAGCCAGAATCAAATAAAGCATAAGCTGAAAAAGAATCAAAATAGAGTGAACCTGATATGACATCTACGACTGGCTCTTCCTTCTTGATTGTCAAGGCGAAAGCCCGACCCTGCTGAGCACCCCTTTGTTGCTGTCGGTGTTGTGCAAACCTCTGTTACTGTGTCTACAATGGAGGTCCTCTCTGTTGTCCCGCAGGTGGTCTCACGTGTGCTCTATGAGATGGGGCTCTGCCCTGAGCTAGACGGGCTAAAGTCTGAGGATAATCTCTCAGCTGGTGGTCCCCTGATCCATAGAACAAGCACTTATCTAATATTATTTTGCACGTATCCCATCCATGACCCGACTTCTTGTAGAATGGGTAAAGAATATATGGCTGTGCTGGCCTCTGAATCTGATCTGCCTGTTCTACTGGCGCTCTAGCTGGTGTAGGTAACTGCTACCTCGGTTGTTGGAAGTGTATCTGATGCTGAAAGTGAGACCTCTTCGCTGGGCCCGCACTACTACTAGCACCTGGAGTATCCCTCATCCTCTTGGAGCCAAGCTCCAAATCATCCTTTACCTGTTGTGCCTCCGCTAGAATCTTCTCAAATGTAGCGGTGTAGTATCCACTAGTATGAGATTTGATCTCCCTGTTCATACCCTTTATGAACTTTCTGGCCTTCCCGCGGGGATTTTTCTCCTACACAAAGTGACCCAATTTACAGAACTCTGCTACGTACTCGTCTACTAACATACTCCCCTGGATGAGGTCCTAGAATTGACTCTCAGGGAACTTATAGCCACGTCTAGAAAGAACTTCCCCTTGAAAATCTTCTTAAAAGCCTCCTAAGTCAGTCCTGGTGCTGTGATCCTCGAGTTTGTCATAAACAATGTCAAAGCAATATCAAACATTATGCTCCCCGCTTCCTCCACATGTAGGCTCTCTGGAATCTGCAACAGCCACAGGTTTCGCTCAATATCCTCGATCCTATCATCCGCATACAAAATTCTCTTGGTGACCTTAAAGTCCTTAGGCCCCATCCTCTTGAAGTCAATGATAGTCCCCAGCCTCGGCAGCTGCAGGGCAAGCTGAGGTGGTGGCACATGTGGCTGGACTGAGACAACCCTCTCTACTGCGGCGAGTGCTAGTTGGTAGGCATTCTCAATGCCCTACCTCATGACCTCAGACTGGCGCTGTTGGGCCTCCACCTGAGCCCTCTGGGCCTCCATCATGTGCCAAAATAACCTAAATAACTACGCCGGATCAACTGGTGGTGGTGGTGGTGGTGGAAGCTCCTCTGGTACTGTAAGCACTGTCCTCTGAACTGGAGGCGGAGCACCCCCCCAAAGCTGCTGCGGAAGCCCCTACCTGAATCGGTGAGATGACCCTCTAAACTGAAGGTTGTGGAGCAGTGGTTTCTACCCTCTCAACAGCAGGCGGGGAAGCAGCTGATGATGCTCCCGAGCAATAGAACCTGATCTTCGGAGCATCCTAAATATAGATTCAAAACAAAAGAATCAATATTGGTAAGATACGATGTCATCAAAGAAGGACACAATTATTCAAAGTAAAGCAAGAATTCAGATTGATAAGGATAGAAAAAGCAAATAATTGGAAGTATTTCCTATTTGTGATTGAGTATACTCTCAGCCTATATCCTATATCCTAAAGCAGGGTCGTATCAGCACTCTAAATCTGAGTACTACTAAGATATCGCACAAATTGTGACCTTTGACCTACATGGGCCACCACTAAAAATGTGTCACGACCCACACCCGGAATAAGGGCACAAGTACGTGAACCACGTGCAACCTACGTCGTAACAACGATGTAGAACGCTGTCTCAGTCAATAATACTATCTAAACATCTTACACTATATATATATAGGGTACCTGTCCTGTCATCTCAACTCTAAATGGAGAAATAATATAATAATATAATAATAAAATCAATACTTAATCACAATATCAAACTAGAGGAAGAAATAGCACGATATGGAATAAAGGAAAGAAGTACAAGAGTCACAAAATACAAGTCCAAGTCTAACATATAGTCACAATACAATAGTCTCCAAAATAATAATACATGTCAAGGCTCTAAAGAGTTAAATACAAAGTAATATTAAAAGCTAAGTCTCATATGTGGCTAGTTCTATGTCCTCCTGTACTAGAGGTGCTACCTCTCCTACTGGCTCACCATCTTGTGCCCCGTAATATGTGGGACACATCTCTACTAACCATTCATCTGAAAAATATATCCAATTAGGATTGGAGCGAAGTATAAAACTCTGAAAGCAGTACCAAATACATGGTAGTACATATATGACAAGTAATAGAAAAGAATACAATATGTACAAGTAACTAGGAAATAGAAATGTACTAGAATAGGCATATAAAGTACTTGAAGGAAAGAACAGGCAATATGAAATAACTGTAAGTAATAGAGATAAATAATACTAACTATTGTGCCTTAGAGTACAAGTTCGTTATGTGATCGGCTTAGGTTGAATATGAGATAATAGGGTAACTCGATTATACGTGGGGTGTATAATCGACATATACATGAGGTAAATAGGGTTTGATCACATAACCAACTACTACTCCCCCGTCCCCAACCAATACTCATGGATCCTATCATGACACATTACGAACACGAGTAATATGGGCACACTATACACGAGAAGTGTATGAACACGAAGTACACGATAATAAATACCCGATGCATACGATAAAATACATGTGGAGTACTCATTGAATACGATAAAGGGATAACATCTCCTGACAGGATCCATATAGTACCAGTCCGTATAACCACTATGGCGAAATCAAGTATACAGTTCTAGAATAAGTGATACATACACTATCATAAAATAAAAACTAACAAAGAGATGTACTCGCCTCTGGTCTGAGCAAAGGGTGTATCTCAATGTCCAAGCTGGTGTCACAAAATCCTATTTAGAAAATAACATACCATATGGTGTAAAGAGTGATAAAATGCTAAGATGAGCTAAAACATGACTTTCTAGGTCAATACTATGTCACTCTAGCTAAACTAGGCCAAACTAGGTCCACAGTAAGTTAATTGGTCTATATTGGTCACCAACTAGCTAAAACTAGCTTATCTTAGCTATACTAGATTATTACCTAGGTTCTAAGTTAATACTAGTTAGTACTAGTAAATACCTTATATATATTCTTACTTAAATTAAATATGAGCTTGGTATCAAAATACCTTAGCTAACATTCAATAACTAATATTACTATACTAATCATAATTGGTACAATGACTAATTGATTTAATACTAATTATACTAACTTAGCTTATTCTCTATTGGCACTAACTGGCACACTAAATTATACTAACTGTAACACTTTATCTCATACTAACATATATATAATAATAAGTAGATAGCTCGTAGACACATAATATATACACTAACTAACACCTATACTAACTATGATTCCAAACCCCGACTAATCCTTCACTTGCAGGCCATACCCCAACTCCCTGAACTAGGTATCAATAATAACTGATATATAAATGATACTTACTTTCCCCCTTTAACTAACTTACCTTTGCTACTGCTACTGATGTTCCAATATCGGATAATGGACTGCCTGGAAACCAAAACTGCCCCTAGCCTGACACTCAGTTGATTCTAAGTGTTAACCTTCTTACCTCATGACTTCATTCAAGATCTAATTCCCAGGTATTCTCCCCTTACTGTCTAATACCACATTAGTCAATGAGTGACACATATCTAATCACAAAGACACTCGAATCCCTCATTACCTTGAATCGATACACTTGTATCAGATAACTCTCACACATTCCTCTACCTGACACCCAGATGCACTGCCCTGACCTCCGATGCTACCTACCTGTATTTAGGCAATGCACTTCCTGCTCTGAGGCAAGTAACTCGATTAAAGTCACCGCAGCAAGTAATCTGATGTTGCTGCTACTAAAAAAATATTTTAAAACCCGATACCCTTCTACCTGACATCCAAGTACTGATATGGAGTATCTCAGGTTGACACTACCTGCAATATTCCCATAAACTCCAATATTCTCTCTCTCTGCCCTTACTGCTCGAGTCCACACTTGTTGTGCACTGATGTGCACACCACAGCCAAGTTTCTCTACTTTTTGTGTTCACAGCCACACAACCACACACACACACACAGTCACTAGATTACCAATACTAATTAGGAGTCAATTCATCAAACACATTAAATACATAATTTAGGACACTCATGATACACCTCAAGCAAGGTGCCAAAACTTTTAACTCCTTACAAATACTAATTATACACATCTATATCATCATAATATAACTAAAGTAACTTGCTACAATGAGAATGGAGGAGTAATTGCATAAATCAACCAAAATGGGCTATATATCGCAAAGTATCACATTGTATCACGATATAACCTACTCGTGTCCAATTGTGGACACGTAGCTAGTCCTCCAACTCCGATCTAAGTCTAATTAGATCAAATTGGTCTCATGACACACAATTGATATCATATGTACCTAATTCTTGATCCTATGGGTATTCCTAAGCCAAGGGGTGATTCCTAATGGTTAAATGCATGAATTTATAGCCTAATTTAAGGGTTAGATTCAGAATTTATCTATTGAGAGATAGATTTCTAATGAAATGTTCAATGGACCCAATTAGGATATGATCTCCTTATTAAATCTTCTTCTTTCAAGTGCTCCCTGCAAATCCAAGCTTCAATGCTCCTTGCTTGATGAAATGAGAGGGAGATGAGGTAAATTGGTGGAGGGATGAAGTGAATTGGTGATCTAGAAAATTGGAGATCTAAAATGAATGCACAATTAAAGAGGAGAGAGAGAGAGAGAGAGAGAGAGAAAACCCCTCTTCTAGTGGTCGGCCCCCCTTGACTTCTCCCCCAAGCAACAAAAAAAGTCTAAGTTGCCCCCAATGGTTAATTATGAAGAATAATTTAGGAGGGCTATAATGGGAAGTCTCTAAACTAATGCAAATTAGTCTTAATTATTCTAATTAACTAAGGGATAAATCTAACTTGGGCCTAGTCCATGTTGGGTTCAATAGTTGTCATGACAAGTCTAATTGGGTTCACTAGTATCAAGTCTAAATAATAGACTAGCCCACTAACTATAAATAAATAGCAAAATACACAATTAAATAAATAGTACACCAATTATTATTAAATTACTAAAATAAAATAACTATGCCAAATGACTAATTTACCCTCATTGGAAAAGTGAGGGTGACACCTCAGAGGGACGTAATAAGATACAAAAATATATGTCGAATATAAATACTGAATGAAGTAAATGGGTAAACTAACCATCTAAGTGAATGTAATCTGAGGACAACTTTGATACGTTTTGGTAGGCGTAGGCATAACTCCCCTATAACGTTCATTAAACTTTAGAGGGTATCTGCAAATATAACAGCCATAACGTCCATAGAACACGATGCCTGTAAAATATATCAGTCGTAATATTCATCAAACGCTAGAGGGAATCTGTATAAGGGACATCAGTTCCCGTAGCTTCTTTAGATACTACGGTTGCCAATGGGGTGTGTCCCATACGCCTACTAGCTGTCCTTTCCGTCCAATATAAATATACAAGTCGATTACACGATGTGCACATCTCGTAACTATCATGACAGGTCATAAATAAACTAATACTATTATGACTACGCACTATACCGTCATGTGCGTCATACGCACCGATAGTAAGTCAGGTATGCCAACTTACATCAAGAACAATGGTGCCGTAAAAAGTATATGTCAAGGTCTTGAGAGATATTAAAATACCTCCACTACACTGGTAAGTCTGCTAATGCCTAGGTCAAAATACTAAACTACTCATCGACACATTCGTCGACTGCACCCGAGGCATTCTCAGACGCTCACTGTCACGCCCCAGTCCCAAATTACGTAGGACTAGGAACACTTAAGCATTCTATCCGTATGTATATGACAACTCCAATATATGGATACCATAATACACACGTACGCTGTAATATGAATAAAACTCACATGTGGTATCTATATTATCACAAGTCACAGAAGTACTAATCTCATCCACACAACAAGCCACATGAAGGAAATAACTAAACTAGAATAAAGAGTCTAAATAATCCATAAATGATAGTCGGGTGGAGACAAATCCACTAGCAATGACTATAACAACTAAAAATGAGAGAGAAGAGTAAAATAACGAACATAAAATAAGGTGATGATATAAGAGTGTCAGCTAAAGTATCCCTCGTTAGAGATAATCAATGATGCTCAATGGGTAAGGTCTCCTCGGCAGAAAGTAATGCGTCAGGTCCGGGTCCGTACTCCTGCGGGTACTCCTGAATCGTCTATACCTGGCAAGGAACCAGGTCCTCAGAGGGACGTAACAAGATACAAAGAAGCAAGCCAATTGAATACAGTAAACATGCATAATATTTGAAAATATATAAGTACGTTGTACGAGACAATCTATATGAATACAAATGAGGACAACTTTTTGACGTATGGGCAAGGGTAGGCTACTCGATCTAAATCTCACAACTCACACACACGTCAGTGGACATCAAAAATTGACATACCGCGGGGGTAGCGACTAGCGTGACACACTACCGTAGTGCGAGCTAGATACTACGGTTTACCAGAGTGGTTAAAGCCCATACGCCTAATGATTGTCCTCTCATGATACTAGGTGTCAAGTGTGTGTGTTAACATATCTAATATATAGTAATGACTGAACGAACTACACATGCAATGAATATACAAAAATATAAATATAAATAGCATGCAAAGTACTGTAAATAATTTGGCAAGATATACTTGTCTGGTCTGAAAAGGATGAAGTCCCAACTCAAGGCGTCGTCCGATCTACCCGTCGCATAAAGTAAACAAGTTAGGTTACAAAAGAGGGTGAATAGTTTTTGCCATTTTAATCTATTTTAACTCTGAATAAAATAACCTAAAATAGTATTTTAATCTTATTATAATATGATTTATCGTTAAATCCTAATTTTGGTCCAAAGAAAGTCAACTTTACGGATTTGTGATCCGTGGCACGCAAATCGAGACAATCCGTTGACCAAAAAGTCAACCGACTCAAATCCTGGATTTGTGTATGGAATGCTATAGATTTTAATTCTACATGAACACCAGAATCAATGGTTTTATAAAATTATAAGTCGGTAAAGAGTTATGTCCATAAGGGAGCACAGATGCCAATTTTCGGCGGTTTCCTATTTACCTCTACGTTGCACAAATTTTACAGTAAATTAAACTTACAAGTTAAATTCTGGAAATATTATTTTATGTAAGTTTATTATGTCAACTTTCTGAAACTTTAAACGGTTCGTAATTCCGAATTCGGGATCTCCCAAAATTTTAAAAATACGGAAACGCATCTGATTTCGGACAACTGGCACTTTTAGAATTTTCTGAAAAAATAGTTTCATAAATTATTAAAATAATTTATATATTTAGAAAACTAACCTTGATATGGTTCTAACAAAAAAACTGGAGCGCGTTTGGAGTCCGGAGCTAGGAGATATCGTCTTTTTAAGTCGTCATAACTACTAGAAAATGAGGCTGAATTTATGACGAATTTTGACTGTTTTTGGACGAAAAAGAGAGGAATTTTGGGAAGAAAAATATGAAGGATGAGGTATTTATAATGGTGGACACTACTTAATTGAATACGACTAGGATTGGTTAATTTGGATAGGATTATGATGAATTTAAATAAGGATAGGATATGCATGAAGTTGCTTTCCTAGTAGGCTCAAGATTTGAATTAATTTAAAATTGAGTTTGAATTTATCTCAATAATTTATAATCTGAAATAGAATTAAATATAATACAAATAATTTATATATAATCTTATTAATATCTATTAACACTAAATTAGCATATATCTAATATTAAGACTATATATATCCAAATAAATCCTAAATAATTTCAAAAATCCAAATAAATTCTTAAAATTCTAAATAAATTATAGAAAAATATAATTAAATATTTTAACCTAAAATAAATATTTGGTAGAAATAATATACAAGTATGGTCTCATAGTAAATCATGGAAGTCCTAGAAATTTACGTTCCCCATTTTTTAATTACCTAAAAATTCTAGAAAAATCTCCAAAAATCTAAAATAGCCTAAAAATAATTCTAAATAAATATTTACATAAGTAAATATACTAAAAAATTTATTTTCTAATTAACTAAGAGAATAATTTAAAGAAATTTAATATTTAAAATAATCTATAATAATATAAAATATACACAAAATATATAATTTGGGTGAGGGAGTTTACAATTTAACCAACTTAAAAAATATTTCGTCCTCGAAATTAAAAAAAGGAATGATTTGTTAAATCTTTCACAGTTGTATCTAAGGCAAGTCAACCGCAATCTTCTAAAAAATTTAAATAATAAAATCTATTCAAATCCGTCACAATCTCTTCAAAATTAAAATAACCACTATTTAAATCAAAATTTAATCTATCATAATCTCTTCTAGATTTTTAAATATTCAACATCCAAATTTAATTCAAATATATATGACATCTTTAAGATTTAAATAACCCACATTAAATTTTATGTCTCGATTTCCAGCTATCATAATCTCCTATAGATTTTAAATAATTCTAATCAAATCTTATTCCTATATTTCAACTTAATAATTTTGTACTCTTCAAATTTTAAATTTAATTTCTATTATCAACATTTCAAATAGGTGATCCAACAATCAAAATTTAACTTTTAATTCAAATTATCAAATTATAAAATTTTGAATTCCATCCATCAATGTTCATGTTTAGAGTTCTATTTTTTTTTCAAGATATAAATTGTTAATTCAATCTCCAATATTCAAAATTTAAATCATGTGCTCAAATTATAAATATTTGGTCCACAATATCAAAATTTTAAAATTTATTCTATAAGGTATTCTTATCTTTAGAGTTAAATCCTCATCATCTAAATCATTCTTCTAAAAATTCTCAACATTAAAATAACTTAAATCTCTCAATCAAATCTTACTTGATTACAATCTTAATTTTTTTTTTACCTCAAGTTGACAATGCAACCTCTACCCAACTTAGAATTTACCGATCTATCACATAGGCTATATATTTAAGAAAAACTTTCTCAAATTATTTAATCGTTTTATTTAATCCTCAAAAGTTTTTAACACACAAATATATCATCTATGATATGTCCTTAATTAATTATAAAATAGAGTCACCAAGTCATGTGATTAGCCTATGGGGTATATCTAGTACTATCAGTGTATCAACTTATACCAAGCACGAGATTTCGTCTTTCCAAAACAAAGAAAGACGGAAAATAATGATAAAGAGTTCAAGTGGGAGGTAATAGAATAGAAGTATGGAGGTCAAGGCGTTTAAATGATTCAAATAGAAATTGTCAAGGTAGTTGTGGATTAAAATCATATTTGGTAATTTCTTATTCACATGCTCGTATCAGTACAGTTATGTAACCGATACGATACGCTCAGACATGTCTAGAGGGCAAGTACATTCGTCTAAGAAGCTAATTCATGCGAGGGGCGAACCAAGCGCACTATGGTTGATCAGACCATAATACACTGATTCTGAAATATATTAGTGTATATACCCAATAATACATATATCATGATCAAGCTTGATAAAAGAGTAAGCTTGCAAAACTAGGCTATAATAGCGGCATAAGTCAAGGTAGTACAAAAAAATATAAGTACACTAGATTTATGATGAGAGAAATTATAAAATAATTCAAGTTTACAAAGAAGATAAGACTCTACAGTCTCTACAGTTGTCATACTAACTCCTTGTCTAAGTTGCTAGTCGACCAAATAGGGGTATGGGCCTCTAAGCTCTACAGTCTGAATAAACACTATCTTCTTATGCAAGTCTATAGTTTGTGTCATTCGGTTATACTTCATCAATGGGTCAAGAGGCTATGTGATACTATGTTGTGAGGCATACTACCCAACTTAAAAGAATTAACTAATATTGTACTGCCTTAAGGATAAAGTAGAAACTCCTGTTAGGGTATACGAGAAAAGATATTGGTACTTATTAGGGTATCCTATTACATTATAAAACTCCATAGGTAATGGTTATCTTAGGTCTTAATCATAGTGCTCATAGAACATAAGGGTTAATATTAAGAATGGAAGGGTTATTGGCTCTATATGGAGATATGGGTACAAATTGTGCGATTTGTAACTAAAGGATAATCATCAAGTAGCAATCTAAAAGAAACAACTCAAGTCTATCAAGTTCTAACTACAAGGCACAAAATTTTAAAGTTTTAGATTACAACTATAATCCTACCACATAAAATAAAATCGCTTGGCCTACAATCAGAAGGCTTAGGTGGCACGAGTTGAAAGAAAAGAAGAACATAATTAGTCGTCGCAGAAATAGCGAGTACTAAGTTTTCAGAGGAACAAGATTTGAAATTAATTAGAAAGACTCTAGATAATATCATAGTTTTCTAAGGGGAAGGTGGTTTGCTAATCTCTGTGTTAGAGGTATGATCTAGGAAAATATTATTTTATTTCTCTTGGCTTCCTAGGGTACTGTCTGCTAATATCAAGACAAGAATCTAAATGTATAGTTCTATAATACTATCTCACTTATGAAAGTTAGGTTCAGTCCTAATATTCAACCTTGAATTTCTAGTGGTCCCTCAATACTAGGGTCAAATAATTATAGTTAAATTTTTAATTAACTCTAGTAGTGTCTACACCACTCTCAAGTCCTTCATAAATATCTCAAGGGGTAATGGTCATCTAATTTATAGGTATGGGGTGCTAGGGTTCATTAGGTGTCCTAAACTTAGTGATGTGTCTATATTCTAGTTGTATTCTCAGTAGGTATGTTACCCTAATTATTATTCTAGCAAAAAGGGTTCCTATGTTCTATGGGAAGGCTAAGCTCAAGGAACAATTTGGGAAGCACAGGAATCAAGCAGGATGCGATTATTTAGATAGAACAGTTTGGAAGGAAGATGAGTCATAGTCAATTATGGATGAGATCCTATACTCTAATCCTAATTGCAGGCTTGCTCGGTACAGTAACGTAACCGAGACAATATGCTCTCGACCTGCATGGGCCACCACAAAAATATGTCATGCCCCAGTCCCAAATTACGTAGGACTAGGAACACGTAAGCATGCCAGCCGTATATATATGACAACTCCAATATATGGATACCATAATACACACGTACGCTGTAATATGAATAAAACTCATATGTGGTATCTATATTATCACAAGTCACAGAAGTACTAATCTCATCCACACAACAAGTCACAGGAAGAAAATAACTAAACTAGAATAAAGAGTCTGAATAATCCATAAATGATAGTCGGATGGA
This sequence comes from Iris macrosiphon, assembly GCA_036927795.1. Classification (NCBI taxonomy): domain Eukaryota; kingdom Viridiplantae; phylum Streptophyta; class Magnoliopsida; order Asparagales; family Iridaceae; genus Iris; species Iris macrosiphon. The sequence continues at coordinate 56,394,695 of JAYESA010000003.1, forward strand.
GACAAATCCACTAGCAATGACTATAACAACTAAAAATGAGAGAGAAGAGTAAAATGACCAATATAAAATAAGGTGATGATATAAGAGTGTCAGCTAAAGTATCCCTCGTTAGAGATAATCAATGATTCTCAGTGGGTAAGGTCACGTAACAAGATACAAAGAAGCAAGCCAATTGAAAGCCAATTGAATACAGTAAACATGCATAATGTTTGAAAATATATAAGTACGCTGTACGAGACAATCTATATGAATACAAATGAGGACAACTTTTTGACGTATGGGCAAGGGTAGGCTACTCGATCTAAATCTCACAACTCACACACACGTCAGTGGACATCAAAAATTGACATACCGCGGGGGTAGCGACTAGCGTGACACACTACCGTAGTGCGAGCTAGATACTACGGTTTACCAGAGTGGTTAAAGCCCATACGCCTAATGATTGTCCTCTCATGATACTAGGTGTCAAGTGTGTGTGTTAACATATCTAATATATAGTAATGACTGAACAAACTACACATGCAATGAATATACAAAAATATAAATATAAATAGCATGTAAAGTACTGTAAATAATTTGGCAAGGTATACTTGTCTGGTCTGAAAAGGATGAAGTCCCAACTCAAGGCGTCGTCCGATCTACCCGTCACATAAAGTAAACAAGTTAGGTTACAAAAGAGGGTGAATAGTTTTTGCCATTTTAATATATTTTAACTCTGAATAAAATAACCTAAAATAGTATTTTAATCTTATTATAATCTGATTTATTCTTAAATCCTAATTTTGGTCCAAAGAAAGTCAACTTTACGGATTTGTGATCCGTGGCACACAAATCAAGACAATCCGTTGACCAAAAAGTCAACCGACTCAAATCTTGGATTTGTGTGTGGAATGATATAGATTTCAATGCTACATGAATACCGGAATCAATGGTTTCATAAAATTATAAGTCGGTAAAGAGTTATGTCCATAAGGGAGCACAGATGCCAATTTTCGGTGGTTTCCTATTTAGCTCTACGATAACTACTAGAAAATGAGGCTGAATTTATGACAAATTTTGAATATTTTTGGACGAAAAAGAGGAGAATTTGGGGAAGAAAAATATGAAGGATGAGGTATTTATAATGGTGGACACTACTTAATTGAATACAACTAGGATTGGTTAATTTGGATAGGATTATGATGAATTTAAATAAGGATAGGATATGCATGAAGTTGCTTTCCTAGTAGGCTCAGGATTTGAATTAATTTAAAATAGAGTTTTGAGTTTATCTCAATAATTTATAATCTGAAATAGAATTAAAAATAATACAAATAATTTATATATAATCTTATTAATATCTATTAACACTAAATTAGTATCTATCTAATATTAAGACTATATATATCCAAATAAATCCTAAATAATTTTAAAAATCCAAATAAATTTCTAAAAATTCTAAATAAATTATAAAAAAATATAATTAAATATTTTAACCTAAAATAAATATTTGGTAGGAACAATATGCAAGTATGGTCTCATAGTAAATCATGAAAGTCCTAGAAATTTATGTTCCCTATTTTTTAATTACCTAAAAATTCTTGAAAATCTCCAAAAATCTAAAATAGCCTAAAAATGATTCTAAATAAATATTTACATAAGTAAATATACTAAAAAAATTATTTTTTAATTAACTAAGAGAATACTTTAAAGTAATTTAATATTTAAAATAATCTATAATAAATATAATAATATAAAATACACACAAAATATATATTTTGGGTGAGGGGGTTTACACTGATAGTTATACATTATTCGAGTAAAGAATATATGAATAATGATAACTAAATTTAAACAGTATAATTAGGGCAAGATATACGTGCCTAGATCTCCAAGTTGTAAATGCAAAGAACCTGCTCTAGAATCCATGCTTGTGCCATCCCAAGAGTCTATATATATAATAATAATATTAAATTAGCCACTATGCTATGGTACACCAAATACGTACAAGAGCACAACTAACCCAACGTCATAAATAGGGCTCATGGGTTTCTAAGTTGATCCTCAAACACACAAGTACTAAGTTTTCTCACATTAGGGTTCTTGTATAAAATTTATGTCACTAACCATGGTATTTATCATGAGTCAAAATTAGGTCAACTAGTCTAGAGTTTGTTTTGACTATGAAAACATACACACAAGAGCATCAACCCTAAGTCAAGTTAAGGTTATCATAATCACATACACTAATCCTCAAGTGCATCCCTTTATATAATCCAATATAATCCTCTAAGTAGTACAAAATGCCAAGTATGCATAGACAAGTCAGAAATGTCAAGTATACATAGACAAGTCAAATATGAACTTTTAATTAGAACATGGCATATACCGCATTCCTAACTTGTATTTGTCATGTAAAAAGTGTGAAAATACTACTAAAACTAGTGTACAATCCTAACATGACAATTTTTACTCTCTAACATGATATTTACGTACAAGATTTCTAGCTAGCACAAAACCTAGACAAGTGCACTACTAGTTGTATAACTATTCTCCAAGTCCTAACCATGTAATAAATATATATATAAAACCTAAAACACATTTATATATTTCTGGAATTAAACACTAAATGGAGTAAATTACAAGTTTAAACAAGTGTTATTAGAGTTTTGGTCATGGCAAAGTGATACTAACTAATAGTTGTGCATATATACATTCAAGGTTTTGTCATGAAGAAGTAGTGGATGTTCAAGGCATTTGTAATGAAAATATATATAAAAGAGATGAAGAACATGAAAGAAAATATGAAGAACATGTAGAGGGGGTTGAGGAGGATAATAATGAGCATTTACCAAATGAAAATGGGGAAGAAAGTGGTGTGTACAGAGCTTGCACAAATTTGAATTCAGCTTGGACCTTCCTTGGTTCTAGCTGTTGTTGGGGCTTTTCCAAGTCATTCCAAGTGTTTTGGTGCTTAGGGAAGGTAGGAGAGAGGTAGAGGGTGAATGTAGGGAGGTCATGGATGTGGTAGAACTGCTATGGAGGTGGTGCAATGGTCGAATTTAAGGGGTTGCTAAAATCGGTTTAGCTTAGAGCAGTTTTGAGTTGTGGGATGTTTGAGGGTGTGTTGGACCTAATTAGGGGGCTGAGTTTAAAGGAAAAATGTAAAGGAGAGGAAGGGGAAGAAGATAAGGGTGCTGTGGTGGTTTTTTTGGTGCTGTGGAGGTGGTGGAGTAGCCGGATTGGAGGTGTTGCTGAATTTGGATTTAGTATGGATACTTTTGCTGGAGGGACAGTTTTGAGGGAGTTGTGGGGGTGTTTGGAAGATAGTTTGTTAAGGAGAAATGTAGGGGAGGGGGAGGGGAAGGAATGTGATGAGTTTGAGAGAAAGAAACTAAGTATGAAGAAATTTATGGCCGGATAGGTGGGGGCAAGCTGTTGGTGGGTTCAGCCTGGGGTGGTTCTATTGTAGGCCGAAAAGGAGGGGTTGTAAGGGGAATTGGGGGATGGAGTATGAAGAGAAAAAGTAGAGGAAAAGGTAGAATATGAAGTATAGGGAGTTTCAAGTAAGGAAAAGATATGGGGAGAGAGTTATGGCCAGCCAAGTGAGGGAAGGTGAGGGGTTGCGTAAAAGGATTTAATGTGGGAGGGTTTTAAAAGTTTTGGAAGAGGAATAAGTAGGGGTGGTTTGAGGGTTGTGTAAGATGAATAGGTGGAGGGGGTTGGCTTCCATCTAGGGTGATAACGACACTTGGGTTCAACATTTAGAGGTTAATAGGTGGGGTGTAAAGTTGGGTAGATGATTGGAAGGCCAAACCTATGTCCTAGAACTAGTTTTCCTTTACTTGTATTAAAATCTTAATTTCATAACCTACCTTATGTATATATATAGTTAATAATATTGTGTATATGTAGCAACTATAAAATAAGTACTGATATTATTATTATTATTATTATTATTATTATTATTATTATTATTATTATTATTATTATTATTATTATTATTATTATTATTATTATTATTATATATAGGCTCTCAGGACGGTTCGATCATAGTGTAAAAGTCTGGATCGTTGTTTGCTCATCTCGGAAGTCGAGGCAAGTATACCTTGCCTTGTTGTACTAAGTGAACTTGATTTAATATTCTTTAAATGCCATGTTTGGAATATGTTAGAACTGTGTGCGTCTGAGAATGCCTCGGATGCGGTCGACGAAATTGTCGATGTTTGTCTAGAGTGTTGACCTAGTCACTAGAGGACATGCCCGAATGTTGTGAAGTTATTTTATAACTTCCAAGCCTTGACACGTTACATATCAAAGCACAGAGAGTGAGAATGAGAGTAAACTAGGACGTAGGTTTCACACTCGATTAGCTATTGGTGTGAGTAGCTCAGGAGGCTAGGCCAGCTATCCTTGGTTTGTCCTACCCATACGTTCCAAAGTTGCCTTCAAAGTGCATTCACATAAATGGTTAGTCCACCCTTGCATTTATTTCAGTATTTTTATTTTGGTATATTTATTTGTATCTTGTTGCGTCCCTCTGAGAACATTGTTCCTTTTCTAGATCCTGATGAGCATCTCTACCCGACGGTGTACGAATTGGGACTTAAGACCGGATTTGTGCTAGAAGAGGAGCTTAAGGTGCTACTAGCAAAGTTCCCCTGATCGTGGTAGGCTTTCACCTTGGACAGGAGTTTCTTATCTATCTAGTAGATTCTTATGTCCAGTTATCTTTTGGTTTCGGATATTCCATTTATGTACTTTAATATTATATTGTGGGTTTCTTCCCACCAGACTCTGTTCCAACTATGATTATACTCAGATACTTTGTGTTGTATATTTGAATTGCATTTCCTCTTTTATGTAGTAGATGAGATTAGATTACCTATTTACCTTATGTGTTGTTTATTTTACAGCATAGTACATCTAGATAGATCCATTAAATTAGGAATTTCTTTCTAGACTGTATCAGTTGGCTATGACCAATTGGCTAGTCCTAAGTATTTTGGAATTGGGGCATGACAAAACCAAATATCCATTGGATAATTAGATGCTTCAGAATGAAGAAACCAATCGATAATATTATGCATCGACACTATTCATGAAAATATCTAAACACTATTCATAAAAATATCTAAATACTATTCATAAAAATATCAAAACACTATTCATAAAAATATCCAAAAGTAAACGGAAGACATCTGAACGGTATACCGGTGGCATGGACCAGTATACCGACAGTATGCCGGTCCGAAAAAAAGGCTCTAACTTGAGAAAATTCAAGGCTCCACAAAATCTAAGTAAATATAATATACAGTACAAAATACATATCCGTATACAAATACATATACAAATACTGATACTGTGAGACGAGTTTCACACCGAAATCGTAGCAGCCTAGGAGGAACAAGGATAGCCGTAGTTGACGTACTAGCACGTGGTATTGTTGGGCCTTCAGTAGGACATGTTACATGGACTAGAAGGGCATATCGCAATACGAGTATTTCAGGACCTTCGGTGGGGCTTACAATTCGTGGGCAAAGTGATCATCATCTTACAAGAGAAATAGTCCAAGATTGGTTTGTGGTTCCATTGGCATTCATATAGTTAGGTTGTGCGCTAATATCATCTTCTTGCAGGTATAGTAATTTAATAAATCGATGCAAGAATAGGCACTTGACACACTTATATATTTCATGATGGATAATGAATGTCTTATGCGGGGACACACGTATGGCACAGTTTTATATTATGAATGATATCGTTGTATTGACAACAAATGATGGTAAGTATTAGGTCAGATCAACTATGTTTTGTGACACTTTTATGCTTATGGATACATGTATGCTATTAAATTGTCAACTGATCCTAAGAAAATATTAGAAAGACCATATATGTTTGCCTATATTAACTTAATTAATGTGTTAGTTCTATTGAGTTAGCTAGAGGCCACTCACCAGTACACGGTAATGTACTGAGCCCCACCATATGTTCTACAGGTGCGGGGAGTAGTTTGGACGGTTCTGAGGCATCAGAGATTTTTTTTTGACTAGATGGAGCTTGTCATGCATGAATGTGGTTTTTTCTTATAATGGACATAATGTATAGAACATCATTGTTGTATAGTTCATGAGTTGTAAGACTTGTGGCATATTTTATTGTATTGAGAGACTGAGAGAGTGTTTGTAATCGAGTTGTTCTTTGGCTTCGGGTCGTTGTAATTCCGTTGCAACATTGTCGTTTAAGAGAATAATTTTGTATATCTTGTGTTTATTCAAGTTTTCTGCTTATTTCAGTTGCAATGACTTTATTTCAGATGTTCTATCTACTGTGAATGAATTACCTTGTACAAGTGCAAATTAGACTTGTACGACATTATGTCCGGTAGCGACTTAGCAATTTTGTGAAATTGGGGTATGACAATGGGTAAGGAGCTAGCAAAGTCAACAAGCTGACTTGGCTCACTGCTGTGTAGACAATAAACTGTCAGTATACTATATGCACAGGAAAAACCTTAAATCTGGGGAATTTTGATATCCAGTCTACAAGCGGATCCTAATACGGGTCTAGGACAACTAATACTAGAGATCTAGAGTAGTCTCTCATATCAAAACAAACTCCAAATTATAAATTAAAACTCGATTACGAAATCCAATTATGAAAAGTGTGATAAACGAGATACGTGAAAATACGAAATATAATATAAAGCTTGATTTATGAGAAAAAAATTTAAACACCAAAATTCAAAAATACAAAATTTGGGAACGGATGTGACATATTTTATATGGACGGGTCAAAGAAGGTAAGCACCCCACGTTCAGCTCGCTTCATGCTTAGTCCCGAACAATGTCCATCGATCGGGCAGGAGAAAGCATGCATGAAAAGGATGCCTTATGCTTCAGTAGTGGGTAGTCTTATGTATGTCATAGTTTGTACGAGACCAAATATTGCAGGAGTTGGGATTGACATAGGAGCAATATATTTTTCTATGTGACAATCATAGTGATATTCACCTTGGTAAGAATCCAACATTTCATAGCAAGTCCAAGCATATTGCAACATTGTATTACTAAATATAAGAGGTACTGGAGACGAAGGGCGCTGACGACAACGAATATTCAAATGTTGAGGAATTTTTTTTAATTCTGCATAAAGGTTGTCAGAATGTCGAGATCCTCCACCTAGTTGGGAAGGGAGAATTTCCTTGGGTTGGGATTCCCTTCCTATGAGAAGAACATCCTGGAGTGCGATGAGCGTCATATGTCTGTCGGAGAAGCTTGGAAAGTCAAATGCGACAGAAGGGGCTGGTGGCATACCGACAATATACCGTAAATGGAAATAAAGAAAAATCTAGCAGATTTTTTAAGGAAATTTTGGTTTCCACTAATAATGTCGGTATACCGGTGGTATACTGTCAGGCCCATGCTGAGAGAAAATTGAGTTCTGTTTTCAATCGTTTGATCAAATCCAATGATATGGATTGTCTCGGGATTAGAAAGTGGTATATAAGTTAATTCCTGATCTAATTTCAGGCATTCGAATTTTGAGAATTTTACAAGAGGTTGTTCAACAAACAAGAGAGGTGATTTGGGAGAGAGAAGAGTTTAGTCGGAGATCGTTTGGAGAGGTTTGTGTCGTTAGCGTTGACAAAGCCGATTGTCTTCGTCTTCTTGCTCTCATCAGTTAACTTCTATACATTCTCTATTATAATCTATTCTTATATATGAATAGTTGTGGTGATTTGTGTTTGAATCGATTTGATCTATTTTTTATTCTATTAGTGGACCTTTTCCGGATTGAACTACAATCGACCCGTAATTTTTTCCTCTTAAATTTTGCATGTAAATATTTGTGCATTTGTGATTGCTACTTTTGTGTTGCGTTTGCAATATTTTTCTACGTTTCAGTTCAGTTCTCAGTTGTTTTTTCCAATCCGTCAGGAACAATGTTATTCTGCTGTGTTTCGTGCTAAGTTCCCAACACATGCTTCATATATTCAATGAAGTCCATTAATATGAGTACAATTGTACGGGTTTATAAATCCTGACCAGCATTTCTGCATGGATCCTACAAGTTCAGAAAATATCCTATAACCAGGAGCATAATCCTGTAAATAAACCATGAGTTGCGCACGACTGGGACAGATCAAGATTTCACATAAACCTTGTAAAAATTATACGGAGAGCACAATCCACAGAATATAAGCATCATGGCATCTGTTTTAAGCTGTTACAGACTTAATAGTTTCCAAATTCAACATGTTCCAATGCCCAATACTGTAGTATAGTTACCGAAGAAAGAGTATGCAGCGGGGGACCAGTAGTAACTTGTAGAATATTATTCCATCACCATCCCGGGAAATTAAAACTTTGGAATTTATAGAACTTCTGGAAACTGACGTCGACTTCTCCACATAACAAGTAGGTTTGCTTGCGAACCGGAGGAATATACTATAATGGGGTGAATGCCCGATACTCTACAACTTGGAGCCAACACGATTCAGGTCGCCCGGGGTCACAATGTGATTGCGAGTAATCTCCTTGAGTGAGGTGCAACCGCTCAATGCCATGGTCAGCTCAAATTCATCACGGAGCATCTGCAGAACCCTTTTTACACCAGCCTCACCTTCTGCAGCCAAAGAGAACACCACGGGCCTCCCAATCTGGAATCAAGTAATAAGATATGTTAACCGAAAATAGAGAGACAAAATTAGACCAACCTTTGAATCATGCCAAACTTTTTTACTTACAAATATGCCCGAGGCTCCCAAAGCTAGTGCCTTAAAGACATCTGTTCCACGACGAACACCACCATCAAGAAAAACAGGAAGTCGGCCTTGGGCAGCTTTCACAACCTAAATTTAGAAACAGTCGAGTAACAGTAAGCCATACCTTCCATATATGTGAAGTTATAGTGTGTTTGATACAGTTTAGAAATGCTAGCTAGATGGTAAGTAATATTGCATATCCTTGATTCATTTTTCTTAGAATAGTAATGGAATTATATGAAGCCCCTGCATGCACACAAATTTTTACAATTTGATAATATAATATGTTCTGATGAAAAATCTGGACTATTGAACATTCAAATGATGTTAGATTGCCCTCTTTAATTTTCGTTCTAGTTAATTACTTTATTTATTGAAGCATATTCCATGCGCCAAACATGAAACGGCTGAAACATCAAATTATCATGATATCCATCACCTAATGAAGATGAAACTTGATCACCAGAGACTATGCTCAAGGTATGATGCCATAGTAGAAAGCAAGCAATGTGCTAAGAGAAGCATACAAACCTCTTCCAGAGCACTGATTGTTGCTGGGACATAATCAAGCTGCCTAGCTCCATGGTTGGACACAATAATACCAGATGCCCCAGCCTGAATTGCCAATCTTGCTGCATTGTCAGGAGATCATAATATCAACGCAAATTCCAGACTGTTTCCATAATCAGTGTAAAACACTTGAAACCAAATTAAGAACTAAATGCTTACTGTCTTCTGCAGTCATAACTCCTTTCACTAGAATTGGCATGGAAGTGATTGTCTGCAGCCACTTAACATCCTGCAAGACAGAGGAACAAGTAAACTCAGGATGGGTGTTGACTTCACCTGAACATGTGTGTATCCATGCACATGCACAGTGCCAGAAGGGGAATGAGAGGATGATGCAGGGTCAGTTGGTCCAAGTGTGTGTGTGTGTGTGTATATGTGTGTGAGAGAGGGAGAGTGTGTGACTAGGCGCGAAGAGGTAATTTATTATGACAAAGAAACGTTTATTGGGTTAGTTATGAAGCTAAGCACCAAGATTGTCCCAAAAAGTTACTTGTCTAGCTACATCTACTACTATGACATAATAGATTGGAGATTTTGCCATTATCCAATATTGCGTCATGAACACTACAGAAAAAAGCTGGTTGTTCTTTACATTATTTTACAGCCAACAAGTGGCACCTTAAGGTGCACCCAATGCATTATGACATGCCAAGAAGGAAATCAAGATTAGGCACTACAGGGAAGCTAAGAAATAAGAACACAAACCTAAATGGCGTATAATAGGACTTGAGAGTTGCAATTTTTCAGTATTGTATACGGAAGTTCATTAAAAGAGTCTGTCTTCTGATACACACGTCTTCATTAAGGAAACAAGTGATAAGACTACTTTGAGGTACTACCCTCTTGTATGATGTATATACTCTAATCGAGATAACGATGGAAGAGGATCTGACATATAATGGTTTTTGAAAAGGTCATATCTCTTGCCTAAATATCGGAATTTCACAACAGTTAATTAGTTAATGAAACATCACATGGATTTGCCCAATATATATGGCCATTTAGAAGGTCTTAGTGATGACCAATCAAGAAATATGTCCAAAAGATGAGGGTACATAATATGAGATAGATGAGCAGCCATACAAGAAAGTATTGAATAGGAAATGGTATTTATGGGGTGTTGAAGGTAGCTTAAAATGGAGGGTAAGATGAGGGGAAATAGTTCGAGATGGTTCCACGTGTACTGGAGATTAGTTTGGTGGGTGCCGAGGGAATCAATTACAGTTGATAGGGTGGTACGTGATAGCGCTAGTAGGGTGAGCATGGTACCAGTTGAAGGTGTTAGTAGGATGAGTGACAATTGATCTTTTAATAAAAAGGATATGCTGGTTATCAACTCAATATATGATTTTCTCCGTATATAGAGAGCTCACTTGGAAGACGGATTTATAAGGCTGCCCAAAAACAAGGGATAATGTACAATGTATTTGTTGTTATTCTTATTTAGTGACTCAGTGCATGAATTACAAAAAACAACCATAAGAAACTATATGCAGGACAATTGAGGCATTGCAGTTAATTAACATAACTTCTAAGTAGAAGCATCAAAAATATATCCAATTGACCTTCCAGCTTAGAGACCGATCAATTTGTCCAGCAACATATGATGCAAGCCCAGAGTCATCAGCCTGCAATGGTGCAATAGAAATTAGAGCTTATATAATGCCGATGAAGTCTTGTACAGGATACATCAATGTAACATTCACCTTGTCCATCTTGCCAAGGTCCAAACCTTCAAAGTTCTTCAGTGTTAAAAATGGAGGCAAAGTAAATCTGTAGAACAAAGTCACGGAAAAGTTTTAGGCTCTTCTAAAACTGAAAGAAGAGTCCAATGGTTTCATCATGGGACCAGTGCCAATACGGTTGTTTGTTGAGTTGGCTCCACATCTAGGACAATTAGTTTAATATTTATTGCATAAAATGTAAACATCTCAGTATCTTTGGAATTTTCTTAGGCCTAGGCCTCCATGCTGTCAGTAAATTTGGTCAGGTCAATGTGCTGGTAGAACATTGAACACAATAACTGAGTTTGGAGTCCATAAAGCTTCTCGGAAATGTAGCATCTGCATCCCATGTTAGTCTACTGATTAAGTTCATCAGAACAATAATATGATAAGTAATTTATACCTGTTCTTGATGTCCGCCTCTCTACGCCCTAGTCTGGGAGTATCCACTGTGAGAGCAATTGCCTTGAAACCAGCCCTTTCGGCTCTTCTAACAAGCTGTGCAACTACATTCCTGTCCTTGTAAACCTGGTAAGATCAGTGAACTCATGCAAAATGGTATGTGATATTAGAAAATGAAGGACGCGCATATAAAGAAACAATTAAAGAGAAGTAATTACATATAGCTGGAAGAAGCGAATCCCTGGTCCAGTGGAGGCAACCTCCTCAACGCTCGAAGTCGCCCATGAAGACAATGTCTAAAAAACGAAAAAACACAAATACAGTGAAGTCAATGTCGTATGAAAATTGTGGAAGTATGAGAAATAATAAGCAAAAAAACCATAAATAAAAATGTCTGTTTATAATAGACTAATCAATCAAGCATAGAGAACAAAATGGAAATGAATTTTAGAATGGTATTAGACAGGGGCAGTTTAAAATCAACTTTGATTAAATGTTTCTGCTGTTTAAAAGAGCTGAAGATAATAAGCTCCGCACAGAAGAAAATATCGTTGGGAAAACTTGAAGAAATTGGCGTGATATGTCACTAAACAATTTAAAAAAAATCTCCGTAGGCATCCTTACCCCCCCTCCCCCCTCCCCCCCCCACCATGTTGTCCTACAAAGCTCAGAAAGGGAATGTCTTTCCTTCTCTTTTTCGCTTAATCTGTCACATAGATGAATGAAATTCTCTATAACAATTTGTATATCTTACCTCTTCTTGTAGACTCTTTATAGTCTATGGAACTTGGTGAGTGCTCCTTGGTTGCATGAGCTTAAACTGCATATCCAAAAGGAAGGTCTATCTATATGCAAATTAACGTCTAGGTCCTATGGCCTGAACCTCTCATGCTCATTGCTACCTTGGCTAGGAATTTGACACCAACATAGAGGGTTGAACGTCACGTTGACAAACAATCATAATTTTTTTGTCAATCCTATATGGAGATCTCTTATGCTCTTCCCCATTCTGATGGGAGAAGGCTTGGATGATGATGATGAACCTACAAAGCTCTAACCCTCAAAGATTGGGCCCATGTCTTTGTCATGCCATGTCGTGTCCGTGTTGGAGACAATAGGATGCCACATGACCCACCAAAATACATAAATACACTATAAATTTGTTGCCATTTTCATGTCGCCCTGTCACCGTGTCAGCACTGTACCGTGCTCTAATCTATGAACTATGAAAATCAAGAATTAAGCTCTTTTAGAAGATTGTGTATCTAAATATGGTACCAGAGAATTAGAATACTCCTATGTCCGAAGGATAGTCACAGAATATTATATTAGATACTTGAGCTTCAAGAGATGGAAATAATTATTGTCCTGATTGCACAGACAACAATCTTACTGAAAAGTTCACAATCAATATTATGAACTGGCCATCTGCTAATGAGATAGATATGGGTTATTGGTTATTCCTAAACAGAGGAACTAGTAAATATGGCAGAACGGGCAGAAAAACAATAAGAACAACTTAATGGGAAAAGGCATATATTTATCTGGTTTTTCAAGTTGCAAGGAAAGATATCCTAGATGCTTTTAATATTAGTCATATACAATTATTTTGGACAATTATTATTCGCCGTCAAGTTTAACAGAAAAATATTTATCATACAATCTGTTGGTGGACATGCACAAAAGGAAAAATGGTTCACACACACACACAACTCTTGTAAAACTAGGAGGTTATTGATCAGTATCATGTGGAGGATGAGACAGTAGTGACAAACCATAATAGTGCCAGCCGCTGATGCTGCTCTTGCTGTTGCATACTCACCTGTGGCATCCAATCAATCTTTCTGTTAAATGTGTCTTCTATTTTACGGCAGAACATGTAAAATACTAAGCAAGATGTGTGATAACTAGTTATATTTTGAAGGCATTTTTCTAGACTTTGTAAAAGTGATATCGTCGCTCCATTTATTTGGACTACTAAGAAATCATACATACTTCAAACACTAATCTACACCTTCAAAAGTAGTCTGAGTAAGAATACTTGAAAACAATTAAGGTTTGAAATCTTCACTTCTGGCTCTTAACACCATATTGACCTGTTACTTCCATCTTCTTGTTTACAAGTTATACATACTGTGAACTCTTAAGAACTTAGTAACTCTAAACCTGAACAGAAAGGTATAGGGATCTAAAATACCTTCTGGGTGAGCCATTTTCTGCATAGCAGTTGGAGCAATCATTATCGGCATAGATAGCTTGAAACCCAGAACAGTTGTGGTCATATCAATCTTCGACACATCAATCAAGATACGGGGACGGAACCTGGTTAAACATTAAAAGATTCAACGGGTTATGATAACTTGAATATATATATATATATATATATATATATATATATATATAAAGTTCGCCTTGGCCAAAGTAACCTTCACATAACTTTTCAAATCAATTCAGGACTTTCTTAGGGTTATTTAGTTTTAGTGTCTCATATAATATTGAAATTTTGTGTTTAGGTCTCCATGTTGTCTAGAAGAGAGGAGGGTTTGGGTCTCGTACCGACAGTTGACATAGGCTGACCATCCAAAATGGAGACCTAACTCAAATTTCCTATAGTATACAAGACCCTAAAAATAAACACGAAGTTTGAATATTACGGAGACCTAAACAAGATATAACGATCAACCCAGGTGACCTAAACCCTCTTTTGAACAATATATAGACCAAACACAAATTTTGAATATTATACGAGACCCTAAAACTAAATAACCCTAAGTTAAACATCATATATCGTACATACTGCAAGTATTGCTTACAGAATCCTAGAGAATGCTTCTCTGTTCTCCTTGAGGGTCCACTGGTCCTCCGCGCCGGACGCGTAGTAGTCGTAGACCATCTTGGGAAGCTTCTCCTTTGCGATGGCATCGTACTCGGTCACGTTGGTGATCTCCATCTTCGTGCGCGCGTTTCTCTACCTAGAAAAGAATCATAGAAAATACAAGAATCAATCACGAGTCATCATGAAATAACCGTTAAACAATAGTGTACAAGAATCATGTCACTGCATTTAATACAATACAGAGAGTGAACGAATTCATCACATATATAGATTGGTTATTCAAATTTTGAAGTTGCTACAAGTAGAGAATGAATTTATTAACTTACTAATAATAATAATAATAATAAGAAGAAGAACTATATATCAAAAATAGGAAGGAAAGGAGAAACCTCAAGTTTTGGAGAGAGAAGAGGAGTGAATAAGAAAAGAAGGGGGGAGGGAGTGGAGGATAAAAGTATGTAATATAAGGCTTTGGGCAAATGATAGAGTGGAGACAAATAAAATAAATGTGAAATTAATAATAGAAATATTTATTAGGGATATCAGTCAGAGGATGGGGGAATAGAGTTTCGGATGTGTTTTTGGAGGTGGGTATTGGGAATGCCTTCTCCAACACAGCTTCCTCATCCACAAAACATCAGCTGGTCAGTTGGGAGTTTTTCTTGATTTGGTTGTCAGTAATTCTAATAGGGCTTTTGGTTGAATTCTCGAGTGATGGCGAGAGGTTAGGAAATATGGATTGTTCAAGTTATTTATAGGGTTGTGAAGAGAAGCCTTATCTTCCAGTGACCTCTCTCTTCTACTCCCATCTTAGGGTAGGGGTGCCCCACCAATGGATTAGACAGAGACTACGATGTGATATCGTGAGCCTATTAGAGCATACAATATTTAGGCTCCTCCTCATTTCTAGATTCTGCATTCACAATATAAGGCTTAATTTTAGAATAGGAAGGTTGACAAAAGATGTAGTCTCGGCCTCAGAATTTCTACATTCAGAATGTATCAACTCATTTTATGAAATAGTAAAGCTCAATGTTTAGATTCTACATTTTATATTATTTTTTGGAAAAAAAAAATAATGATGGCACATGGGTCTATATCAGGTCTGTATCCATTATCTCATATTTTGACGTCGAGATTTATTTTTTACTATTCTCATACAAACACAATTCATTCTATATTTATTTTATTTTGTTATAAATTTGAACCTCAAAATGCATTCTTAAGCTCCATCTACTAAAGGTAGGTAGTAAGTATCACGTAAGATTGTGAGCCCAAGAGATTCCCGGTAAGTAGTATCGATCGAGTCCTAAACTGATCCTAATTAAATTGGATAGCTCTATTTGGTTCAGTTTTAGGAGAGAACGGTTCAACATTGGCTGGATTAGTTCGACTCTACGGAAAAGAAATATTTTTGTTGGGGTCCAGTCTGGATTTGGTGAATTTTGGAGCCAAAATATGGTCAAAGATTTGATTTGATATAATTTGGAAATCTACATTAAATGTAAGATTTGATTTGATTTGATTTCAAATTTGTATCAAATATTTAATTTGACCATATTTCGACGTCCATAATTGGTGTTGGACTATTTTAAGTGGAATAAGATTCTTATTTTAAGATTTTTAATTTAGTAAATCCTATTATGACCTAAAATCGGATTTCTCATCCTATAAATATAGGAGGAGGGTGGAGGCATAAAGCATAGCACAAGTTGGAGATTCGGGATGCTCGTCCACAGAAAATCTATGAGAAAGTCCGTGCTTTGCTCTTAGGACTTTGATATCCAAGGCAGAAGGAAGAAATAGATCTGATCGAGGAGTCGTCGCCTTCGCTCAGGGAGATTGCTATGGGTTGGTGAGTGATTTCAATTGTAATCTCTTTCTTTTTTTCTTTAGTATGGTGAAAGGGTTGAATATATTAAGGCAAAGGGTTCAACATTGATTCTGTCAATCTTATAATTTTACCTGAGTTATAAAGGCTAAGATTTATGCAGGTGACGTAGTCACCGTCATATACTTGTCTTTATCTGTGTTTGGTGTTCGTTAGACATGGGTTGGTTATCTCAGGTGGGTTGACCTAAAGTTTTTGCTACGAGCACTCTCAGATACGGTGTCGGAACGCTTGAAGGGCGTGCCCGATTCTCAACATCTGGTATCAAAGCTACTGATTTTGGTTCTGGCAACTATGTCTACGGAGCAGATGAACACTCGTATGATCACCCTTATAGGAGAAATTGGACGATTTAGAAGCCAATGATGGAGGATCTACTCTGGTGCAAGGACTTGCATGGTCCGTTGGAGGGCAACAAAGCTAAGCCATCGGACAAAGCTGTTGAAGACTGGAAACGACTGGATCGAAAGGCCATTGGATTCAACCGATAATAGATGGATGACTTGGTGCTTCACCACGTGTAAATGGAGAGTTCGACAAAAGCATTGTGGGAGAAGTTGCATTCGTGTACGAAAGGAAGACGGCTGGCAACAAGACATTTCTGATTCGCCAACTCGTCAACTCGAAGTACACGGAGGGTACCCCAGTGTAAACCCCCTCGACCAAATTTTAGGTCTACTTAACTTATATCGAGAGACTAGGGTTAATTTGGATTTAATTAGAATTAGAACATGGTGTTTTAGAATTATTGTGCAATATTTGTATCGTTTAGTGCACCTTACCGTTGCTTCGATATTGGGAGCGCTACACTAGCATTAGCTTTCCAACAAATTTCATACACTTTTACTAGACGTGTCAGCCTTCCATTCTGACCCTTGTGTAACTCATAAATACCCTCTTTTGTACTTTATTTTAGTCGCACAATATTCGTTACAACCGTCCGTTCCAAAATTCAAATAAATCTAACTTTGCATCGTTGTCCGTTCCAATCAAAATTGGAGGCAAAATCTCGACTCATTTTGTACAACCCAATTATTGACATTATTCTATTCTGAGCCTACTACGTTTATGACACTTGTGTCCCACCCAATTTTAATCCCATGTACTTCCAATTAATTAAAGAGCACATATTACACTAATTTTAATTAAATTGGTGTAAGGACCCAACCTAACCCAAAACTAGACCCAACTCCAACCCAAACCCTCACTCACACCCTCAAGGTTCATACTAAACACCACACACCATTTTGGCCCACTACATAACACCAGACATGGTGTTTTGCCTCATCCAATCCCAAATTTTATTTATTGTGCAATTTTCCAATTGTTAAGGAACTTTTATGCAAATATGCAATGAGGTATCCCCCTCTCATTGGCCCAAATCAAATGAAGAACCCACCCCTATCCCCCTTGACCGGTCCAACCTCACCCCTCACTCCCCTTTGTGAGAACAAAATTTCCTTCATGAGAAATCCAAACTATCTATTCAAAATTAGGACTCATCCTAACCACACATCCCTCACACAACCTCCTATAAAACATCTCCATCACCTCCCTTTTCCTAAGGCCGACCCTAATCCAAACACATTGAAAACCCCACCCCCTCTCTCTTTCCTCCCTCTTCTAAATACTACCAGCCAACCTCACTTCTTCCCATTCTCTTCTTCATTTCTTCTTCTTCTTCCTCTTCCCCTCTTCAACCGAACCCGGACGACCACCCTACTCCGGCCAACCCGACCGCCCACCACTGACTCCATCCGTGCCCGCTGCCGCCTCCAACCCGACCACCACCACCCTGTCAACCTCGCCTGAGCCCTGAGCAACCGACGACAGCAGGCCATCTACTCCGGCCATCCCAGCCCGACTCGACCCCGATTCTACCACCACAACCACCCGCTCCACGACTCCTCCACCACTTCCCTACGACCTCTCCTCCCCGTTCTCTTCCTTCCTCGACGACTTCCTCGCGGTCATGACCCTCGACCTCACCGTAGCACCGCGTCTCCCCAATAATCCCCGACTGAGCCGCTACCTTCACAGCACCACCAGTACCCCCGCGTCGTCACCATTAACGCCACCACCTCGATCACACCACCTGAACACCACCGTCGACCCGACAGCAGATGACCCATTCGACTCCTCTCACCTGAACCCCCACCATCCCGCCGATGACGCTGAGGCCACCCCGCCTGAGCACGACTATCCCTGAGCCGTTCACCACTACCACTCCATGTTCTCCACCCTTCCCGGCTACTCCACCGTAGAGCCTCTCCTCCGGCAGCCTCAGCGTCATCACCATCATCATCACCATCAGCATTATCAATCACCATCATCGTCATCACCATCATTATCAATCATCGTCATCGTCATCACCATCATCATCACCATCATTATTATCAATCATCACCATCATCACCACCTTTATCATCATCATCATCAGCATCATCATCATCACCACCTTCATTATCGTCGTCATCGTCGACTCCGTGCGTGCCCGCCAAGGTTCGTAGCACCCTCTTCGAGCATGCGCACCCCGAGGTTCGAACCTGTTCCCCCTTCTTTTATATTGTGTATATGTGCAAGCGTGAATAGTGTAGGGTTTAGCATATCATTTCATGAAGGTTCAGTTTAGTTGATGTGATTGCAGACCGTGTCGGTTAACCTAGTGACCAGTTGTGTGTGCGTGCATGTGTGTTAATAACAAATTTATATACACACACACACACACACACACACACACACACATACACACACACATATATATATATATATATATATATATATATATATGGATGTATTTATGTAAGTAATTATATGCTAGTAATAGTTATGACTATATATATATTTATACTGTATAACCCTAGTGTTAATTACGGATATCCTGTATTTATGTTGACCATGTGACCCTGAATATTAGTGAGTTGACTGCCTTATGTATACTGACGCACTGGCGAGACACGTGTTAATGAGTCGACTGTCTGATTTTGCACAAGATCGAAGACATGACGCCCGTGCATTTAGGTGCACACTTGACCCTGCTAGTCGGCCAGTACCACCCCTGCCTTGCGTAGTTCCGAGTTTAGTATATTCGTGTTTGTGTGTGTGCTAGTGTAACGACTGATGCTATATTGTATTGTATTATATTATATATATATATATATATATATATATATATATATATATATATATATATATATATATATATATATATATATATATATAGGACCATTGGATCATCCCACGAGATTTTGAGAGCAGGTTATTGGCACTCGCAGCTTGAGGACCCAGGCAAGTATACCTTCCCTTGTTGTAATGTTTAAATTCAGTTATTATTTAGTTGCATATTTATTGTTTAATTATTATATAACTATGCGCGTCCGAGAAAGACTCGGGTGCAGTCAACGAAGGCGTTGACGTTAGGACTTGTGTCTGACCTAGTGTCTAGTAGACCCACCTAAAGTCGTGGAGTTATCAGTATGACTCCCCAGGCCTTGACATATTTCTTGCACGGGTTGTGAGTTTCGTGTAGGGCACGGACTTGCATATTCGGTTGGCCACATGTACGTGTAGGTCGTGCGACGGATAGGGTATAACTGCTAATAGTGATGCATGTTAGAAGACTTAGCAGTTATTAGTAGTCCAGGAGCATAAACTATTGTAGTACGGTGGTCCATTCCTTGTCCTTGTTTGGTTGTAAGGTTGGGCTATTATTCTAACGATAGGCTATGAGCCAAAGTTACGACGCCGATACTTGCACTCCGTCTCGACGTAGTATCTAAGGCGTGTTGTGTATACAACATGCGTAGAGCATTGGGCGGGGAGGACAACTAGTAGGCATATGGGACACCCACCTCCTTTATACAAATACCGCATTCTTCGGAGCAATACGGACGTATATATTTATGTAGATACCATATTCTTTAGAGTGTTGGACGTTACTTGTGGTTTTGCAGATACCACACTCTAGAGAACATTGGACATTATTTATACAGATACCACGCTCCTCGGAGCTAGACGTTATTATATTGTAGAGTGCCCTTGTTATGGAGGCATATGTGGCATATACTAACCAGTTACGACGATTAGTGAATTACGTCAGCATATGTCTAGCCTACACTTCCCATACACACTAAGTTGTCCTCAAATTGCATTTCACTTAGCTGGTTAATTCAACCTCAAGTTTTCACAGTATTTACTTTACGGCATGTATTTTTGTATCTTGTTACGTCCCTCTGAGGACCTAGTTCCCTTCCAGGTTATTTTTACAGTTTGTAGGATTCTTGATCTAGTGGATTGTGGACATCATTGCAGGTATCTTTATATTTCCAGCTATTACAGTCATGTACTACTTTCCATTTTGATTCTGCTTTTATAGCCTAAGGTTTATAGGCCTATGTTGTTCTTTTGGTCTATTCGAGTGGATGTATTATTGGGTTACAGACTGATGATGTGTATCGTTCTTTCTTGAGATTATTCACCATGGATTGAGATTTAGTTTACTTGTGGTATGTTAGAATTAGATTATCAACTGGATCACTTAACCGTGGACAGCGTAAGTGTACTTTGTCAGGGTCCATTAAATTGGAAAGCCCTAGGGAGTCGTACCAGCTGGCTATTTTCACGTGTCTGGTCCTATAGATTATGGGATTGGGGCATAACATGGTTTTAGTGGTGGCCCATGCAGGTCCGAGTATATCATTTCGGTTACATTACTGTACCGAACGAGCCTACAACTTAGGATTAATGTTAGATAAGATCTCAATCCATAACTGATGTTAAAACTCCTTTTGTATTCGATTGTCGCCCTTGGACTTCATTACTGTATTCGTTCATTACCGTCGATATCGTTATTATTGTTTCTCATCTTCCTTATTTCGGGAAGATGGATGCTCGTGCTCGGTGATTTCCTCCATGAGCAGATCCTCGTCAAGACGAAGAAGGCGTAATTGATAAGATGTTTGAATAGATGGTTAACCATGGTAGAGAAGACCGATAAGTTCTTTCTTGTTACTAGAGTTAGTATAGACTGTTGGCGTAAGAATTAGACGTAGAAGTAGAAACGTAAAACTAGACCCTACCCTTACTTAAGGTAGCCGTGATTGGTAAGTATTAGAAGCTAGAAAGATTATTTGATTCCAAGACTCTAGAATAATCGAGAAAAGACATAGCTATATACTAGGGTTAGTTGTAGCCTCATGATAAAGATACAATGAAGTAGTTATAGTCTTATGATAGTGATACAAGGAACGACCTTATGAACTTGGTAAGACAGAATTTTAGACTCACATCTAGGAGGAGATTATCGGATACTAATAAAAATAGGGTATGAAATAATACTTAGGGTAGCAAACCATAGAGGTTAACCTCTAGTTACCTGGTGACTTATAGTATCCGACCTAGAAATTCTCCCACCCTCTAGATAATGATCAGGACTAAGCTAAAACAGATAGGTAGATAGCTAGACGTGGATTTCTAGACCCAATATTTGGATGATGAGATAACTTGAGTACTACATTGTAGCTTTCAAATTAGATTATGTACTTGACTTATTTCGGTTGTTAGTGTCTATTAGGCTCGTGTTTTTACCATTGATAATTTGATTAGTTAAGCTAGTAACTGGAATAGAGCAATTAGATTGAAGGATGAGAGTATCGACAAATGTTATAGCCTTGAGTTGGATATCGTGAACTACCTATAATGGATGGCTAGTTATAAATAAGATGATACCCATATAGTTGAAATGAAATGTACGCATGGAGTAAACTAGGAGAAACCTTAGGTTCGAGGTAAAAAGGTAGATTGGCAACAAGGTGAGATTCGCGACAAGTACCTGACCTCGAGTTTCTTTTAAAATTTAGAGAAGTACCTGAACCGGAGACAAAGACGTTGGCTCGAGATGATGAAAGACTTTGAGATTGAGATACATTACCATCCGAAAAAGGACAACGTAGTAGCTGATGCATTGAGCAGGAGGCCCATGGCATCCCTTTTGACTACCCAGCATACCTGTTGAGAGATCTAGAGCAGTTGAGTATAGAGGTCATTATGCCCGGAGCAGACGGCCAGTTGTCGAGTTTTCAGGTGCAATCGACATTGGTTGAGAGGATCAAGGATGCATTGCCAACAGATGCCAGATTCCAGAGACTTCGATAGAGGACAGAGGCCAAGATACAAACAAGATTACGCATACACGAGGACAAACTTTGAGATGTGGGGATCGTCTCTATATTCCAAATGGAGAATTTTGTCAGGAGCTGATATCAGAGGCGCACAGTTCAGCATACTCTATTCATCCAGGAGGCACAAGATGTACAGAGATTTGAGGTAGTACTATTGGTGGCATGTAATGAAGAGGAAGATAGCCTCTTTGGGGCAAAGTGTCTGGTGTGTCAGCAGGTCAAGACTGAACAGCAGAGGTCTGCAGGTTTATTTAAATCCACTTCTGATACCTGAGTGAAAATGGGAGCACATCACTATGAACTTCATTACTGGCTTTCCGGGGAGTCCCAGTTGTCGTAATGCGCGGTATGGGCGATCGTGGATCCACCTACGAAGTCTGCTCACTATTTACCTTTCAAAGTTCGACAATCTATAGAGGTCTTAATAGATATGTATATGAGGGAGATCGTGCGACCGCATGGAGTGCCAGTCGGTATAGTGTCTGACAGGGATACGAGGTTCATATCTTACCTTTGACGGAGCTTAGAGTTGAAATCAAGATCAACGTACTATAGGATATGAAGGTGTGTAGGAAACAAAGGATAAGAAAAATAGATTGGAGTCCCGTAACCCAAGGACAATTTTTTATATATAGACTGGAGGTATAATAATTATAGTATTTTTAAAAATTATAATACTTTTGGATTTTCGAGGATTTAGCATAGGTAGAAAGTGTCGATCAGCCTCGAAGTGCTACAAATTTCAAGGAACAAAATACAGGTTTAGATCACACGTTGACTCATTGGTCAATCGGTAGATGATTATCACTAGACTCTTAGATTATATATTGACACGTGAGTATGAGGTGTAAAAGAAAGATAGAAGTCTGACATGAATGGTAGCTGAATATTGTGGATTACACATAAACTTCTTAGGGATAGAGATTTAGACTTTTTGACTAATATGACACGAGCTTGCTGAAACTAATCCTTAGTAGTAGGTGGTGTCATGAGAACATATATCGAATTTATCCTAGCCAATAAATTTTAGGATTAGTATTCTTATTATTATTGGTTACATTTTATTCTAGGGTACTTAGAATGACTGAATAGATATTTATTATATAATTTCTATATATTCTTAGTACTATGTAATGAGTAGAGACTTATATTGTATTTCATTACATATACTTCTCCTACGAATTGTTTGAGTCAAACTTCTAGACTAGGTATGACTAACTAGATAGATTAGACTTGTTGCTACTAAAGGCAGTTGAAAGAAGTTAAGTTACCTGATTCCATTGTGGATACTATAGGATGATGATGTTATACCTAGGAAGGAATGTTGAGATATTAACCGTCCTAGTAGGTTAGGACAGTTTTAGAGGTACGGATTAAATAAACATCAGGCTCAGGAGTATTTCCAGTAAGTCAATAGAGCCCAACAGATAGTGCAAAGGGCCAACTCCACCAGTCCTAGATATGTCCGTAGCATTGCTAGATACTTTAAGGTTTATTATGTATTTATTTTAATTTCGAGGAGGAAATTCTTAGGCCTACTTAAGTTATATCGAGAGACTAGGGTTAATTTGGATTTAATTAGAATTAGAACACGGTGTTTTAGAATTATTGTCAATATTTGTATCGCTTAGTGCACCTTACCGTTGCTTTGATATTTGGAACGCTACACTAGCATTTGCTTTCCAATAAATTTCATATAATTTTCCTAGACATGTCAGCCTTCCATTCTGACCCTTGTGTAACTCATAAATACTCTCCCTTGTGCTTCATTTTAGTCGCACAATATTCGTTACAACCGTCGGTTCCGAAATTCAAATAAATCCAACTTTGCATCATTGTCCGTTCCAATCAAAATTGGAGACACAACTTCGACTCATTTTGTACAACCAAATTATTGACATTATTCTATTCTGAGCCTACTACGTCTATGACACTTGTGTCCCATCCAATTTTAATCCCATATATTTCCAATTAATTAAAGAGCACATATTACACTAATTTTAATTAAATTGGTGTAAGGACCCAACCTCATCCAAAACTAGACCCAACTCCAACTCAAACCCTCACTCACACCCTCAAGGTTTATACTAAACACCACACACCATTTTGGCCCACTACATAACACTAGACATGGTATTTTGCCTCATCCAATCCCAAATTCTATTTATTGTGCAATTTTCCAATTGTTAAGGGACTTGTATACAAATATGCAATAAGGTGTCCCCCTCTCATTGGCACAAACCAAATGAAGAAGCCACCCCTCTCTCCCTTGACCGGTCCAACCTCACCTCTCACTCCCCTTTGTGAGAACAAAATTTCCTTCATGAGAAATCCAAACCATCCATTCAAAATTAGGACTCATCCTAACCACACATCCCTCTCACAACCTCCTATAAAAAATCTCCATCACCTCCCTTTTCCCAAGGACGGCCCTAATCCCAATACATTGAAAATACTACCCCCTTCTCTCTCTCTCTCCTCCCTCTTCATAATACTACCAGCCAACCTCTATTCTTCCCATTCTCTTCTTCATTTCTTCTTCTTCTTCTTCTTCTTCTTCTTCTTCTTCTTCTTCTTCTTCTTCTTCTTCTTCTTCCCCTCTTTAACCAAACCCGGCCGGCCACCCTACTCCGGCCAACCCGACCACCCACCACCGACTCCACCCGTGCCCGCTGCCGCCTCTAACCCAGCCACCACCACCCTATCGACCTCGCTTGAGCCTTGAGCAAACGACGATAGCAGGCCATCTCCTCCGGCCATCCCAGCCCGACTCGACCCCGATTCTACCACCACAACCACCCGCTCCATGACTCCTCCACCACTTTCCCTCGACCTCTCCTCCCTGTTCTCTTCCTTCCTCGAAGACTTCCTCGCAGCCACGACCCTCGACCTCACCGCACCACCACGTCTCCCCGGCAATCCCCGACTGAGCCGCTAACTTCACAGCACCACCAGCACCCCCGCGTCATCACCATTAATGCCACCACCTTGATCACAACACCTGAATACTACAGTTAACCCGATAGCAGACGACACAGTCGACTCCTCTCACCTGAACCCCCACCATCCCGTCGACGATGCTGAGGCCACCCCGCCTGAGCACGACCGTCCCTGAACCATTCACCACCACCACTCCACGTTCTCCACCCTTCCCGGCCACTCCACCGCCGAGACTCTCCTCCGGCAGCCTCGGCTGATTTTGGAAATGTTGGTGATATTTATTTCAGCATCCGAAGACGTTTATTCGGAGGCCATAGTTTCTGATCCTGTGTACTTGACGTCTGGATGCTTACACTACACAGATTGCTTGCCAAACAAGTATTTCTTGCCATTGTACTATAATTTATATTCCATATGGTGTATGCATTTTATTTCTGTCATTTAGTTCATATATTTTAACTGCTATATAAACTGCGCGACCAAGAATAACTTGGGTGCAATGACGGTGGCAACGTATTCTATTTTTATTATATATATGCATGTTAACCTAGTTTTATGAGTCCGCCCCATTATCATGAGGCATTCTTATGTTTCATTTGCTATGACACAGTTGTTACACGAGTGTGAGTCTCATGTAGGACACGGACTTGCATACTCGGTTGGCCACTAGTACATATGGGACATGCGATGGATAGGGATAACTGCTGTTAGAATTTGCATTATTAGAAGCCTTGGCAGTTATTAGAGGTATCATCGTGTCATGGATATGACATGCTTAGAGCATGGGGTGGGGAGGACAACAATAAGGTGTTTGGGCTCCTTTGCACTTTTTTGTGTAACCCGTACGCTCAGCCGGAGATGCGCGGTCATGATGACCACTATATATATTATTATTATTAGGCGGCCTCTGATGTTCAAAAGACGTCATGCTTTTTAGGCTCCTGAATCTCCGAGAGAATCATGCCAATCCCATTTTGGCCAGATAGCCCACGTGTTGGAAAGTCGTTCTCAAAGTGCATTCAAATAGATGGTTAGGCGACCCATTGGGTATTGATTTTCAGTACTTTTTTGACATGCTTCTATGTATCTTGTTATGTCCCTCTAAGGACCTGGTCCCTTTTCAGGTATAGACGGGCATGATTACCTACAGGAGTACGGACCTGGACCTGACGCTTCATACCAGACTGAGAAGGTTTTACCTCTAGAGTACCTTTGATTTATCGCAGCTGATGGATATTCTAGTTGCTATTTCTTTTATTGACATTTATCTTATATTAGAGTTTGATCTCTTCTCTCATTTAGTTTTTAGTATAGTCTATTGGCAGTGGATTTGTTTCCACTCGACTATCATTCTTTGATACTTCATATTTGAGATTCAACTATTTATTTCCTATTTCTTTATTTATGTTATGGATGAGATATAGATTACGTGTGACTTTTGTTGACAGTATATTACCACTTGTGGATTTGATATTCATGTACAACGTACGTAAGTATTACGATCTTTCAACACTTTGGAGTTTCCATATACTTACGGCTGGCATACTTACGTATTCCTAGTCCTACGTATTTTGGGACTTGGGCATAACATATTTTTGTAGTGGCCCATGCAGGTCTATGAATATATTGTCTCGGTTGCGTTACTGTACCGAATAAGCCTGCATATAGGAATAGGGTATATGATCTTATCCACGCTTGACTAAAAATCATCTTCCCTTTCAACCTTCCTATTTAAATGCTTGCATCCTGTTTGATTCCTGTACTCCTTCTAATCGTTTCGTCCACCTCTTGCAGAGAGATGGATTTGCGCAGTGGATGTACTGCCACCGGAGGCGACACACCTTCAGGAGTCAACGGCCAAACTCGAGGAGAGGCCTCAATGACTTCTAGACTTCCGGGGCCGGATGGACAGACTCATAATCCAACTCCATCTGATCTTTCCGCATCGCCTAATGGGACTTTTCCAGCTTCATCGACACCACAGGATGGTCAGTCACAGCTGTTCCAATTCTTCCAAATGATGATATAGGAACAGAGACAGCAGGTTGCCGCACTAGCTGTAGAGCAGAGGCAACAAGCGACAGAGCAGAGGCAAGAATTTCTGGCAGCACTTGAGAGAATGGCTGCACAGGCACCTGTACCAGCCAAGGCACTGGTTCCAGTACCACGAGCTCGAGTTGGTTCAGTCAAGGACTTTGTATAGATGGGTCCCAAGCCGTATAAAGGCACTAAGAGCCCAGAGGAGACCACAAACTAGATTACCCATACTCAGAAGTTATTAGAAGCATTACAGCTGCCTACAGATCTATGGATGACAGGCGTAAGGACCCAGCTAGATGGTAACGCTCATCACTGGTGGGAATCAATGGAGTGCCAGTTGGGTACGCGTCAGACTTGGAAATAATTCTTGGAGTGCTTTGAGAGAAAGTTGTCACTACCATATTTTAGGAAAAAGGGTATTTTAGTAATTTCCTATTTAAATAAATATTGTGCATGGTAAATAATTTTTGTTGTATTATTTAATTGTTGTTGGATGTTATTTAATTATTTTGGACTTATTTTAGTAGACCCAACTAGTGTAGTTTGGACCCATGGACCAACATAAATTAAATAGTTAGACTTGGCCCATTTAGAAAGCCCATAGTTAAGGAGATGGATTAAATTAATTAAGTGATTAGACTAGAACCTTCCTTCCTTAATTATTTCTTCATGAGAGGCCCCAAGGGGTACATTGGATATTTTACAATTTCTTGGGGAAGGGGGCATGGCTGGCCTATATTAGAGGGGGGGAAATTTCTCTCTCCTCTCATACTCATTCCAAATCTAGATCTAGAATTTTCCACTCCCAAATTCCCTCCATTCCCATTCCAAATTCCCTACCAAATTTATTCCAAATTCTTCCCAATTCACCATTAGAGAAGGAGGAAGCAAGGATCTAGAAGGAGGAAGCAAGGATCTACAAAGAGGAGCAAGGATCTACAATTTGGAAGCAAGTTCATCTCAATTGGAGGTTTCATTGGGAATCCATCTCCCAATAGGTATAATTCAATTTTTCTCATTAAAATAGCTTCTAAATCTGAGATTTAATTATATAAAATCAACCCATATGTATGTACTACCCATAGGACTTTGTTTTGTGTTCATAGGAGACCCATGGAGAAAGTTATGGTGCTTTTTGTGTCAATTTTGTTGGAATTCCGAATTTACATTTTGTTGTGTGTGTCAATTGATCCTATAGATCAATTGGACATGTGCTTATGTGTTTGGGGCTTGTGTCGTGTCCATATTTGGGTATATGTTGTCACTACCATATTTTAAAAATAGGGGTATTTTTGACTTTTTACAATATTTAATATTATGGTAGTTACAATTAATTAATTTCATGATAGTATATTTGATTTAAATAAATGTGTGATGTGTAATTTAAATATAATATTATATATAGTGTTCATTTATTTTGAGCTAACAGACTAGACCTAGAAGCCCAGTAGATGACCACCTGTCCGAATTATAAAATTATGTATTTAATTGATTTATCTAGAATTTATTTATTGGAGATTTTAATTAGTTACTGTAATTTAATTAATTATTGCGTCCTGTCTTTGCTTCGATATTTGGAGCACTACCCTAGCTTTTGTCTTCCAACAAATTTCACAATCTTGCCCTAGACATGCCCGCCTTCCATTCTGTTATTTTTGCAACTCATAATTATGCTCTCTGTGCATTATTTCTAGCCGCACAAAAATCGTCGCGGACGCTATTTAATAAATTCCTGTTTTGTATCGTTGTGCGTTCCAATTGAAGTTGGAGGCAATCTTGACCTATTTTTCGTGCGGCCCAAATTAGGGTAATATTCTGTTCTGAGTCTTCTTCATTATTGGTATTGATGACCTGGCCTGATTTTGGCCCCATGTACTCCTATTTAATTTTAGAACACAACTTACATTTTAATTCTAATTAAATTGAGGATACTATTTAAACCAATTTTGAAATTCCAATTTAATTCCAGTGTCCTGCTATTTAAGCCCGTACCGAACTTACAGTGCCCCCTGACCCTACAAAACACCGGACACCGAATCGCCCGCCAAATTTTCGTCATTTCATGCGTCTGTGCAAATACCCAAATTTAGGGGGGAGGGCTAAATTGCAAATTTGCATTTTGTGTCAACACCTATTGGTTTAAACAATGAGGAACCCCTAATATTTTTAACATCACCCTCATTCCCACATGAATTATTTTTCTCTCCATGTCAAATCTGGACCACTCATTAGAAGGGTCTCATCCTCACCCTTCATTTACAAAACTCTCTCTCCCTATTTAATGACATGTTACATCAAACCCTAATCCCTAGACAACCTAGGTTTCCCCACCTCCTCACAAGCCTCCATCCTCTCCAACGTAGGAAACCAAATTCCTTCTCTTCTTCTTCTCTTTTCTTCTTCTTCTCCTTCTTCCTTTCTTCTTCTCTTTCCTTTCTTCTTTTCCTTCTTTTAATTAAAATTTGAATAATAAAAGAGAGAGGGAAACCATCACCATCCCCCTTCCCTGTGCACTCAGACCTCCGGCCATCATTTCGGCGGCCCTCTGATCCCTCCGGCGGCCACAGCTCACCTCGACGACTGAGTCCCCGACCCGCTGGCTGCTCCTCCCCCACCTGTCATCATCCTCCAGCTTCCGCCGTCCACCGAAGTAACTCCGACCGGACAGCCTGTCCCCGGCCCCACAACCCGTACGACTCCGCTGACTGCAACTCCGGCAGACTCCCCGCTCCGGCCATTGCCCCGGCGCTGCATCTGCTCCCGGCATCTCCTCCTCCTACTGCCGATCTCCCTCACGATCTCCCTCCGACCTCTGGCTACATTCACTACTCCCCCGTCAGCCGCTGACCCGGCCCTCTGCTGCTCGACCACCCATCCCCGACTGCTCCGGTACGGCCACCCATCTTCCCTTAATCACTCCGGCAGCACAACCACCACCCCGCTGCTCCCAATCGCCACCACCATCTCCATCGTGCTCCTTCCCACAAACGGATCCCGACCCCCACTGCTACTCCGGCTGTGCAACCCCAACCCGCAGCCACTCCATCGAGTCACCCTGCTCCGGCGTCGAGTCCCCCGGAGCTAGCCTCGTCGACCCCTCGACTCATCACCCCTCTGCTCCTCCTCCTGGCAGCATCCCACCTCCGGCCAGCAAGCCGACCACCCCCTGTGAGACTTCTTCCCCTTCTCTCCTTCCTTACACATGTATGTATACGTAAGAATGTGTAGTTATGTACGTACATGTATATTTGTGTGTATGCGTATTATATGTGTACATATATATGTATGTATAAGTATATTATATAAATACGTATTTGTAGTATATGTGTATGTGTATGTGTAAATGTATATGTGTATTTTAAATTAGTATATATATATACATGTATATATCTATATAAAGTGTATTTTCAAATTAGTAGAGATGTAAATACATAGTGTATATGTATATGGTTAATATAATTGATATATATATATATGTATTTAATACGTATTTAAGTAAGTAAAATTGGTATATGTCCACATATATATATATATATATATATATATATATATATATATATATATATATATATATATATTTGCGTACACTTAATATATTTTTCATTATATATATAAAATTGGTATACGTATATATGTATTTGTATTTACACTTAGTATATTTTAAAATTGGTATATATGTATAAGTATATTAATGTTAATTTGTATATATATTTAAATAGTGTATATGTATATATTTAATATAACCTGTATACCTGTACATGTATATTTTAATATGTATATGTATATATATAAGTATTTAATATGATTAGTATATATATAAATACGTATTCTACTATATGTATTATTGGCATACTTAATATTTTACTATATAAAATTAGTATATGTGTAATTTCCCAACCTCAAACCAGTATATATGTATGTATATATGTATACATATTATATGATAGTATATATGGTACATATATTAGCATAAATTAATTGTATTTGTGGAATTTAGTACATATAGTAAATTCTATTTTTGGGTTATATTCATATGAATATATATATATATATATATATATATATATATATATATATATATATATATATATATATATACCTTGTGTAAAGTAAGTCCTAGTGAATTTATATAATTAAACATACAGTACTATTTTTATATACAAGTATTAGTTTTATTTAAGCATATAAATACACATCTATTTTTCATACCAAATGAATAATATGTATATGTGTAAATTTATAAAGGGTATCTTTTAATTATAATTAAATAGTATTAATGTGTGTGATATATATAGATATATATATTGGTCTATCTACTAGATGACCCTAGTTGACCAGTATCATGCCAGGCATAGCCCCTGAGTTAGGCACTTGATTGTGTGTTTAGTATAGCATCTGATGCAATTGTTGTATTATTTTATTATATGTTTATAGGACTGTTGGATCCTCCAGACGATACTCTGGGACAGGACCTCGGTATTCACCAGCTAAGGACCCAAGGCGAGTACATTCTCTGATTAGTTTCTAATTTATGATATCTCCTATGTTCACTGTATCTAGTGTAAATATCCATGTTCTTGACACGTTAGTTACACGGATTGGTATACACGGATCTCGTCATGAGATGTTATTCCTTATTCATGGTGTAGCTTGTACAAGACTTATTTTCTTGATATCTTGTGCATGTACAGACACTGAGACCCGGGGAGATTTGCTACCTCCCTAGGGAATCCCGTGCCATAGCATACCATGATTGGATCTACTATACCAGTCGGGGGTTTGGGGAGTATTTTAGTGTAGATATGTGATCATATCCAACTTTCCATGCATCATAGCTCACCCCACATCTCACGTCGGGTGCGGCCTGACCATCTCCATGCTTCATAGCTGTTACGTGTGATTAGCCTGACCTCTACATGCATCATAGCTAACCAACGGTTAGCCTGACCTTCATGAATCATAGCTAATCACATGTAACCAGCCTGATCAAGTTCCCAAGCCAATCACATGTTAAAACTAGTACTCACACACTTAGTCATAGGATTCTTGCTCGTTGACATATTTCTCTTCCTGCATTTACTTACAGTATTTCTAGTATTTTTTTTATTGTACATGTCTCGTACCTCTACATGTATCTGGTATATTTCCATCTAGAACTGTTACATAGTTTATATCATTAATAAAGAACTGCTATTTAGAGATGTACTTTGCTCCTTCCTGACTGAAAAATATTTTTCCAGACTGTGACCTTAGTAGACTGGTTTCTGACACACTTGGGGATTGGAAGTTAATGATTGCAGGTATGATTATTTTGTCATTAGATTTGTCTTGTATTTCTTGCTTGCTTTGATATCTCATCGTGCTTTAGTTTATGTGATTGAGTATTTCTAGCATTATTTTATGATATCCACGTCTCCTTATGGAGTTGGGTGTTCACGTGAGTTTGATTAGATAGTTACATGACCTAGACAGCGTTCTACCGCCGATGCTGCGGCATAGGCTGGACGTACCCACGCACTCGTGCCCCTAAACCGGGTGCGGGTCGTGATACGTTTTTAGTGGTGGCCCATGCAGGTCAGACTTCGTGAGTTGTGCGATGTCGTGGTAGTGTGACATCTTTGTTGTACTACTGTGTGCCTGCTATAGGACATAGGACATAGGATACTAGGATGAGAGAGGATACTCAATCACAATTTATTTGAAAGATTTCCTGGGATGACCCCATGAGAATCTTATTATAATTTCCAATTTAATTCCTTCGCCCTTATTTCCGTCCGTCCTCACTCGTTGATATTGAGTTTGATTCTTGTTGACCAGTTGTTAACTTTAATTCCTGGTATCGTTGTTGAGTTGATTTCATAATGAGATGAATTTTACGGACTAGAATTTATGGTATCATCTGATGACATATATTGATGAGGACAGTGAGAAAGGTAAAACGTCTACTTTGGTTATGGGACCTAGAGTTTATCGCAGCCATATTAGCTGTCGTGACGAGAATGTAGGAACCTAACTTGGATGTACATACTTTAGTTATAAGATTTAGAGTTTCTCGTAGCCATACCGGTTGGCGTGGCGAGGATTCTAGATGACATAATTATAGGATTGCATACCTTAGTTACGGAACCTGTCGTTTATCGTATCTATGCTTACTGGCGTGGCGAGGATTCTGTGTGTCATAATTTCTGACAGACGTGTATGATTATCAGGTTGTATCTTAAATTGGTTCTTAAAGTATCATCTCAAGACTTATCTATTGATGTTATTCCAGGACTTTGTTCCATCGCTTCTTTTCTTTACTAGCAGTAAAGATACCTTCCGTCCTTGATCCAGTTCCTTTTTGAGCTTATTTTCTTTGAGGATTCCTTGTTAGTATGATAATTAGTGACTTACAATTTTGGTTGTGTCTTGTATTAGTTTGACTGAGTGTGACTTGTGAGTTGTAAGTGTTTCTCAGTTGGACATGGGAGCATTAGGCATTAATCTAGAGATATCCATAGCATAGTACCTTGTAGCAATAGTTCTATGATAGGTGTTATTATAATTAGTATTGGTATTATAGAAAGAGGAGTAAGAGTATCAGTGAAGGTTCCAAGAGTTAGTATCAGAGCCAGCATACCCGTCCCGGATAGTCAATAAATTATGTGATTGGATGATCTATGTAAACAATTAAGTATCAAGGAATTGCGTTAAAGATTAAAGGGGCATGATGTTCAATTTGATGATTGATACTGGGTGGATCAAGAGTAAAGAAATGTATATACATAAAGGGTTTTAATGAGATGCCATGAGTAGAGGAATATCAATATTGGTAATGAAAGTTGTGAAATATATCACAGAATAGTTTAACAGGCTGTAAAAGGTTTAAGAGATATGCTTATACATCAATCGAGATATGGAACCATATGCCTGCCCTTGAGATTGAAGTAAAGCATGAGTATTATAGAAAGTGCAAGTGATCGTGATTTGTAATAAGTTTGATGAGATAATCTAATGATGAAGCTAGTGTTACCATACCAATAGTGCTAGTGATCCTATATCAAATATTTGTTGAGCAAGGTGCTAATAACAGTAAGTCCTACGTGTGATGATAATTAGAGTGGTGTATTTGTATGGACCTTGAGTATTAGAGACTGGGAGTATCTATCTGTATACTTGAGGATTTAAAGTTATAATTTGAAGAGTAGGAATGAATTGCAATTTTTAAGAATTTTAAGGAGTTTAGGTTTTTATGTTATTAAAATGTTTGAGGATTCAATTTGATTCAATGAGCCTAGACAAAGCTGTAAGGATTTTTGGAAGTAATTAAATTTTGTTTCAGCTTCTGAACATCTGACTTTGAGGAAAGTATATGCATTTTACTTTAAATTGTTCGAGGAGTTAGTTTTGAGGACCTTATTATGAGGATAAAATTTTATAATGGAAGAGATATAAATTAGTATATGAGTAGATGATATACATGTGTAAGGATCTGATGACTTGAGCATGATTGAGGTGGCACCGCAGACTGACTTGGGTGTCCATCTAGAGTTGTATTAGAAAGGATTTAGCACTTAGTATGGTGTTACACTTGGTGTGCACTGGAGTGATGAGAATAAATAGTATGGACAATTATAGTAGGAACGGGAACTGACAGAGGGTATGGTACTAAGGAGATAGAGGTCCAGTTAGGCTACCTGTGGAACCGCATATTGCTCAGCACCCGCGAAGGGAACCACCCCAGCAGGGCGGGGCATTTGCGATGACGGTCGAGAAGACCGATACTACAGGTAATGTGTTAGCAGGTTCTGTTCTTTCCTTCTTTCTGTTCCTATCTATTTGATTGATTGATTGATACCTTAGTACCGTAGCTTGCATGCATGATTTTCTTGTTATAATGAAGTTAGTAGCATACCCTGATATAGAGACTGCAATACCATGACAAGACATCATGACCGTACATATTCCCTTAGATTACATGTTGTATAATTGTAGGAAGGTTTTCTTAGACCATGATTATTGGGATTAACCATGACGAAGATTCATGGAGGAGTTATGACTTGACAGGAGAGACAAGATGATTAAAATTCGAGGATAACCATTAATTTAAATAGAGGGTTAAGAAATTAACATTGCATAATTGGTGGTTTATTAATTCCAAGAAGATTATGACATGTTTAAATTGGTTATTAAATTTGGAAATTTTGGGAGATTTATCAATATATTTCTTTATTTGCGAGTTATGAATTTTAGAATTTTATATGGGATGTTGCAATTAGAGAATCCTTAAGTATCGCATTGTTAAGTATTTTGAGGAAAGAGGAAATCGAGGAATAAATTTTTTGATGGATAAATGTTTAAATTCAAACTTGTGGGACGAGATTACATTATACATATGTGCATTGATTAAAATCAAATTTGAGGAGTGGATATTAAATTCCGAGTATTGAATTGTTAACTAAAAATTTTGGGGAAAATTTTGATAAAGATGGACTTTGATTTTATTTCGAGGATTTTTCCAGAATGCAATAATTTTAGAATTTTCAAATTGTGAAAAGACATTGTGGATTATTACCTGATTTCGTGGTTAATGGATTTAAACTTTGAGGGAAAATAATAATGTGTATGAATAAACACTACTATGGGAATTTTAAATTTCGAGGACGAAATTCTTTTAAGCAGGGTAGACTTGTCACTACCACATTTCGAAAATAGGGGTATTTTTGACTTTTTACAATATTTAATATTATGGTAGTTACAATTAATTAATTTCATGATAGTATATTTGATTTAAATAAATGTGTGATGTGTAATTTAAATATAATATTATATACAGTGTTCATTTATTTTGAGCTAACAGACTAGACCTAGAAGCCCAGTAGATGACCACCTGTCCGAATTATAAAATTATGTATTTAATTGATTTATCTAGAATTTATTTATTGGAGATTTTAATTAGTTACTGTAATTTAATTAATTATTGCGTCCTGTCTTTGCTTCGATATTTGGAGCACTACCCTAGCTTTTGTCTTCCAACAAATTTTACAATCTTGCCCTAGACATGCCCGCCTTCCATTCTGCTATTTTTGCAACTCATAATTATGCTCTCTGTGCATTATTTCTAGCCGCACAAAAATCGTCGCGGACGCTATTTAATAAATTCCTATTTTGTATCGTTGTGCGTTCCAATTGAAGTTGGAGGCAATCTTGACCTATTTTTCGTGCGGCCCAAATTAGGGTAATATTCTGTTCTGAGTCTTCTTCATTATTGGTATTGATGACCTGGCCTGATTTTGGCCCCATGTACTCCTATTTAATTTTAGAACACAACTTGCATTTTAATTCTAATTAAATTGAGGATACTATTTAAACCAATTTTGAAATTCCAATTTAATTCCAGTGTCCTGCTATTTAAGTCCGTACCGAACTTACAGTGCCCCCTGACCCTACAAAACACCGGACACCGAATCGCCCGCCAAATTTTTGTCATTTCATGCGTCTGTGCAAATACCCAAATTTAGGGGGGGGCTAAATTGCAAATTTGCATTTTGTGTCAACACCCATTGGTTTAAACAATGAGGAACCCCTAATATTTTTAACATTACCCTCATTCCCACATGAATTATTTTTCTCTCCATGTCAAATCTGGACCACTCATTAGAAGGGTCTCATCCTCACCCTTCATTTACAAAACTCTCTCTCCCTATTTAATGACATGTTACATCAAACCCTAATCCCTAGACAACCTAGGTTTCCCCACCTCCTCACAAGCCTCCATCCTCTCCAACGTAGGAAACTAAATTCCTTCTCTTCTTCTTCTCTTTTCTTCTTCTTCTCCTTCTTCCTTTCTTCTTCTCTTTCCTTTCTTCTTCTCCTTCTTTTAATTAAAATTTGAATAATAAAAGAGAGAGGGAAACCATCACCATCCCCCTTCCCTGTGCACTCCGTCCTCCGGCCATCATTTCGGCGGCCCTCTGATCCCTCCGGCGGCCACTGCTCACCTCGGCGACTGAGTCCCCGACCCGCTGGCTGCTCCTCCCCCACCTGTCATCATCCTCCAGCTTCCGCCGTCCACAGAAGTAACTCCGACCGGACAGCCTGTCCCCGGCCCCACAACCCGTACGACTCCGCTGACTGCAACTCCGGCAGACTCCCCGCTCCGGCCATTGCCCCAGCGCTGCATCTGCTCCCGGCATCTCCTCCTCCTACTGCCGATCTCCCTCACGATCTCCCTCTGACCTCCGGCTACATTCACTACTCCCCCGTCAGCCGCTGACCCGGCCCTCTGCTGCTCGACCACCCATCCCCGACTGCTCCGGTACGGCCACCCATCTTTCCTCAATCACTCCGGCAGCACAACCACCACCCCGCTGCTCCCAATCTCCACCACCATCTCCACTGTGCTCCTCCTCACAAACGGATCCCGACCCCCACTGCTACTCCGGCTGTGCAACCCCAACCCGCAGCCACTCCATCGAGTCACCCTGCTCCGACGTCGAGTCCCCCGGAGCTAGCCTCGTCGACCCCTCGACTCATCACCCCTCTGCTCCTCCTCCTGGCAGCATCCCACCTCCGACCAGCAAGCCGACCACCCCCTGTGAGACTTCTTCCCCTTCTCTCCTTCCTTACACATGTATGTATACGTATGAATGTGTAGTTATGTACGTACATGTATATTTGTGTGTATGCGTATTATATGTGTACATATATATGTATGTATAAGTATATTATATAAATACGTATTTGTAGTATATGTGTATGTGTATGTGTAAATGTATGTGTATTTTAAATTAGTATATATATATATACATGTATATATCTATATAAAGTGTATTTTCAAATTAGTAGAGATGTAAATACATAGTGTATATGTATATGGTTAATATAATTGATATATATATATACGTATTTAATACGTATTTAAGTAAATAAAATTGGTATATGTCCACATATATATATATATATATATATATATATAAATATATATAAATATATATATATATATTTGTGTACACTTAATATATTTTTCATTATATATATAAAATTGGTATACGTATATATGTATTTGTATTTACACTTAGTATATTTTAAAATTGGTATATATGTATAAGTATATTAATGTTAATTTGTATATGTATTTAAATAGTGTATATGTATATATTTAATATAACCTGTATACCTGTACATGTATATTTTAATATGTACATGTATATGTATATATATAAGTATTTAATATGATTAGTATATATATAAATACGTATTCTACTATATGTATTATTGGCATACTTAATATTTTACTATATAAAATTAGTATATGTGTAATTTCCCAACCTCAAACCAGTATATATGTATGTATATATGTATACATATTATATGATAGTATATATGGTACATATATTAGCATATATTAATTGTATTTATGGAATTTAGTACATATAGTAAATTCTATTTTTGGGTTATATTCATATTCATATTCATATGAATATATATATATATATATATATATATATATATATATATATATATATATATATATATATATATATATATATATATATATATATATACCTTGTGTGAAGTAAGTCCTAGTGAATTTATATAATTAAACATACAGTACTATTTTTATATACAAGTATTAGTTTTATTTAAGCATATAAATACACATCTATTTTTCATACCCAATGAATAATATGTATATGTGTAAATTTATAAAGGGTATCTTTTAATTATAATTAAATAGTATTAATGTGTGTGATATATATAGATATATATATTGGTCTATCTACTAGATGACCCTAGTTGACCAGTATCATGCCAGGCATAGCCCCTGAGTTAGGCACTTGATTGTGTGTTTAGTATAGCATCTGATGCAATTGTTGTATTGTTTTATTATATGTTTATAGGACTGTTGGATCCTCCAGACGATACTCTGGGACAGGACCTCGGTATTCACCAGCTAAGGACCCAAGGCGAGTACATTCTCTGATTAGTTTCTAATTTATGATATCTCCTATGTTCACTGTATCTAGTGTAAATATCCATGTTCTTGACACGTTGGTTACACGGATTGGTATACACGGATCTCGTCATGAGATGTTATTCCTTATTCATGGTGTAGCTTGTACAAGACTTGTTTCCTTGATATCTTGTGCATGTACAGACACTGAGACCCGGAGAGATTTGCTACCTCCCTAGGGAATCCCGTGCCATAGCATACCATGATTGGATCTACTATACCAGTCGGGGGTTTGGGGAGTATTTTAGTATAGATATGTGATCATATCCAACTTTCCATGCATCATAACTCACCCCACATCTCACGTCGGGTGCGGCCTGACCATCTCCATGCTTCATAGCCGTTACGTGTGATTAGCCTGACCTCTACATGCATCATAGCTAACCAACGGTTAGCCTGACCTTCATGAATCATAGCTAATCACATGTAACCAGCCTGATCAAGTTCCCAAGCCGATCACATGTTAAAACAGTACTCACACACTTAGTCATAGGATTCTTGCTCGTTGACATATTTCTCTTCCTGCATTTACTTACAATATTTCCAGTATTTCTTTTATTGTACATTTCTCGTGCCTCTACATGTATCTGGTATATTTCTATCTAGAACTGTTACATAGTTTATATCATTAATAAAGAACTGCTATTTAGAGATGTACTTTGCTCCTTCCTGACTGGAAAATATTTTTCCAGACTGTGACCTTAGTAGACTGGTTTCTGACACACTTGGGGATTGGAAGTTAATGATTGCAGGTATGATTATTTTGTCATTAGACTTGTCTTGTATTTCTTGCTTGCTTTGATATCTCATCGTGCTTTAGTTTATGTGATTGAGTATTTCTAGCATTATTTTATGATATCCACGTCTCCTTATGGAGTTGGGTGTTCACGTGAGTTTGATTAGATAGTTACATGACCTAGACAGCGTTCTACCGCCGATGCTGCGGCGTAGGCTGGACGTACCCACGCACTCGTGCCCCTAAACCGGGTGCGGGTCATGACACATGTGGTTCGTATCCC
The DNA here is from genome assembly GCA_036927795.1 of Iris macrosiphon. NCBI lineage: Eukaryota > Viridiplantae > Streptophyta > Magnoliopsida > Asparagales > Iridaceae > Iris > Iris macrosiphon. The sequence goes on from JAYESA010000003.1 coordinate 56,435,037, forward strand.
AACTATTTGGTGATACGTGTCATTTTGGTGGTTTTCTCCGACACGGGGCTTTGAACATGTCGTATTTTGACACGGACACATAGATCTACTTTTGACACTTTGATTTGTTCATAAATATTAATTGCGACATGTTTGTGTCCTTCAGGGTACAATTGGTTGTGTGTTGGTCTCGTGTCACATGCGTATCCTAGATCTAGTGGGATACAGTGTGATACTCTCCAATTTGGTGTGTTTATATGTAGATCTAATTATTTATGCTTTAAATTCTTCATTTATAATTAGTAAATATATATAGATATTATATATTATTTTAGTGTATTTATTATGGTATTTATTGTAGTATAGATCTATAGATATTTCTATGTGTTCTAAAGTGGTGTATAAATATATGTATGTAGCTTTCTTGCATACAATTATATATGTTACTACTTGTTAATAAAATAAATTATACATAAATATTTTATAAAATATATCTATGTGTTTAAATGTGTAATTATATTAAATATAATTATTATGTAATTATTTGGATTTAATAAATGTATTTTTGTGTGTGCTTCTAGCCATGTTAAAATATGTACATTAATATGTGCAATGTGTTTTGTAACTATTAGTATTTGATTGTGTAAGTTTATGTGTATATAAATATAAGTGTATATATTTATATTAATTGTTTTATATATATATAGATATTGTTTTATATATTTATGTTTTTATATATATATATATTTATATATATATATATATATAGTTTACTTTTGGTAACAGTGGGTTTAATGATAGTTGAAAACTGTCATTATTCGGTCGGACACAGCAGCCGCTGTAGCTTTTGGGCATTTAATGACAGTTCTGTCATTAAATGCAGCGGCGGAAAACCGCAGCGATTTTTCGTGACAGTTTTCTGCAACAGTTAACTGTCAGCAAATCCGAGGCAGCAGTGGTTTATTATTCGGCTTTTCTGTGACAGTTCTTCTGTGACAGTCAGACTGTCACTATAAGTCTATTTTATATATTTGTATTTCAGTTCACTGTTTCAGTGATAAATTGGCAGATTTAAATTATATTTTATATATTATAATTGTATATATATATATGTATATATATGTGCTTTTGTGTAGTATAATACTAGTAGTGATATATTATTTTATTTGTATAAATATTGGTTTGTATATACATTATTTAGAGTGCGCATTAATTGTATTATTAGTATACTTTGTGTGGGTACCAAGTGGGATCTAATTTTGATTCCTAAATTGTTGTATTTTATTTTCTATATTATTTATATAGATTTCTTGTGAGGTTGACCTTGGTTTGACCATGTTTGACTTTAGAGTCGACCATAGTTGACTTTTGACTTAGAATTTATTTATTGACCTAGAAATTGACTAGTTTGACTTGTTCTCTTTCTGGGACCTTGTATTAATATGGTATTCCATATCTAGGTCTTCGAGGTACCGAGTCAGACATCTGTGAGACTGTTCATTGGACTTCAGGCGAGTACATTCTTTGATAGTTTTTCATTTATGATATCCTCTATGTTCGTTGTATCTAGTGTAGATATACATGTTTCTCTTGACACTATGGTTACACGGATTGGTATATCTGGATCTCGTCATGAGATATTATTCCTTGGTATATGGTGTATATGGTGCAAGTATTGTTCATTGGTTATCTTGTACATGTACAGACACCGATTTTCGGGAGGAGTCGCTCTCTTCTTGGGGAATCTAGTGCCATAGCATACCGTGGTTGGATCTATTATACCAGTTGGGGGTGGGGAGTATTAGTATAGATATGTGATCAAATCCCTTTTGAATAAAGTATTGGTAAGCGAATAGTGTTGATCATGCACCGCACGTATGATTAGCCAGGCCGCATTGTATCTTGCCCAAGCCGATCACATGTTAAGCTAGTACTCACACACTTAGACATTAGTATTATTGTTTTATTGGCATATTGTTCATTATTGTATTTCTTTCCAGTATTTCCTTATTGTCTATATATCTCTTGTATCTATTTTGTGCATCTTGTTTATCCACAGCTATTTACTGTTACATAGTTTTTATCATGGATTAGAACTGCTGTTAGAGATGTACTCTGCTCCTTTCCTGACTGGATATATTTTTCCAGATGACACTGAGGAGTACCCTACCTATTATGGACCCCAGGATGTTGTGGGTTTAGATTCGGAGACTCTGGCTCAAGAGGGACTTATCCCAACTGAGACAGTTGACCATGGAGTGTAGCTTTGTAGTATGATAGTATTCTTTTGTACTGGATTTGTCTCCAGCTTATTTTGTTACTCTTCAGACTCATTGATGTATTATTTTAAACTCATGAGTTGTATGATGACTATTCTATTCTTATCTGATTCATGCTCATTCTATCTTAGTTCTGCGATTGAGTATTCTATCATTATTGGTGGTTTATTACTTTAGATAGACTATCTAGACAGCATTCTACCACCGATTCTGCGGCGTAGGCTGGGCGTTGTTTCCGACTAGTATCCTTACATCGGGTACGGGTCATGACACATTCATAATCCAACTCCATCTGATCTTTCCGCATCGCCTAATGGGACTTTTCCAGCTTCATCGATACCACAGGATGGTCAGTCACAGCTGTTCCAATTCTTCCAAATGATGATACAGGAACAGAGACAGCAGGTTGCCACACTAGCTGTAGAGCAGAGGCAACAAGCGACAGAGCAGAGGCAAGAATTTCTGGCAGCACTTGAGAGAATGGCTGCACAGGCACCTGTACCAGCCCAGGCACTGGTTCCAGTACCACGAGCTCGAGTTGGTTCAGTCAAGGACTTTGTATAGATGGGTCCCAAGCCGTATAAAGGCACTAAGAGCCCAGAGGAGACCACAAACTAGATTACCCATACCCAGAAGTTATTAGAAGCATTACAGCTGCCTACAGATCTATGGATGACAGGCGTAAGGACCCAGCTAGATGGTAACGCTCATCACTGGTAGGAATCAATGGAGTGCCAGTTGGGTACGCGTCAGACTTGGGAATAATTCTTGGAGTGCTTTGAGAGAAAGTACTTCCCGGACACTGTAAGGGATGCATTGTACGATCAGTTCCTCCATCTGGAGCAGGGAAATAAGAAAGTTGACGAGTATGATGTAGAGTTTAGTCTCCTTAGTAAATATGGTGCTGTCCTGATACCTAATAACTTGGAGAAGGCTAAGAGATTTCTCCGCGGGCTGACTCAGGAGCTCCAACACCACACTAGCTCACAGTCCCGGATCTTTTATGCCGAATTATTGACAGAAGCTAGGTTACAAGAGACCATCAACAAGGGAAATAGAGGTCAACTGAAGGCACAGCAGGGATCAGCAAGGATACCGCAAGGAGGGCCTATCAGACGTCCTTTGGCACAACAACAACATCATCAGCACAAAGCAGGACCATAAGAGATTTTAGAGAAGCCCCACTGCAGTTATTGTGGAAAACGTGAACATATTTTGAGAGACTGTCGGACTCGCTTGGGACAATATATCAGGTGTGGTTCCGGACAACATATGGCGTGAGACTGTCCAATGCAGCAGGCATTGACACTTGCACCGCCAATACAGAGGCCAACACTTCCAACACCGAAGCCAGTTCAGCAGATGACAAGACCAGGAGCACCTCGACCCCCAACAGCCGGAGGATTTCAGCGAGGACCACCGTTACCTACTCAGGAGGACCAGTTCACGAGGGCCAGACATGGACTACCACAAAGGAATGGACAAGCTTTTGCACTAGAAGTGGATGACATAGAACAAGAGATTGATGTTATAGCAGGTATTACTCTTTTTTTTACTTTTTCTGCTGTAACATTATTTGATACGGGAGCCACACACTCGTTCATATCTTATAATTTTATTGCCAAGCACAATATTGCCACTACACCTTTACCTAGTTGTGTTAGAATTCTCTCCAGCGAAAGAGTTATACCTGTTATTCAGATTTGTAGATCTTGTCCTGTAGTAATTCGTGGCAGAGAGATGAATACCCAACTCTTAGTCCTTCCTATGCCAAATTTTGATATTGTGCTTGGGATGGAATGGCTAAGCAAGTACCATACTTTCTTTTACTATTTTGGAGGAAGCATTCTTTTTAAGGTACCAGGCAAGCCGGAACTTGAGTTTGCACGGGGATCCACAGAAGTCCTTGATGGCGTTCAGCTTACAATAGATGACGTTATTTATCACCCCATCATTTCAGAGTTCCAAGACATCTTTCCAGAGGAGTTGCCAGGACTACCTCTGGACAGAGACGTAGAATTCTTGATTGAATTGACTCCGGGAGCGGCACCCATAGCATCGCATATTTATAGATTGGCGAAGAAGGAGATGGATGAGCTAAAGGCACAGTTGAAAGAATTATAGGAGAAAGATTTTATCCGGCCAAGTGTATCACCCTGGGGAGCACCAGTATTTTTGTACCAAAGAAGGATGGGTCAGTGCGTATGTGCATTGACTATAGAGCCTTAAATGCAGTGAGTATGAAGAATAAATACCCATTGCCACACATTGATGACTTATTTGATTAGCTTAGTGGAGCCAAGGTATTCTCGAAGATAGACTTAAGATCGGGATATCACCAGGTGAAGGTACGAAAGTAGGACATCCCGAAGACCGTATTCAGGACAAGATATAGACACTACGAGTTTCTGGTCATGCCATTTGGATTAAACATTGCTCCATCTATCTTTATGGACTTAATGAACCGAGTATTCCATCAGTATTTGGATCAGTTCATGGTCATCTTCATAGATGACATTCTTGTCTATTCGAAGAGCCACGAGGAGTACGGTAAACACCCGCGGATTATCCTAGAGACCTTGATGAGAGAGCAGTTATATGCGAAGCTCACTAAATATGAGTTTTTCTTGGACAGATTCACGTTTTTTGGGTATGTCATTATGGGAGATGGTATTTTTGTTGATCCAGAGAAAATCTCGGCAGTCGAGACATGGCCCGTTCATAAATCATCATCGGAGGTGAGGAGTTTCCTTGGACTTGCAGGATATTACCCAACTGTTCGTGGAGAACTTCTCAAGGATAGCAGCGCCTATGACTCTGTTGACGTGCAAGGACCAAGAGTTTGTATGGACCGACGAGTGCCAAGCTGCTTTCGAGGATTTGAAGAAGCGGCTGACCACAGCGCCTGTATTGACTATTCCATCAGGATTAGGAGGTTATGTGATTTACAGTGACACATCGAGGAAAGGCTTGGGATGCGTGTTGATGCAGCATGACAAGGTGATTATATATGCATCTAGACAGTTACAAGTACATGAGAAGAATTATCCAACTTAGAACTTGGAGCTTGCAGCCGTTGTTTTTTCTTTGAAGCTATGGAGACATTACCTATATGGGGGGAGAGTGGAGATCGATACAGACCACAAAAGCCTCACGTATGTCTTCACTCAGAAGGAGCTAAATATGAGGCAACGTCGGTGGCTTGAGTTGATGAAGGACTTTGAGATAGAGCTGCATTATCACCTAGGCAAGGCTAACGTGGTAGCAGACGCGTTAAGCCGGAAGCCAGTAGCTTACTTCTTGACAACACAGAGGGAGTTATTGGAGGACTTGCAAGAGCTTGGCATAGAAGTGATACTACCAGGAGCAGATGGGACACTAGTCAATTTACAAGTACAATCATCACTAGTATAGAGGATCAAGGCAGTTTTGCCTACGGACGCCAGGTTCAGGAGATTGAAAGAAATGCCAGAGGTCGGAGAGCAGATGGGATTGTGCATTCATGGTGACAGGACATTACGATATGGTGATCGTCTATATGTTCCCAATAGAGAGATTCGACAGGAGCTAATGGCAGAAGCCCATAGTTCGATATATTATATTCATCCTGGAGGCACCAAGATGTACTGTGACTTGCGACAACACTTTTGGTGGCATGGGATGAAAAGAGGGATAGCTCGCTTTGTGGCCAAATATTTAGTATGTCAGCAGGTGAAGGCGGAACATCAGAGAATAGCAGGGCTACTGCAACCATTTTTAATTCCTGAGTGGAAGTGGGAGCACATCACTATGGTCTTCGTCACGGGTTACCCTAAGAGTCCAAGTGGGCGAGATGATGTATGGGTAAAAGTGGATCGACTCACCAAGTCCGCATATTTCTTACCTTTTAGAGTTGGCCAATCTAAAAAAGCTTTGGCTGATTTATACATAAGGCAGATTGTTAGGTTGCACGGTATTCCGGTCAACATTGTGTCAGACAGGGATTCACGTTTCACATCTTACTTTTGGAGAAGCATGCAGGAGAGTCTTAGGATTCATCTGAAGTTCAGTACATCTTATCACCCGCAGACAGATACGCAGTCCGAATGTACTATTCAGACATTGGAGGATATGTTGAGGGCTTGTATGTTGGACTTTGGAGGATCATGGAAGGACCACCAACATCTTGTGGAGTTTTCTTACAATAATAGCTATCAAGCGAGCATCCAGATGGCTTCGTTTGAAGCATTGTATGGACGAAAGTATAGGTCTCCCGTGTGTTGGAGTGACATGGGAGAACGTCAGATTCTAGGACCAGAGTTGGTAGTCAACACCGTAGAGACAGTAAAAAAGATACAAGAGCACATGCGAGCAGCACAAGACAGGCAAAAGCAGTGGGTAGACCTTCACCGTCGTCCCTTGGAGTTTAAAGAAGGTGATCATGTCTTCTTTAGGATATCACCTACTGGAGGCATTATTCGGTTCGGAGGGCGTGGCAAGTTGAGCCCAAGGTATATTGGACCATTTGACGTTCTAGAGCGAGTGGGAGAAGTGGCGTATCGACTTGCACTACCACCTTCACTCGAGGGAGTGCATGATGTATTCCACGTGTCGCAACTTAGGCGATATGTGGCAGATAGCAGTCATGTTCTCGACCACTCTGAGATCACCATTGGGCCGAGCTTGTCTTACCAAGAGCAACCCGTGGAGATCCTTGATTGTCGAAAGAAATTGTTGAGGAATCAGTCTATTCCCTTGGTCCGCGTGGCATGGAAGCATTGCGCGCCAGAAGAATCCACTTGGTAGCGCGAGAATGACATGCGCAAACGTTTTCCGTATTTGTTCGTAGATCATGGTATGAATTTACTTTGTTCATTTCTACCATACACCATTCTTGTTACCCTATCGTGGCTTAGTTTTAATTTCGAGAATTTTTTTTTATAAGTTGGGTAGAATATAAAATCCCCTATTTTTTTAATATTATATTTATTTAATTAAGCATTGAATTTAATTATATTATTTTTTTGTTAATTAGAAAATAAAATTTAATTGAATTAATTACCAAGACAAATACTCATTTAAAATTATTGAACAAAAACTATTATTTTTATCTTATTTTATTTTAGGAATCCAGGTAGAAGAGTGATGGATTTTAGAATGTACTAGTAATTTTCTGGAATTTTTATACCATATATACATACACACACACACACACACACATACATATATATATATATATATATATATAGTATTAACTAAAAGAGTAAGTAAAATAAAAGAAAAGAAAAAGAAATCAATTAAAACTTTTTAACTAAACCCTTAAGATAAATTCCCTAACCCTTAAGCTAGCTTCTTAAGTCTATTCCTAAGCCCAACCCACTGCTACCCGCTCCCAGTAGCAACCCGCGCTACTCAGCAACCCGCGGCCAAGCGACCCATCCCCGCTCCCATCTATACACCGATATATACATCCCCACATCCTAAACCCTAACCCTAGCCGCTGTCATCTATACCTCCACACTGTTGACCTCGAACCTAGAACCCCGTGCAGCCACCGGAGGGCGGCCGGTCGGCCACGCCGATGTCCCCCGCGCGGGCAACCACAGCAAATTCGAGCAGCGACGACCCCTATTTCAAGTATCATTTTTTGTCCCTTCTCTCGATCATTTTTGGATTCGTCTTCACTGGTATGATCACAACCTATCCCTCTCTTAACCTTGTTAATTAGTTTTCATCGAACATCGTTAAACACTAGGTAGAAATTGAAGCCAAGTTGAGGAAAAACCACATATTTTAAACTGCTATAAACTGTTCAACAACCTATGTTTAGAGACTGATATCTTCTGCCATAGACATCCAAATTAAAATATATTTTTTTGCTATGTAAAGTCTATATAACCAAGATTATTCCCTGTTAATTAGTTTATTTTATTTTGTGTTAAATTCAGAGATAAATTGGGTTAAAAACTGAGATTTTTTTTAAATATTAGAAATTGTGATACGGAGCGCGCCCCGCCAAACGGGACTGCCTCGTTGCATACCAATAGCACCGAAAGGCGCGTATGGTATGTCCTGACGTGTGGGTTTTTGCGGAAACTAATTCGGACGTGTGTGCACGTTGAAATCAACCCATATCCGTAAAAAGTCCCCGTATCGTGACTTTTGCAAAATACCACACCATTTTGTGTACGCTCGTAGGAATGCGACGAAACTTGTGCCATTAGATTCGTGGTATCACGCTGGTCCTATGACCAAAGTTTTTCGCGATTATGAGATAATTGACCAAGCCGCCTATTTGCGCAAATTTGTGTTCGGCTCACTGGAATCCAAAATTGGACATACCGTTGAGTTCGTATTGACGTTTAGAATTAGTTTGACCTATAATTTATTCCATTTAGAGACATTTACCCTGGCACGTATTTCGGTGCAAAGTGGGCCACATGTGGATCCCGCTTTGACCTGAAATTATTGTTTTGCCCCTATGTCCAAATTGGGCAAAATGGTAGTATTTTCTAGCTATCTCGCTAATTTCGGGAACGTTGGTGCTGTTTATTTTAGCATCTGGAGACATTTATTCAGAGGCCATAGTTTCTGATTCTGTGTACTTGACGTCTGGACGCTTATACTACACAGATTGCTTGCCTGGCAAGTATACCTTGCCATTGTACTGTGATTTATATTCCATATGGTGCATGCTTTTTATTTCTGTCATTTAGTTCATATATTATAACTTCTATATAAACTGCGCATCCAAGAATAACTTGGGTGCAACGACCGTGGCATCGTATTTTATTTTTATTATATATATGCATGTTGACCTAGTTTTATGAGACCGTCCTATTATCATGAGGCATTCTTATGTTTTATTGGCATGACATAGTTGTTACACGAGTATGAGTCTCATGTAGGATACAGACTTTCGTACTCAGCTGGCCATTGGTACGTACGGGACGTGCGACGGATAAGGATAACTGTTGATAGAATTTGCATTATTAGAAGCCTTGGCAGTTATTAGAGGTATCATCGTATCATGGATATGACATGCTTAGAGCAAGGGGTGGGAAGGACAACAAGTAAGGCGTTTGGGCTCCTTTGCACTTTTCTTCTGTAACCCGTATGCTCCGCAGGAGATGCGCGGTCATGATGACCACTATATATATTATTATCATCAGGCGGCCTCTGACGTTCAAAAGACGTCATGCTTTTTAGGCACCTAAATCTCCGAGAGAATCATGCAAATCCTATTTTGGCCAGATAGCCCACGTGTTGGAAAGTTGTTCTCAAAGTGCATTCACATAGATGGTGTCACCCTCACTTTTCAGATTAAGTGGCCTATAGACTTGACTTGCCGCCTGCTCTAGATGGAGTGCATGACATGTTCCACGTGTCGCATCTGAGACGGTATATGGCAGATCCCAGTCACGTACTAGACCACTCGGAGATCGAAGTTGGACCGACACTCAGCTATCATGAACAACCCGTTGAGATCTTGGATCGTAGAGAGAAGGCAATACGGAACTAGACTATCCCTTTGGTTCGTGTTTCATGGAGACATCACTTTCCAGGAGAATCAACTTGGGAGAGAGAGGACGAAACGCGCGAGCATTATCCATATCTCTTCGAGACTTGAGGTATAATTCATTATTGATTGATTGTTCTTGTACTAGTTTATTTTAATTTTGAGGACAAAATTCTCTTAAGGAGGGTAGACTTGTCACCCTCACTTTTCAGATTAAGGGTAATTTCATATTTTCATAATTAATATGTAAATGATTGCATGATAATTAATTATGTCTAAATAATTATGATTGTTAATTGATTATTGCACTTTACCGTTGTTCGATAATTAGAGCGCCACACTAGCCATTGTCTTCCAACGGATTCACACCCTTGTCCTAGACATGCCAGTCTATTAATTGATACTTTTGTCCTACTTAAATTTAGTCCTTTGTACTTCTAATTAATTTAGAACACCCCCTTGCATTTATTTAATTAATTAAACAATAAATCTATGCTGTGCAATTTTCTAATTGTTGGGCACTCTTATGCCCGAGGGTATTAAGGTGTTCACCCGTTGGATACGACACGTGATATAAACCCATTTCTCTTCATTATATTTTTCCAGGATTTTTGGGAGTGTGTAATTTAACATCAACCCCTTGAAACCATGGCCTCCAAACCCTTAGACCAATGCAATCTCGCAATTTTATTAAACCCATTCGAACCCTAGCCCATTGAAATATCTCTATAGCAAGCCAAGGCATTTTTCCTAGTGTTGACCAAAGTCAATATGTTCTAGGTCAAACCCAACACCAACATATATATATATATATATATATATATATATATATATATATTCCTTTTCCCTTTTTTTCTTTTTCCTTAAACCTAAACCTAGAGCACTCAGCCGACCCCTTCCCTTACTCATCTCCTTGCCGACTCCACGCCGAGCAAACAACGACTGACCCGCCGGAGCCGATAGCCCTCATTGAATACCCTACCATCCCCCGCTCTTCCCGCCGTTCTTCCCTGTCCAACCCGTAGAGCGCCGATCGGAGCAGCCCGCTCGTCCGCCTAGACTCGTCCCCACGGGCTAGGCCGGACCCAACTACTTAACCGTCGAGCGCCGCTGCTGTCAACCGGAGCAGCAGCGACTCGACCCAACTGCTCGACCGCCGACGCCTGGAGCTTGACCCCGCGCTGGAGATAAACGCCCGCACCGCTGCTGAAGCCAGAGCCCGCCTATCCCGACTCGTCGGAGCGCCTGAACAGCGGTCCCGCTAACTAGTCCGACTGTGCACTACCGTGCACGACGATCAGCCCCGTCTCGTCATCTGCACCCCGTCCACGCGCGCAGGTTTGACGTGAACCTAATCTCGTTTGAGTATACATGTACGTATGTTAAGCATTAGTATATGTATGTATCGGTATATACATGGATGTACGTAGTTGCATACGTATAGGTATATAGATATTATATGCTCTCAAATAATATCTATACGTACGTACCTATATGTATTATAAGTATCCTAGTATGTATATTTAATAATTGTACATATGGTATAAGTTTTGATAGTATATATGTACATAGTATAATTGATTAGTATGTACAAGTATACGCATATGAATATGTATAAGGTAAACTCTATTAAGTAGCTAAATACACATATCTATTAAATTGAAATTAGTAGTGTTGATGTTTATGATAAACAATAATAGGCATTATATGCCCGTGTACTAGGTGACCATAACGAAATTACAGATACCCATAGCTATCCTGACCTGTGATCCTGTAGCATATTAAAAGACTGCCATATGTACATCGACATACTGGCAAGACCGTACCATTGACTATTTGTTATGCACAGCAACGACAGACGTGACCACCCTAGCGTAGTCCCTAAGACCATGGTGTTGATTGTGTATTAGTGTAATGTCTCATGCAGTATTATGTTTATGATATATCTATAGGACTGTTGGATCATTCAGACGATACCTTGGAACCCGGACATTGGTATTGCCAGCTAAGGACCACATGCGAGTATATTCTCTGACAGTTTCCATTATGTTGATTATCTCTATAACTCTTGTTGTATAGCGTACATGACTCTAACACTGTATTTACACGAGTTGGCATCATCAAGACTTGTCACGGGAGTCATGATTGGAATCCATTGTGCTAGCTGGGGAAAAATAGGGAAATGTTAGTAGCTTATGTGATCATACCCAACTTTACATGCATCATAGCTCACCCACACCTTACGTCGGTACAGCCTTACCATTACATGCCTCATCGCTGTTACATGTGGCTAGCCTGACTGTACAAGGATGATCGCTAATCAATGTAATGAGTCTTATTAGTCCCAAGCCGATTACATGATATACTGATGTTTCACACACTTAGTTAGATGATTCTTGACATGTATCTCTAGTATATTGATCTAGAATCTTTACATGTTCTAGTCATGATTCTAGCATTCACATATATACCAGTTCATTGTTCTAGCGTGTACTTGTATTTCTATTTCATTGCTAGTTGTATATTGATGATGACATATGCTCCAGTACTTCAGTATTCTTTTGTTCCAGTATTTCTTTATTCCAGCATTCCTTATTTCCAGTATTCTTATTACCAGTATTTCCTTTCTGTCTTGTATTTTTTTACACTGTGTTATAGTTTTTGTCAATATATGTAGAACTGCTGTTAGAGGTGTATTTCGTTCCAATTCTGACTAGATATTTTTTCCAGAGGATCTTGAGAAGTTTTGTACTACACACTATGGACCAGGTATAGATGCAGATTACACACCAGAGATCCTAGAGGAGACTATGCCTTTAGATGAGACATTGCCTGCAGTTATCTAGATAGTATTTAATTATGCTTTGAGACTTATTGAGGTTTATTTCAGTTATGTTAGACTTATATTAAGTTTAATTGGAGACTTTATGTTGGACAGCTAGACTGTGCTTTATCTTTATGTTTGAGACATGGTGTTTAACTATGTCATTCTTCTCATCTTTTATCGTGCCTTTATACTCTTATAGTTGTTGTGATTGAGTTTACATTGTGAGATATTGCGAGATGTATATTGCCCTCCTTATGGAGATGGATATTATTGACAGGTGTTTAGTTATGTAGTATTACTGTGACCTAGACAGCGTTCTACCGCCGATGCTGCGGCGTAGGCTGGACGTACCTACGCTCTCGTGCCCCTATACCGGGTGCGGGTCGTGACACATTTTTAGTGGTGGCCCATGCGGATCTAGTTTCACAAATTATGCGATATCGTGGTAGTGCGACAACTTAGTTGTACTGCTACGAGCCTGCAATAGGATATAGGAAATATGATCTAGGATGAGAGTATGCTCAATCACAATAGGAAATTCTGATCTTCACAATGCTATTCTGAATGATTGCTTCCTTTAGAAATTTTACTGTCCTTCCTTGATAATATCGTACCAATCACCTTAATTGATTCTTTTGATCTGTATTCAGGATGCCACAAAATACTAGATCTATGAGAGTGGGAGCATCAATTTCAGAGAGGTCTGCCACCTCTCAACCTGACGAACAGACACCTGGAGTTTCTCCTACATCCCCTGTTCATTTGGAAGTATTTGTAGCTAACGGGATTCCTCCTCCACCTATTCAGAGGATTGCCCCAGCTATGACAAACAACCTTCCACCACCACCACCACCGATCCTCGGAGGAGTGCCCACTGACGGGGCACAGATGTTCGCACTGATGCAGGGCATGCTAGAGGCGCAGAGAGTAATAGCAGAAGCTCAGCGTGTTCAAGCTGAGGCTCAAAGAGTGCAAGCAGAAGCACACCAGGCGCAGATAGAACTGATGAGAGAGAGCATGGAGAATGCTCATCAGGTGACTCTCCAGGCTGTAGAGAGAGTAGCACGACAACCGCAACATCAGGGTTAGCAACAACAGAGGCCCGGTACTATAGTGGGCTTTAAGAGGATGATGCCTTGAGAGTTCAAGGGCACAAAAGGAATACTCTATGCCGATGAATGGTTATAGGATATAGAGAGGAACTTGCGCTTATCACAGATCCCAGAGATTCTTCAGATAGAGGCCGTTGGCAGTCAGATGTTTGATATTGCGCTGACGTGGTATCATACAGAATCGAGACTCACCGTTGAAGGACTTACTTGGAGGACTTTAAGGAGCTCTTTAAGGAAAAATTCTTTCCTGACGTGGCCTTAGGAGCATTGGAAAGTCAGTTCCATGACTTGGTCCAAGGAGGCATGTCAGTCGACGAATACGCTGCAGAGTTTGTCGATTGAGTCGATTCGCGCCATCAATGATTCGAGACCCAGGAGACCGAGTACGAAAGTTCAGAAAGGGATTAAATAGGGAGATCAAGTCTCGTACTTTGGGATGACATACTGCTACTTTCCAGGATATCCTGATGGATGCCCAAATTGCTAAAGATGACTTGGACCTCAGGCCCAAGAGAGGACGCGACACATCTGGAATAATAGGAGGTAACACAGGACCGGCTAATCGCCCACACTTTCAACAACAACAACAACAGAGGCCATACCAGTAACAACACTAGCAACAAGCACCAGTTCGAGGACATGTTCAACAACAGCAACCACAGAGACAGAATCAGCTCGTCACCACATGTTCATTTTGCGGGAAGATGGGACATACAAGAGACATCTGCAGGAAAATATTGGGCACTTGCTTGTCATGTGGATCAGCAGCACATCAGCTGAGGGACTGCCCAGCTGTTCAGACTCGCCAGGGAGGAGCAGCAGCTCTGAGAGGACCAGCCAGAGCACCTATTGTACCAGGAGGCCAGCAGAGAGGACCTCCACTTTCACCACAGCAGCAGAGGTTTGCTCAGCACCACCAGCAACCGAGAGGAGAACCATAGGGACGAGTTTACGCCATGACTACTAAGGAGGCCGAGCCAACTGGAGACGTGATTTCCGGTTCAGTTTTACTCGATTCTATTCCAGCACTTGCATTATTTGATTCTGGCGCTTCCCATAGTTTCGTATCTATATCTTATGTCCTTAAGCATCGTTTAGAAATGAAACCATTAGATAGAACTTGCAAGATCACGACAGGAGGAGGCATTATCCTAGTCCGTGATTGTTGCAAGGATAGGAGAGTGTCATTATAAGGCCGAGAGTTGAGCGTGAGTTTACTCGTTATGCCACTTCTAGAATACGATATTGTACTCGGAATGGACTGGCTGAGTAAACACCATGCTTCTATAGATTGTCACGGAGGTAGAGTAGTATTTCGACCACCAGGAGAGCCAGAGTTTGAGATCGCCAGAGGAGCAGAGGAGCGGAGCAGAGGCACTTTTTGTGGAGTCAGGATGGAAGAAAAGGGGTTACCATATCCACTTATAGTGGAGTTCCTAGATGTATTTCCAGAGGAGTTGTCTGGTTTGCCGCCAGACAGAGATGTTGAATTCTCCATAGACTTGATACCAGGAGCTGAGCCTATTTCGTAACATGTCTATAGAGTCAACAACAACGAGTTGGTAGAACTGAAGAAACAAGTAGAGGAGCTACAAGACAAAGGTTTTATTAGATCTAGTTCATTGCCATGGGGAGCACCGATATTATTCATACCAAAGAAGGATGACACGGTATGCATGTGTATCGATTATAGGGCTTTGAATAACCTCACCATCAAGAACAAATACCCGCTGTCGAGAATAGATGATCTTTTCGATCAATTGAGCGGAGCAAAGGTGTTTTCAAAGATTGAATTGAGGTCAGGCTATCACAAAGTGAAGGTGAAGAAGGAAGACATACCGAAGATCGCCTTTCGGACCAGATATGGCCAGTTTGAATTTACAGTAATGCTGTTTGGTTTAACCAATGCACAGGCGGTATTTATAAACTTGATGAACAAGGTATTCCACTAGTACCTTGACAAGTTCATAGTGGTGTTTATTGATGACATTCTAATATATTCAAAGACCCCAGAAGAGCATGAAGAGCACCTGAGGATGGTCTTGGAGACTCTCAGGAGAGAGAAGTTGTACGGGAAGCTTTCAATGTATGAGTTCTTCCTTGACAAGGTAGAATTTCTTGGACACATGGTGACAGGTGACAAAATTTCAGTTAACCCAAAGAAGATAGAGGCAGTAGAGTCATGGGCTACCCCCAGTACGGTAGCTGAAATCAGGAGCTTTCTCGGACTAGCAGGATACTAAAGAAGATTTTTACAAGACTTCTACAAGATTGCAGAACCAATGACTAGACTGACCAAGAAAGATGTAGAATTTGTCTGGATAAAAGAATGTCAAGCCGCATTCGATGAGCTGAAGAGGAGATTGACGATACCGCCAATTTTGACGTTGCCCTCAGGGACAAGTGGATTCACTATCTATAGTGATGCTTCAGGAAAAGGTTTGGGATGCGTTCTTCAACAACACAGGAAAGTAATTGCCTATGCTTCAAGACAATTATGTCCTCATAAAAAGAACTACCCTACTCACGATTTGGAGTTAGCAGTGGTTATCTTTGCCCTAATGCTGTGGAAACACTATCTATACGGAAAGCGTGTGGAGATCTTCACGGACCACAAGAGCTTGAAGTACATATTTACACAGAAGGAGCTGAACATGAGATAGAGAAGGTGGTTAGAATTAATAAAAGACTTTGATATCTCATTATAATACCATCCCAGGAAGGCCAACGTAGTCGTCGATGCCTTGAGCAAGTATCCGATGGCTATGTGTTTGACTTCGGATAGACATTTATTAGCTGATCTTGAGAGCATGGGAATTGAAGTATTAGTTCCGGGAGCTGAGATTCAGATATGGGAATTGCAGATACAATCCGAGCTGATGGACAGAATTAAGGCTGCACAGTATGATGATGAGACTCTAAGGAATATTAGAGCACAAGTTCGAACAGGGTTGACAGACGACTTCACTATTGTGGATGATGGATCTTTACGGCACAACACGAGGATGTGTGTACCAAGTGGAGAGCTGCGTGAAGAAGTTTTGCAGGAGGCACACCGCTCTCAGTACTCGATGCATCCCGGAGCCAACAAGATGTATCAAGATTTGAGGGAGCATGTATGGTGGTATGGTATGAAGCGCGAAGTGGCACGCTTCGTATCCCGATGTTTAGTATGCCAATAGGTGAAAGCAGATAGACAGAGGCCAGGAGGATTTCTTCAACCTTTACCCATTCCAGAATGGAAGTGGAAGCACGTGACTATGGATTTCATTTTGGGACTTCCTCGTTCTCCAGAAGGAAATGACACGATTTGGGTCATCGTAGATAGGTTGACCAAATCAGGCCACTTCTTACCTTTCAAGGTGGGTACATCGACAGAGAATCTAGCAGAGATGTACGTACAGCAGATTATCAGATTATATAGAGTTCCTGTGAGTATTATCTCAGATCGGGATAGTCGTTTCACTTTCTATTTCTGGAGGAGCCTGCAGTCTAGCTTGGGCACTCAGCTCAAGTTCAGTATCGCGTATCACCCTCAGACAGACGGATAATTTGAAAAGAATATTCAGACTCTTGAAGATATGCTACGCACATGCGTATTGGATCTCGGAGGTTCTTGGGAGGATCATCTATACTTGGTAGAGTTTGCTTACAACAACATCTACCAGGCCAGTATTGAGATATCACCATTCGAAGCTTTATATGGACGAAGGTGTCGCACACCTTTATCTTGGGATGATGTTGGAGAAAGAGTCTTGTTAGGACCAGTAATGGTCGTGGATGCAGTAGAAAAGGTAAAATTTATCAGAGACAGACTGCGAGTGGCGCAGGACAAACAGCGGCATTGGACCGATAGCCACCGCAGACCCCTAGAGTTTCAGGTATTGGTTTGATTTGTTTTGGTTTGTGATTGTTTCGTTTAGATTACATGTTAAGATTGTTTATTCTAGGTTGGCGATTTGGTGTTCCTATGGATTTCTCCGACACGGGGCACGATTCATTTTGCCAGAGGCAGAAAACTTAGTCCATGATACATCAAGCCCTTCAATATACTTGCAAGGGTCGGTACAGTGGCCTATAGACTTTACTTGCCGCCTGCTCTAGATGGAGTGCATGACGTGTTCCACATGTCGCAGCTGAGACGGGACGTGGCAGATCTCAGTCACGTACTAGACCACTCGTAGATCGAAGTTGGACCGACACTCAGCTATCCTGAACAACCCATTGAGATCTTGGATCGTAGAGAGAAGGCATTGCGGAATCAGACTATCCCTTTGGTTCCTGTTGCATGGAGACATCACTCTCCAGGAGAATTAACTTGGGAGAGAGAGAGGACGAAACGCGCGAGCAGTATCAATATCTCTTCGAGACTTGAGGTATAATTCATTATTGATTGATTGTTCTTGTACTAGTTTATTTTAATTTCGAGGACAAAATTCTTTTAAGGAGGGTAGACTTGTCACCCTCACTTTTCAGATTAAGGGTACTTTCATCTTTTCATAATTAATATGTAAATGATTGCATGATAATTAATTATGTCTAAATAATTATGATTGTTAATTAATTATTGCACTTTACTGTTGTTCGATAATTAGAGCGCCACGCTAGCCATTATCTTCCAACGGATTCACACCCTTGTCCTAGACGTGCCAGTCTGCTAATTGATGCTTGTGTCCCACTTAAATTCAGTACTTTATACTTCTCATTAATTTAGAACACCCCTTGCATTTATTTAATTAATTAAACAATAAATCTATGCTGTGCAATTTTCCAATTGTTGGGCACTCTTATGCCTGAGTGTATTAAGGTGTCCACCTGTTGAACACGACAAGTGATATGAACCCATTTCTCTTCATTATATTTTTTCAAGATTTTTGGGAATGTGTAATTTAACATCAACCCCTTGAAACCATGGCCTCTAAACCCTTAGACCAATACAATTCTCGCAATTTCATTAAACCCATTTGAACCCTAGCCTATTGAAATATCTTTATAGCAAGCCAAGGCATTTTTCCTAGTGTTGACCAAAGTCAATATGTTCTAGGTCAAACCCAATACCAACACCAACATATATATATATATATATATATATATATATATAAATATATATTCCTTTTTCCTTTTTTCTTTTTCCTTAAACCTAAACCTAGAGCACTCAGCCGACCCCTTCCCTTACTCATCCCCTTGCCGACTCCACGCCGAGCAAACACCGATTGACCCGCCGGAGCCGATAGCCCTCGTTGAATACCCGACCATCCCCGGTCTTCCCGCCGTTCTTCCCTGTCCAACCCATAGAGCGCCGACCGGAGCAGCCTGCTCGTCCGCCTCGACTCGTCCATGCGGGCTAGACCGGACCCAACTGCTCGACCGTCGAGCGCCGCAACTCGACCCAACTGCTCGACCGCCGACGCTTGGAGCTTGACCCCGCACCGGAGCTGAACGCCCGCACCGCTGCTGAAGCCGGAGCCCGCCTATCGCGACTCGTCGGAGCACCTGAACGGCGGTCCCGCTGCCCAGTCCGACTGTGCACCACCGAGCACGACGATCAGCCCCGTCTCGTCATCTCTACCCCGTCCACGCGCGCAGGTTTGACGTGAACCTAATCTCGTTTGAGTATGCATGTACGTATGTTAAGCATTAGTATATGTATGTATCGGTATATACATGGATGTACGTAGTTGCATACGTATAGGTATATAGATATTATATGCTCTCAAATAATATCTATTCGTACGTACCTATATGTATTATAAGTATCCTAGTATGTATATTTAATAATTGTACACATGGTATAAGTTTTGATAGTATATATGTACATAGTATAATTGATTAGTATGTATAAGTATACGCATATGAACATGTATAAGGTAAACTCTATTAAGTAGGTAAATACACATATCTATTAAATTGAAATTAGTTGTGTTGATGTTTATGATAAACAATAATAGGCATTATATGCCCGTGTACTAGGTGACCCTAACGAAATTACAGATACCCATAGCTATCCTGACTTGTGACCCTGTAGCATGTTAAAAGACTGCCATATGTACATCGACGTACTAACAAGACCGTACCATTGACTGTCTATTATACAAAGCAACGACAGACGTGACCACCCTAGCGTAGTCCCTAAGATCATGGTATTGATTGTGTATTAGTGTAATGTCTGATGCAGTATTATATTTATGATATATCTATAGGACTGTTGGATTATTCAAACGATACCTTGAAACCCGGATATTAGTTTTGCCAGCTAAGGACCACAGGCGAGTACATTCTCTGATAGTTTCTATTATGTTGATTATCTCTATAACTCTTGTTGTATAGCGTACATGACTCTGACACTGTATTTACATGAGTTGGCATCGTCGAGACCTGTCACGAGGAGTCGTGATTGGAATCCATCGTGCTAGCTGGGGAAAAATAGGGAAATATTAGTAGCTTATGTGATCATACCCAACTTTACATGCATCATAGCTCACCCGCACCTCACGTCGGTGCAGCCTTATCATTACATGCCTCATCGCTGTTAAATATGGCTAGCCTGACTGTACAAGGATGATCGCTAATCAATGTAATGAGTCTTATTAGTCCCAAGCCGATTACATGATATACTGATGTTTCACACACTTAGTTAGATAATTCTTGACATGTATCTCTAGTATATTGATCTAGCATCTCTACATGTTCTAGTCATGATTCTAGCATTCACATATATACCAGTTCATTATTCTAGCGTGTACTTGTATTTCTATTTCATTGCTAATTGTATATTGAGGATGACATATGCTCCAGTACTTCAGTATTCTTTTGTTCCAGTATTTCTTTATTCCAGCATTCCTTATTTCCAGTATTCTTATTACCAGTATTTCCTTTATGTCTTGTATTTCTTTACACTGTGTTATAGTTTTTGTCAATATATGTGGAACTGCTGTTAGAGGTGTATTTCGTTCCAATCCTGACTGGATATTTTTTCTAGAGGATCTTGAGGAGTTCTGTACTACACACTATGGACCAGGTATAGATGCAGAATATACACCATAGATCCTACATAAGACTATGCCTTTAGATGAGACATTGCCTGCAGTTATCTAGATAGTATTTATTTATGCTTTGAGACTTATTGAGGTTTATTTTAGATATGTTAGACTTATGTTAAGTTTAATTGAAAACTTTATGTTGGACAGCTAGACTGTGATTTATCTTTATGTTTGAGATATGGTGTTTAACTATATCATTCTTCTCATCTTTTATCGTGCCTTTATACTCTTATAGTTGTTGTGATTGAGTTTACATTATGAGATATTGCGATATGTATATTGCCCTTCTTATGGAGATGGATATTAGTGACATGTGTTTAGTTATGTAGTATTACTGTAACCTAGATAGCGTTCTACCGCTGATGCTGCGGCGTAGGCTGGACGTACCCACGCTCTCGTGCCCCTATACCGGGTGTGAGTCGTGACAGATGGTTAGACGACCAATTGGGTATTGAATTTCAGTACTTTCTTAACATGCTTCTATGTATCTTGTTATGTCCCTCTGAGGACCTGGTCCCTTTCCAAGTATAGACGGGCATGATTATCCACAGGAGTACGGACCCGGACCTGACATTTCATACCAGATTGAGGAGGTCTTAACTCCAGAGTACCTTTGATTTATCGCAGCTGATGGACATTCTTGTTGCTATTTTTTTATTGACATTTATCTTATATTAGAGTTTGATCTCTTCTTTCATTTAGTTTTTAGTATAGTCGATTGGTACTGGATTTGTTTCCACCCGATTATCATTCTTTGATACTTCATATTTGAGATTCAGTTATTTTTTCCTATTTCTTTATTTATACTTTGGATGAGATATAGATTGCGTGTGACTTGTGTTGACAGTATATTACTACTTATGGATTTGATATTAATGTACAGCGTACGTATGTTTTATGATCTTCCAATACTTTAGAGTTTTCGTATACTTACGGCTGGCATGCTTACGTATTCCTAGTCCTACGTATTTTAGGACTGTGGCATGACATCGCTTGGCGCCAATATTGGTGTTTCTTGGCTTTAAAGAAAGTGGCAGGTTCCTCGTCAACCATGAGGAGCAGCTCATCGACATCGAGCTCGTGGACGGTGGTCATGTCAAGCAAGCTCGCTAAGGTCCTGTACCTGTGCGGTCCATCATCATCAGCGTCGAGCATGGCAGAGACGTTGGTGGGTAACGAGACAAATTCTACTCCACGTTGTACCACCGCGTCAGATGTTTCTGCCTTGGATGCCGGCGTCAACGGCCCTGGATTGGGTGCCACAGGTTTTGATAGATCACCACCACCGTGCAACGGCGTGCCTGCGTATTCAACATGTGGTATGGGGATCATAGTATACTCAACAGTAAATGTATCACCTATGTTGTCTTACACGCCCCAGTCTCACTTGGTTTCCTCGTCGAAGACAACGTCGTGTGTGACGTGCACGCGCTTGCCGACGGGGTTGTATCCGGTAAGCCTTGGTGCCGGGCTCGTAGCCGATGAAGACCATGTGCTTTCTGTGATCTTTTAGATTCTGTAAGTTTGGCTTGACTACCTTGACGTGTGCGACACAGCCGAAGGTGCGAAGGAAGTGCACGCTTTGCTTGTGTCCGTGCCATGCCTCGTACGACATCTTGCCGTCGATGCTCCGTGTCGGCGAGCGATTGAGGATATAGATAGCCGTCGTGATCGCCTCACCCCAGAACTTCCTAGGCATATCCTTTGGCTTCAAAAGGCTGCGTGCCCTTACGACGACCGTCTGGTTTCGGTGCTCGACGACGTCGTTCTGTTGCTGTTACTACCACATTTCTAGAGTAGGGACTTTTTTATCACTTACCATATTTATTATGTTAATAGTTGCATGATATGTAATATATATTATATTATATTCATTGATGTCATGGGTTAGTGGACTCGACTTGATGTGACCATGGACCTTGCATTAGACTAGACAAACACCCACTAGACTAATCCCTATTCTAATAATTAGCATCTAGTGGAATCCCTCACTTAAGACTAAATCTCTCATTAATTAAATAGATCTTCATGACAAGCCATGGAGGGCAAAAGAGACATTATGCATTACCCAAACCCTAATCCTACATTGTGGCCGGCCCTATTAAGCAAGGGGGAGCCTCCCTCAAAGCCACTCATGACTCATAAAGAAACCCTAGAAATAGCCCCCAAGAAAACCCTTCTTTCCCTCAAACAAATTTTAGATTTTTAAGCCTCAAATCCCTTATTTTTCTCTCATTAAAAGAGATCTAGAAGCTTGAACACAAGGAGTCTTGGAGAAGAAGAAATTACATTGGAAATCTATCTCCCAATAGGTATAAATCTGGAAATCCTCTTTTATTTCCTATTTTAATAATTTGTTTGGCCATTAGGAGCCCACCTATTGATGTAGGAATAGCTAATAAGGGAGAGCATGAGTCTCTATTGGTCTACTTGATGATTCCTTCATGGTGTCATATGAATTTGGGGGTTTTGGTTCTTAAGGATGTATTTTTTCCCTAATTTTCATATCCCTAATCATATATATATATATATATATATATATATATATATATATATATATATATATATATATATAGTATGCATATATGGTTTAATTGCATTTGGGGTTTATACATGAAGGTTTATGGTGTCTCAAGAGTATCCTAGATTTATGCACACTAGGTGCTTGATAAAATGTCAAATAGGAAGTATGCCTATTTTTATGATCTAATTCATATGTATTGGATATATATATATATATATATATATATATATATATGAATGTGTATATATATGTATATATATGTATGTATATATATATATATGTGTGTATATGTATTAATATATGTATGTTTATATTTTGGTGTCGGACTGATCACAGAAGGCTCGAGTTCCTCAGATAGTGTGTGTTCATTGTGTGTGCACTGTGTTGGCACTGATACCTCAGTATATCAGTCAGTGGAGAGCTTGGGTTTCTTTGTGTGGTTATGTGAGGAGTTAGGGTGTTTGGCTTACTGTTGTGCACTGATACTGAATGTATTTGTAATAGGGACGGGGAATTCGGTTAAATTTTATGGTGTGTGAGTGTGTGGCTATTGTTCAGGGTATTGAAGGGAGATCGGGTGTGAGATATTTGAACTGATACAAGTATCAGTTCAGTGTCAGTTCACTACACAACATAATACATGATGTTGGTGATAGTCGAGGGTGTTTACTGTTTGACAGTGTGTGGGAGTCGGGTTCATCAGATGTACTGTAGGTAAGTAGTTGTAGAGAATGGAGAAATATTATCTGATTTACTAATACAAGGATAGAGTGAATGAGGTGAGCAGTAGGGGTACTCAGGTTAGGAGTTGTTGTGAGGAGTTGTGGGTGTTTTGGTTCCTTTAGTGTATCAGTGAGTTTAATTTAGTGTATCAGTGAGTTTAGTTTAGTGATTAGTGTGTGGTATGTGCTAGTGTCAGTGTATTGAGGTAGAGTTTTGTAACTAGATAACATGTGCAGTCTCAGCAAGAAGACTCGGGTTGAGGAGTTTGCCATGAGCAACACTGTATCAGTAGTCCACCACAACAGCCAACTGATAAGTGGCAGTGTATGTACATTCATCAGAAATTGCAGTATCAATATGTGCAGTGAGGTGTTGGTCAGCAACTCTGAGGTATCTGCACAGTATCAGGTGGGTTATCCCAGTAAGCAATTTTCAGTTTCAGTAAGTAAGTTAGGTAGTGTCATCAGTGTATCTGTGGGTTAGTATAGGTAAGGTAGTGGAAATATGTTAGTTTAGTTAGCATAGAGATTAGTACATAAGTAATTATATATGTATTAGCTATATTTGATAAGGATTGAGTTACCTTGGAATATCAAGGTAATGAGTCGATACTCAAGGTATTGGGCTTGAGTATCGAGATGGGTGTGTAGGTAGTGAGATACGCATTGGTGCAAGGCCAAGGTATCCAAATTTCATCAATTTGTTATAGTATATAGTGTATTAATTTGTTATATATATATAAACTACTATTTTCATATTTAAAACTTGCGTACCTTAGGATATGACATTTTTGTGTGTCTGATAGTATCGTAGAATAGCTAGCATAGCTTAGTTTCATAGCGTATTGATCTAGTATCCTAGTGTTAGACTCTTACGACCTAGAATTAGTCGGTTTGACTTAGAAATGGCCTTATGACCTAGAATTGCATCAATTAAACTTATTTTTATTTTTGAACCTTGTATTGATGCAACATACTATATATAGGTCTGTATGACTCCAGTTTGGACATCGATCCTCACTCACTTCTCAGGACCACAGGCGAATACATTCTCTGACAGTTTTTATTATGTTGATTATTTCTATGATTCTAGTTGTAGTGCATACTTGATTTTGATACTGTGGATACACGGATTAGTATCATAGATACCTGTCATGAGGAGTTATGATTGGAATCCATTGTGCTAGCTGGGGACGGAAAAATATTAGCAAGATTATGAGATCATACCCCACTTTACATGCATCAAAGCTCACCCCACATATCACGTAGGGTATAGCCTAACCATTTACATGCCTCATAGCCTGTTATATATGATTAGCCTGACTATTGCTTGCATCATAGCTAACTAGATGGTTAGCCTGACCTCACATGTATCATAGACAATTATATATAACAAGCCTGATCTAGTCTCAAGCTGATCGCATAGTAAACTGATATTTCATAACACATAGCTAGAATTTCTATTCTTTATTCCAGTTCACTCATTTCTAGCATTCACATATATTTGTTCATTGCTAGTTAGTACTATAGCTGATTACATGTCTCTCCACCATTCGTTATTTTCTAGTATTTCTTCATCTTGTATTTCCTTACATTGTCTTATAGTTTTTGTCAATATAAATAAAACTGCTGTTTAGTGTTTGTGCTTCGCTCCAATCATGACTGGATAACATTTTTCAGAGGACCTTGAGGATTTATGTCCTACTCACTATAGCCCAGGAGTAGAGGGAGACTACATACCGGAGATTCTAGAGGAGTCACTCTCCTTAGAAGAGACACCACCCGCAGTCGTTAGACAGCTCCTTGGTCTAGTAATCTATGTATTTATTTGTTCTAAACTTAAGACTTAGTTTGTATTATTGTTGAGACTATGTTGGGATAGCTAGACTCTAGATTATTGTTGTATTTGGTTTGTTGTGCTTGACTTATGTTGGTACTTCCTTATCTTTTATATCTTATCGTGCCATTACTTTTCTATAGTTATTGTGATTGAGTATCTTATGAATTGTTTATCAATGCATTATTCATTGTCCTCCTTATGGAGTTGAGATCATTGATAGGTTATCTTGTGAGTTATGTTTAGTAGTTTTGAGACCTAGACAGTATTCTACTGCCGATACTGCGGCGTAGGTTGGACGTACCCACGACTCATGCCCAAATTTTGGGTGCGGGTCATGACAGCTATGGTGAGTACGGCGCTTTGAGTTATCGTTTGATGCCGAGGCCCGTGCAATACTTGCCAAATGCTATGGATGTGAACTCGCCCCACGATAAGTACAGAGCGTGCATAGTTTGCGTCCTGTCTCCACCTTCGAACCCAATAGCGTCAACTACCTGTAGCGGCTGAAATCGTCGACAAGGAGCAAGAAGTAGCGCTTACCAATAGGTATCACCGGTGTGATCGTCCCGCAGATATCACCATGAACGAGATCTAGCAGGTTGTCAGTACGGTACTTGGTCTCCTGCAAAAATTGCGTACGGTGTTGCTTCCCGGCAAGGCAACTATCGTAGATTTGATCAACGTATTCGATATGTGGTAGCCCATGCATCATGTTGCGATGAGCTAACTTCCTGAGTGCTTCAAAGTTGAGGTGGCCGAACCGTGCATGCCACCTCCATGCATCATCATTGAGTCATGCTGCTAAACATACTGCTTGTACAATATCAAGAGATAGAATGTAAAGTCGGTTTTGGGCATGTTTTACCTTGGTGAGGAGGCATTGCTGACAATCTTGAATCGAGAGCACGCTGCCTTCGATCATGACTTGGCATTCGTTCTCATCGAGCTGTCCAAGACTAATGATATTGCTTCGTAGCTTCGGGATGAAGTAGATGCCGGTGAGGGCACGGTGCTCGCCGTTCTGGCAAGTAAACATCACTGTGCCACGCCATCGGATGTCGACGATGGATCCGTCCCCAAACATGATGGAGCCCGTGACTCCAATATCCAGCTCGGCGAAGACCTCCTTGTAGCCCGACATATGGTTGTTGGCGCCGAGTCAAGGTACCATGCTTCACCGTGGTGGTCATCCTCACGGCCCAGATGCACCTGAGCGTGCACCTAGTCGAGTACAACATTGTTAGTCATGCCCATGGTGGTCTCGGCGAGCGTGTACTCCTGCACCATCAGCAATATGGGCTCATCGTTGTCGACTTGCATCAGATTAGCGCGCTCATCGCGCTTCGGCTTGCGGCAGTCCTTCGCCTAGTGGCCATAGATACCATAATTGTGGCACTTACCCTTCTTGTCGCGCGTCCCACCAGACGCATTGCCGTTGCCGTTATTCATGTCGCCGCGGCCACGACCTCTTGGCTAATCGCACCCGCAACCGCAACCGCAACCACAACTTTTGCCACCGTCGTAGTAGGCCTTGCCTTCCTTCCTCTGCTTCGTGCGAGTGAGCCACTCCTCTTTGGAGAGGAGAAGGCAGCTAATTGTGTCACCGAAGTTGTTGCCAAGATTGTACCGCTCCTCGACGGCTAGAAGACGACTGGTAAGTTCTTCAATTGATAGCGTCTTGAGATCCACTAAAGTCTCAATGACGATGGCGACTTCGTGTACTTGGATGGAACGACTCGAAGAAATTTTTTAACTACCTTCTTGTCGTCCATTTTTTTGCCGAGCAGTTGCAGGTCGCTGACGAGTCCCGTGAGTCGCATCGCGAAGTCCTCGACGGACTCGCCGTCCCTGAACTTCATTGATTCAAAGTCAGCGTGCAATTTCTGTGCCTTGGTCTCGCACACGCGCTCGACCCCTATCTGCATCATCTTCAAAGCATCCCATGCTTCCTTGGCAGTGTCTTTTACTGCCAGTATCCGTAGCATCTCTAGCGGTACGACACGTAGTATGACGGACAGGGCTATCCTGTCGTCGTGGTAGTCGGCTTTCCCGGGTTCGATCGCCTCCCACAGGCCTTGCACCTGCATGTTGACTCTCATTAAGAGAGCCCAATCCGCATAGTTGGTCCGTGTCATCATGGGGTACTTGAAGGTGAATGAGGTCTCCTTCATAGATGTCAGTGTCATGGGGCTTTGCTCGTCGTTAGTTGCCATTGCTCTGATTCCAAATGAAAGAAAAATGGAGTATTTGATTCTTGATCAGAATAATTTGTGTATATATTCAACCTCAACTTGGCCTTTAAATAGCCATTTACAACTCTAATAGAATGCATAAAAGTAGCACCCTCTAACCATATTCTAACTAAGTGATAACAAATCAAAACAAATCAAAAGATAGATCAAATAACAAAAATCCTAAAGACTAGGATTTATTGAAACCCAAATAACAACCTCTTCAACCTCCTCACTAGGATTAACTCTAATAACTGATACAAGATGAGCTCGAGGTAGAGTTGCTCTTTTCATCTAGAAATCTATAGACCGATTTAACATTAAGAATTCGATGGGATTATAAATCCAGATGAGATTGTTAGTAGAGCTTGAACTGGATATCGACAATTGGAGAATGGCAGTTGCTTCGTCATTACGAAAAAGATTGAAGATCATGTCCTGATTCCAAGTAAACTCAGGTTTATTAATCAGATAACCAACTGTTGTAGCGACCAAATGGAAATGTGGGTGTCCTAAGACTATGATATTATGCAAGGATGGCACCCACGGTGTCACGCCCCAATTTCCGCTAAATCGATAATCATCCCCCGAGAATCTGCTCGCGCATTTTTCTTAGGAATGGGTCGTCCCTCTGAGTAGATGAGAATAAAGCGTTGCGAGTTAAGAAAAGGCTATGCTTCCCCAATAACTTAGAACTCAGAAAGGAAATCCTTACTAAAGCTCTGATATCAATATGTCACGCCACGATTTCTGCTAAATCGATAATCGTCCCCCAGTTTTGATGTTGTGCACGCGCGCCTTACGCGTGCACGGCCTCACGTCCGTGGGTCGACTATCGAATAGCAGAAATTGGGACGTGACACACGGATTATTCCAGATATTGATTCTATCACTGTTACTTATAGACCAATAGACATTGCCCAATAATATGTCTCTGCACTGAAGAATACTCTTCCAAACCGAAGAGCAATTTAGTTTGGAAGTGACAGACCAAAAGTCTTGATGAGAAAGGTATTTAACTTGAAGAAGCTTCCTCTAGGGAGTGTCAGGATTATGAATCTCCAAGCGAGCTTTGTGACAAGAGCTCGATTAACTAGTTCTGGGTCTCTAATGCCCAGGCCCCCTTTGAACTTTCATTTTGTGAAAACATCCCAAGCACATAAATGAATTTTCCTTTTGTCAGCCTTGTCTCCACACCAAAATTGATGATGAAGTTTTGAGAGATTGTTTATGACTTTCTTAGGGACCAGATTTGAGGATAAATGATAAATGGGCATAAAAGAGAGGGTCAATTTTAGGAGTGTGGTCCATCCGGCATGAGACAAAAACTTACTTTTCCATTGGGCCAACTTCGATTTACTTGCTTCAATAAGGTGGAGATGGGAAGAGAATCTTGATTTGGGAAGGAGAAGATTGTGTCCCAAGTATTTGTCTGTGGACATCATTGGTTTAACATTCAGCAAGTCCATAACCAGTTGCCTCATGTAAACATCTAAAGGTTTGGAAAAGTATATGAACGATTTTTCAAAACTAATGCATTGGCTTGACTATTCTTCAAAGGTGGAGAGTATGTGTTTAACCTGAATAGCATTATGTAAAGTGTAAGTGCCAAATAGCAAGATGTCTTTAGCAAAGAGGAGCTGGGTATAAGTTTTGGTATGTCGTTTGAATAATTTGATTCCAGAGTATAATCTCATCCTCTCCATAATGGATATATGGATCGAAAGAAGTTCATTGCACAAAATGAATATTCACGGAGAGAGTGGGCAGCCCTGCCTAATGCCACAGTTAGGAGCAAATGGTGTCACTACCATATTTCTAGAATATGAATATTTTTGCCATTTTGCATTATTCATATTGTGTATGATATTTATTTATATACATAGTTATTATTATTTATTTGGTGTATGAGCTAGACTTGTCATGATAACTTGGACCCATAGTTGGACTAGTCATATTAGACTCAATCTAAGTTAACCCTTCTCATTAATTAGAAATTAGATTGAACCCACATTAGGATTAGAAGCTTCCTCACTAATTAATTCTTCATGAAAATCCAATAGGGTTAATTAGGACATTCCACATTTCTTGAGGAAGAAGGAAGTGGGGGGGGGGGTAGTTTATAGGGAGAAAATTCTCTATCCTCTCATAATTCATCCCCAAGTAATTCCTATTTAATGTTCTTCCCAAAAAGTTCATCCCACCATCAATTCCACCCCAAATTCATCTCAAATTCCCTTATCCTCACCATCTAAGGAGATCAGAAGCTAATGGTTGCAAGGAGCTTTGGAGAAGGAGTTAGGCTTGGTGCTCATGTCCAAATCGTATCATATTGGCTTTTTCATTGGAAAACCATCTCTCAATAGGTAAATTCTGAAATCCCTCTCTCTAATTAGTTCTATTAAATGTTTTAGAGCATATAGAATGTACCCATGCATTAGGGCTACCCATAGGGAGGAGTTTGAACTCCTATTGACCCTATTTGTGATTTCTATATAGAGTTTGGTGTCCATTTTGAAGGAAATCCAAGAATGGGACACCAAGTATTTGTCATTAGGTTTTGTAGACCTCATTAGTATTAGATTTGTCATGTGGGGGTAGGTACGTATCTATAATTGGATACGGGTAGGCCGTGTCATGATATGGTATGATACAGTGTGATACATGGCTCTAATTTGGGGGTTTCATGCTTGTGATGTATTTTTTCTCTCTAATATTTATGGTAACTAATCATAATATATATATAGTTGTATTTGATATGTATATTTAGTATTGGTTATATATTATAATTTTTGATATGTTGTTTGATGGGGTACATGGGAGTGTTTTGACTTTTGTATTTAAGGTGTTTGGTGATTTTACTATTACTAGTTTGTGTTTGTGTTTGAGAGTATATCCTAGCATATCTATATTAGAATATAAGTTGGTATATATATATATATATATATATATATATATATATATATATATATATATATATATATATATATATATATACTTAAGTGTGTGTGTATTGTTCATGTGGGCAGAGGATCGGGTGTCTAGTATTAGTATGTGTCTGTGTACTGTGTGCAGGTATTAAAATGAGGGTCTTGTGGTTCCCGTGAGAGTGTGTTGCACATATTTGTCCAAGGGTCTATAAGCATCAGTGATTATAGGTACTGTTTGGTGGATTGGGGGGTATAGGCAAGTGTAACAGATGTGGTATCTTCTCAAGTTAGAACAACAACAGCAGCAATAGAAATAACTCCAACAACATCAACTTTAAGTTGCACATCAATAGTAGATTTGGTATCACATTAGAAAGGAAGAAGGGAGCTCAAGAAGGCCATCAGTAACAGTGGCAATTGGTCTATTGGAGTTGGGATCCATAGGATTTAGGAGTCATAGCAATGAGCTATGTTGCTACATGATGTATCAGGTTCTAGAAAGGGGTCGGGTAACAGAGCATCAGATTGATGGGGCTCGAGTTGGAAACTGTATGAAGTATAGTATTAGTGAGCTTGAGTGTAGATGGTGTACCTGTACATATATAGGTAACTGTGTGTACATTTGTGGGTGTGAGTATTAGTTGTTTGCTAAGTGTATTGGGTTAGAGGTTGGGATGGCTACATGTGAAGATAGGTTAGCAAGTGTTTAAGTGAGTATCAGTGCAGGGCTTGGTGAGGTTCAGTTCATATGGTGAGTGAAGTGCAGACAACAGGTAAGTTGTTGTGTGTAATTTGTGTGAGGGAGAGTAGTTATGCAGTGGCAGTTAGAAAGGTAGTCGGGTATGCTTATATCAGAGGGAGGGGAACTAGTTGTGCTACTGCTGGATACAACTAGGTGTCAACAGTAGCAGCAAGAGTAGCATATAAAAACAAGCCATTGAGAAATGACACACCTCTAGATAGCAGGTAAAGAGAATTTCTGTGGCAACTAGGACTTGGGTATTCAAGTAAGTGGCCTAGATACCTAGGTTGTTTTAGCTTTGGATTATTTGACATGATTTAGGGTAGGACTGATACCAAGGGGTGTAGCAGTGAAGAACTTAGACTAGAAGCTGTGGTATCAGTAAGTGTAAACTCCCTCACCCAAAATAGGTATTTTGTGTATATTTTATATTATTATATTTATTACAGATGTTGAATTTATTTAGAGTATTCTCTTAGCTAATTAGAAAATAAATTTTGTAGTATATTTACTTATATAAATATTTATTTAGAATTATTTTTAGGCTATTTTAGATTATTGAGATTTTTCCATAATTTTTAGTTAATTAAAAACTAGTAACACTAATTTTCTAGGACTTTGAAGAATTTATTTTATGTTCAAACTTAATTAAAAATATTCCAAAATTTTATTTTAGGTTCTAAATAGTCAAATATATTTTCTAGAATTTTCTGGGAATTTTCTGAATACTTTTAGTATTTATTGGGAGTTATTTAGACTAATAACTAATTTTTAGGACTTGTAGAATTTATTGTGCAAGCCCAGGAATATAGAATGGAACCACATTATTTTTTAGAGTTTATAATATTATTATATATTTTCTGGAATTATTTCAGAATTTTTGGAATAATTTTAGTATTTATTTTTAGTTAAATGGATAAAACTAATGTTTAGAGCTTCTCCTAATTATAGTAGTAAACTTATGAATATAAAATTCTCCCAAATATTTTTCTAGAGTTTATAGGTTCAAAATATATTTTATGTAATTTTTTCAGATTTTTATGATTATTTTTAATATTTATTTGGAGTTATTTAGATTTAAAATGACTTAAATAATGTTTTGATAAAGGCAAATAAAAAACAAATAATATAACAAAAACCATCCAATCAGATTCTGACACGTGTCAGCCTATAAATATCTTTTCAGCCGCAGGTACATCCCTATATATATATATATATATATATATATATATATATATATATATATATATATATATATATATATATATATATATATTATTATAACCCTAATTATCCTATTATTTTAGAGAGAGAAATTTTGGAGAATTGCCATCTAGGGTTCCTTCATCTTCCACAAGCCATTGCGCATAGCTCCGGACTCCAAACAAGGCCTAGTTTCTTGTGTTAGAAAGATATTGAGGTTAGCTTTCTGATTATATAATTTATTTTACGAAATTATGAGTATTAAATTCTGAAAAATTCGTAGAATACAGCATGTCCAAAAATAAACGTGTTTCAATATTTTCGCGATTTCGGGAGAACCAGGAATCAGAATCATGAACCGTTTAAAGTTTTGGAAAGCTAATATCGAGATCATTGACATATGTTTTTTTCAGAATTTAATTCGAAGTATTTATATACTATTAATTCTGTAGAACTTCTAGGTTAGAATTTAACCATCGGTGCACAATACAAAATTTGTATGTGCCATAATTCCCAAACAAATTTGAATTTGGATGAGCCATAAATTCTAGCATATTTTTAACGCTGAAATCTACAGGAAATCATGCATGAAAGTTGAGTTTGTGTCGGTTGACTTTTCGGTCAACAGATCGTCTCGATTTGCGTGCCATGAGTCTCAAGTTGATAAAATTCAGTTTTTTTGGACAAAATTTAGGAATTAACATAAAAATCAGAATAATAAGATTAAAATAGGATTTTAGAGTAATTATTCTAGAATTAAATAAATTAAAATAAATTATCTTTTGACGTGATAAATTTATAATACATAGGCTATTTGGACTGTGAGTTGGACTCTGATTCATACCAGCAGCAGGACCCCAGGCAAGATACGTTGCCAAATTGCTTACAGTATTTTACATGCTTAGTGTAACACTCCGTTCCGCTCAAGCGGACTGCCGACTCAATCGGCAAAAGTGCAACTGTCCCGACCTGCTTTGCCTCGATCAAGAAGCAAAGAATATCCAGACTTGTCCCTACAGGATCCGGCTTGGACTTT
Source organism: Iris macrosiphon (assembly GCA_036927795.1). Lineage (NCBI taxonomy): Eukaryota > Viridiplantae > Streptophyta > Magnoliopsida > Asparagales > Iridaceae > Iris > Iris macrosiphon. Next base: position 56,469,000 of record JAYESA010000003.1, read on the forward strand.
CAGAGGCTCGCTCAGACGTATCGCTCTACCGAGGCGAATCATCGCTAAGGTGGGTGGCTACGGTGAACTTGTCTTTGCTTAGCCAGCACACATAAAACCTGGAATCATATATGCTAGTCGCTAGGTGAATCACCCCTGCATGCTAATAAATCCAACGCACCTAGCTAAGGGAATAATCCCAACTCATATTGCTTGCTAGAACATGGAAAAAGAAATACTGCTTATATTCAGACCCTCGCATGCTAAGTCCCTTAACGGTTTCACCTCTCGGCTTACCTTCGGGTCCGAGCAACGTGCCTGCTTACGTTCCTTAGAAACGCATGCTTGTCTGCTTAATGATGCCATATTTTCATCCAAACCCCGGAAGACTACTACGTAGTCGTTCCGTGCCTGAATGAACCTGCAAGTATCCGGGACCGTTAGGTCGCCAAGGCAATTCCCGAACCAGGGAATCTGCACCCTGAATAAATGTATCCCTGAATCACAGCTCGTGGAGCAAACTACTGAATCAACGTTCCTGCCACAACAAGTTCATATATATATATCCTGACTCGAACTTGTTCCATATAACAGTTCATATATATATATCCTGCTTCGAACTTGTTCCTGAACCTGACCCTGACCTGCATGTCGCGGACAACTTGTTTCAAGTGAGATTCTCCTGATCTCTGTTCCTGCGGACGGTCTCCGGGGCACCGGGCTGATCCGATCCGGACAGGAACCCCTGTTAGTCTGCCTGTTTCGGGCAGAATGGCGTGTAGCCCTGTTAACTTTTCCTTCACGCCATTCTTGCTCTTAGACTAAGTAGCCGCCTGACTCAGAAGGAATGACGTGTAGCGCTCCTGATCCGTGCGTTGCATTTCATTCTCTTTCATGTGCTACACCTGTCCTTTATGGCTATGCCAGCGACTCCTGTTCATATAGATAAGTCATCCTCGCTTAGCGGCTATCCGCGTGCGAGTCACTGCATCGCATCAAGAACAACTAAACACCTGAACGATCATGTTAAAGACGACCCTCCTGCTTGCATATGCTTGCCTCCTGAATGTTTATACATGCCTCTACTCGAATTTATACTGTTTGCCTCAATGTTTGCCTTGTACAGGGAAGGAGATGGTAAGTTGGTAAGTCTCGCCGTGTTTCCTCAAACATCGCACGGCGCACTGCCCGACACGATAAGCTATTCAATATCTGCATGAAACTGATCCTAAGGCAACTAGAAAGACAACTTAATAGTTATGCACAGAACCTGTATTACGTGTTTGGATTTGTCGAGCGGGCGAGTAGCTTTCCCACCAGTGCATTCAATGTACTGATAATCCACCAGTTTGATATGCAGGGTGCGGGAGAACCTCGTGCGGTGCGGACGCCTCCAACGTGCGTGCTAAGGCCAGGAGTTCCCTCTGAAGCCTTGCAACGGTGCATCCGGGACTGAAGCACATATATATAAGACATAAGTTGTGAACATCGCCTGACCATCGCCTGTACATTCATTCCACAGTTGTAGCCACTTGGCACGCTTTTACTATTTCAGAGAGAGAGGCTTGAGCGACTTGTAATCTCGGCTATACGCCGCCTGTAATACATGTTTTATATCAATAAAGAGATTACTTTACTTGTTTTGATGCTTCCGCTATATTTGTCGACTCAGTGAACCTGTTACCGATCGCCTATGCGTTCATGACTCTGCTGCACTCGGACAATCTGTACGACTCTGTGGCTTAGAACTCTTGCCGCCAGCCAATGAACCATGGCCTTGCACGGGCGTGGCTCACGCTCGTGCGACATCACGCCCGGATGGATTAAGCGATCGTTTCGCGGGAGCGCTGGCGAGGGTGATTCCCGCCTAGCGGGAACGGCCGATTGCCTGCGGGAGATTGGGGCGTGACATATTGGTATCAGAGCCTAGCTTCTACGCCTTTGGACTTCGATTCGATATCTCTGTTTCGAAAGCTCGTTCGTGGGTTATGTGCACGCTCTCTCTCAATGCCTCGATGGGATGTTCCAACAATAAGTCTAAATACTTTCAAAATGTGTTTTGAATATTATGCTTGCTTGTCTGGTTGTATGCTGCGAGTGGCCTTTGAGCCAACCTGTACGAACCACTTGAGAGTATCGCTAGTAGCTTGTCCGAGATTTTCACTAACTCTAAGTTTGGTTGAATGCAACTATTCGAGGGACGCCTTGAACTAGTACACCATCCAAGACTTAGGAAAAAGGTGAAACTCGAGTGCTAAGACTTCGTTATCACTGAGCTGGTTGACGTGTTCACGCTAGAGGGTACCTTCGAAAGTGCGCACGATCCAGTCTAAGCGGTATGCTGATTTCGAAGCTTGTGCAAGTGAAGATCCAAATGAAACAAGTACAAACGACTTGTCTAGGATTGCCTCAACCCTAGATTTCTGCTTGTCCTTAGTAAGTCTCGAGGACGAGACTTTTCCTAAGTTGGGTAGGATGTAACACCCCGTTCCGCTCAAGCGGACTGCCGACTCAATCGGCAAAAGTGCAACTGTCCCGACCTGCTTTGCCTCGATCAAGAAGCAAAGAATATCCAGACTTGTCCCTACAGGATCCGGCTTGGACTTTCAGAGGGTCGCTCAGACATATCGCTCTACCGAGGCGAATCATCGCTAAGGTGGGTGGCTACGGTAAACTTGTCTTTGCTTAGCCAGCACACATAAAACCTGGAATCATATATGCTAGTCGCTAGGTGAATCACCCAATCCAACGCACCTAGCTAAGGGAATAATCCCAACTCATATTGCTTGCTAGAACATGGAAAAAGAAATACTGCTTATATTCAGACCCTCGCATGCTAAGTCCCTTAACGGTTTCACCTCTCGGCTTACCTTCGGGTCCGAGCAACGTGCCTGCTTACGTTCCTTAGAAACGCATGCTTGTCTGCTTAATGATGCCATATTTTCATCCAAACCCCGAAAGACTACTACGTAGTCGTTCCGTGCCTGAATGAACCTGCAAGTATCCGGGACCGTTAGGTCGCCAAGGCAATTCCCGAACCAAGGAATCTGCACCCTGAATAAATGTATCCCTGAATCACAGCTCGTGGAGCAAACTACTGAATCAACGTTCCTGCCACAACAAGTTCATATATATATCCTGACTCGAACTTGTTCCATATAACAGTTCATATATATATATCCTGCTTCGAACTTGTTCCTGAACCTGACCCTGACCTGCATGTCGCGGACAACTTGTTTCAAGTGAGATTCTCCTGATCTCTGTTCCTGCGGACGGTCTCCGGGGCACCGGGCCGATCCGATCCGGACAGGAACCCCTATTAGTCTGCCTGTTTCGGGCAGAATGGCGTGTAGCCCTGTTAACTTTTCCTTCACGCCATTCTTGCTCTTAGACTAAGTAGCCGCCTGACTCGGAAGGAATGACGTGTAGCGCTCCTGATCCGTGCGTTGCATTTCATTCTCTTTCATGTGCTACACCTGTCCTTTATGGCTATGCCAGCGACTCCTGTTCATATAGATAAGTCATCCTCGCTTAGCGGCTATCCGCGTGCGAGTCACTGCATCGCATCAAGAACAACTAAACACCTGAACGATCATGTTAAAGATGACCCTCCTGCTTGCATATGCTTGCCTCCTGAATGTTTATACATGCCTCTGCTCGAATTTATACTGTTTGCCTCAATGTTTGCCTTGTACAGGGAAGGAGATGGTAAGTTGGTAAGTCTCGCCGTGTTTCCTCAAACATCGCACGGCGCACTGCCCGACACGATAAGCTATTCAATATCTGCATGAAACTGATCCTAAGGCAACTAGAAAGACAACTTAATAGTTGTGCACAGAACCTGTATTACGTGTTTGGATTTGTCGAGCGGGCGAGTAGCTTCCCCACCAGTGCATTCAATGTACTGATAATCCACCAGTTTGATATGCAGGGTGCGGGAGAACCTCGTGCGGTGTGGATGCCTCCAACGTGCGTGCTAAGGCCAGGAGTTCCCTCTGAAGCCTTGCAACGATGCGTCCGGGACTAAAGCACATATATATAAGACATAAGTTGTGAACATCGCCTGACCATCGCCTGTACATTCATTCCACAGTTGTAGCCACTTGGCACGCTTTTACTGTTTCAGAGAGAGAGGCTTGAGCGACTTGTAATCTCGGCTATACGCCGCCTGTAATACTTGTTTCATATCAATAAAGAGATTACTTTACTTGTTTCGATGCTTCCGCTATATTTGTCGACTCAGTGAACCTGTTACCGATCGCCTATGCGTTCATGACTCCGCTGCACTCGGACAATCTGTGCGACTCTGTGGCTTAGAACTCTTGCCGCCAGCCAATGAACCATGGCCTTGCACGGGCATGGCTCACGCTCGTGCGGCATCACGCCCGGATGGGTTAAGCGATCGTTCCGCGGGAGCGCTGGCGAGGGTGATTCCCGCCTAGCGGGAACGGCCGATTGCCTGCGGGAGATCGGGGCGTGACACTTAGTATATTTCTGTATATTTATTTCAATTTTGTTTATTTATTGCATGTGTAGTTCCTTTCAGTCATTACTATATATTAGATATGTTGACACACACTTGACACTTAGTATCATAGGGGACAATCATTAGGCGTATGGGCTTTTAACCACTCTGGTAAACCATAGTCTCTAGCACGAGCTATGGTGGTCGTGTCCGATGGTCGCTACCTGAGAGGTATGTCGATTGATGGAGTCCGAGGGTCGCTACCCCAGAGGTACGTCGGCTGATGATGTCCACTGACGAGCGTGAGGTTGTGAGGATTAGATCGAGTAGCCTACCCTTGCCCATACGTCAAAAAGTTGTCCTCATTAGCATTCATATAGATGGTCTTGTACAGCGTACTTATTTATTTTCAAATTATATGCATGTTTACTGTATTCAAATTGGCTCGTATTTTCTGTATCTTGTTACGCCCCTCTGAGGACCTGGTCCGCTGCCAGGTGTATCTATTCTTGAGTATTTGCAGGAGCACAGATTGGATGGCTATATATGTTTCGTGGATGTCCTCTCTTCGAGCCCGTGATTGCTAGATGGTGTTCTTATATGGTGTTGTTGTGTTATACTTATTTTAATATTTGCTCTTACATTCGAGTTGGTAGTGGATTTGTTTCCATCAAACTATCATCCTTAGATATTTATGTTGACATCTAGTTATATAGATGCTGGTTATTATTTATATTGATTTTCTGTGGATGAGATTTAGATTGTACCCTATGACTTGTGACATATGTTTATACCACTTGTGGATTGATTTTCATATTACAGCGTACGTGTGGATTTTGGTTTCCATATATTGGAGTTGCCATATCCATGCGGCTGGCATGCTTACGTGTTCCTAGTCCTACGTATTTTGGGACTGGGGCATGACATATTTTTGTGGTGGCCCATGCAGGTCGAGAGCATATTATCTCGGTTACGTTACTGTACCGAACAAGCCTGCACCTAGGACTAGAGTATAGGATCTCATCCACAATTGACTATGACTCATCTTTCTTCTAATCTATTCTATTTGAATAATTGTATCCTGCTTGATTCCTGTACTCCTATAATAGTTCCTTTAGTATAGTCTCTCCTAGAATATAGAAGTTCCTGTTGTTAGATGATAAGTATGGTAACCTTCCTATTAAGAGTACAACTAGAGTGCTGATACACCACTAAGTTTAGGATGTCTAGTGAACCCTAGAATTCCTTATCTCTAGAATTGGTTTACTATTACCTCCTGATGTGTTATAAGGACTTGAGAGTAGTATAGACACTACTAGAGTTAGTTAGAAGTTTACCATTATGGTTGCCCCTAGCATTGAGAAACCAATAGAAAACCAAAGTGAATATTAGGACTGAACCTAACCCAAGCCGTTAGATGAGTATTAGAGAACCATAAATTTAGATTCTTGTCTTGAGATAAGCAGACAGTACCTTAGAAAACTAAGAGCAATACATAAAATATTTTCCTAATCATACCTCAAACACAGAGACTAGCATACCCCTTTCTCTTGAAAAACCATGATGCTATCTAGAGCCCCTCTATTTTCATATATTGTTCCCCTGTGACCATAGCATTCGCTAATTGTGCGACGATCAAAATTACGTTCTTCTTTTCTTTATCTTTCAACTCGTGCCATCTGACACTTCTGATAGTAGGCCAAGTAATTTATTTCTTTGTTAAGGATACATAGTTTGCTAGAATTATAGTTGTAATCTTGAATTTTGAAATTGTGTGCTTAGTAGTTAGAACTTGATAGTTAAGTTATTCTTGTAGATTCTTAGTTTTAAATTGCGTAACTTGTACCACACCTAAATACGAGTTATATTCCCTTTCCCTTGAGGCCAGTAACTGTCCCATTCTTACTATTGACACTTGCACTATGACTAAGAGTTAAGACGACCATGACCTATGTAATATAAGAGAATACCCTAACAAGTACCAAGACCCCTTCTCGAAGACCTTAACATGAGCTTCTACGGTACCCTTAAGACTGTCACAGTATTAGTTTATTGTTTTAAGTTGGGTAGTATACCTCACAACCTACTATCACATAGTCTTTTGACCTATTATTGAAGTGTGATTGAACAACATTAATTGTATACTAGCATAAGACGACCGTGGTTATTCAGACAATAGAAGTTAGAGGTCCTTGCACACATTTGGTCGACTAGCGACATAGACAAGGATGTTGTATGATAACTGTAGGGATTGTAGAGTCTTTTATTGTTGTTGCTTAGTTGTTTTATTTTGTGAACTTGAATTAATTTGTACCTCCTTTCATCATCATCTAGCGTACTTATATTTGCTGCACTACCTTGACTTATGCTGCTATTATAGCCTAGTTTTGCAAGCTTACTCTTTTATCGAGCTTGATCATGAGATATATATTATTGGGGACGCCTACTAATACATTTCAGAATCAGTATATTAAGGTCTAGCTAACCTTAGTGCGCTTGATTCGCCCTTCGTAATACTACTTTACGTGGATTGAGATATGTAGTAATTGGTAGACGAATATACTTGCCCCTAGATATGTCTGAGCGGATCGTATCGGTTACATAACTGTACTAATACGAGCATATGAATAGGAATTAGCAAAATAGGACTTCAATCCACAACTGCTTTGACAATTCTTATTTGAATTCTTTAAACGCCTTGATCCCGATACTTCTATTCTATTACCTCGCCCTTGAACTCTTTATTATTGATCTCCGTCTTCCCTTATTTCGGAAAGACGAAACCTCGTGCTTGGTATAAGTTTGATACACAGAGAGTACTAGATATACCTCATAGGCCGATCACATACTTGAGGATTATTCTTTCGTAATTAAGGACATATCATATATGATATAATCGGCGTTGAAGTTTTGAGGATTGAATGACATGAGTAAATAAATTAAGGAATATTTTTCTTAAAGTATATAGCCTTCTGTGATAGATGGGTAAATTCTAAGTTGGGTAGCAGTGCATTGCCAACTTGAGAGGAATTTCTTTTAGATTGTGATCAAGTAAGATTAGATTGGGAGATTCAAGTCATTTTAATTTTGAGAAATTTTAAAAGAAGGATTAAGATAATGAGGATTTAACGAATTTTAAAATCTTGATATTGCGGACCAAATATTTATACTTTGAGCACATGATTTAAATTTTGAATATTGAAGGATGAATCATCGATTTAAATTTTGAGGATAAATATAGAATTTTAGACTTGAACAATTGGTAAATTAGATTTAAATTTTACAATTTGAGGATTTGAATTAAAAGTTCAATTTTGATTGTTGGGTCACCTATTTAAAATATTGATGAAGTAAATTGAGTTTAAATATTTGAAGAGTACAAAATTCTTAATTTGAGAATAGGAATAAGATTTGATTAAAATTTTTTATTGTTCAAAGTCTAGAGAAGATTATGATAGTTGAAAATGGTGATATAAATTTTAATGTGGGATGTCATATAGACTTGAGTTAGATTTGAATGTTGATTATTTAAAAAAAAAATCGAGAAGAGATTACGACAGGTTAAATTTTGATTTAAACAGTGGTTATCTTAATTTTGAAGTGATCGCGATAGATTTGAATAAATTTTGTTATTTAAATTTTTAGAAGAGATTGCGATTGACGTACCTTATGTACGAATGTGAAGGATTTAACAAATTATGCCTTATTTTAATTTTGAGGACGAAATTATTTTAAGTTGGGTAGATTGTAAACTCCCTCACCCAAAATATATTATTATATTTATTATAGATGTTGAATTTATTTAGAGTATTCTCTTAGCTAATTAGAAAATAATTTTTTTAGTATATTTACTTATATAAATATTTATTTAGAATTATTTTTAGGCTATTTTAGATAATTAAGATTTTTTTATAATTTTTAGTTAATTAAAAACTAGTAACACTAATTTTTTAGGACTTTGAAGAATTTATTTTATGTTCAAACTTAATTAAAAATATTCCAAAATTTTATTTTAGGTTCTAAATAGTCAAATATATTTTATAGAATTTTCTGGAAATTTTCTGAATACTTTTAGTATTTATTGGGAGTTATTTAGACTAATAAATAATTTTTAGGACTTATAGAATTTATTGTGCAAGCCCAGGAATATAGAATGGACCCACATTATTTTCTAAGGTTTATAATATTATTATATATTTTCTGGAATTATTTTAAATTTTTGGAATAATGTTAGTATTTATTTTTTAGTTAAATGAATAAAACTAATGTTTAGAGCTTCTCCTAATTATAGTAGTAAACTTATGAATATAAAATTGTCCCAAATATTTTTCTAGGGTTTATAGATTCAAAATATATTTTATGTAATTTTTCCAGATTTTTATGATTATTTTTAATATTTATTTGGAGTTATTTAGATTTAAAATAACTTAAATAATGTTTTGATAAAGGCAAATCAAAAATAAATAATATAACAAAAACCATCCAATCAGATTCTGACACGTGTCAGCCTATAAATATCTTTTCAGCCGCAGGTACATCCCTATATATATATATATATATATATATATATATATATATATATATATTATTATAACCCTAATTATCCCATTATTTTAGAGAGAGAGATTTTGGAGAATTGCTATCTAGGGTTCCTTCATCTTCCACAAGCCATTGCGCATAGCTCCGGACTCTCCACAAGCCATTGCGCATAGCTCCGGACTCCAAATAAGGCCTAGTTTCTTGCGTTAGAAAGATATTGAGGTTAGCTTTCTGATTATATAATTTATTTTACGAAAATATGAGTATTAAATTCTGGAAAATTCGTAGAATACAGTATGTCAAAAATAAATATGTTTCAATATTTTTGCGATTCTGGGAGAACCAAGAATCAGAATCATGAACCGTTTAAAGTTTTGGAAAGCTAATATCGAGATCATTGACATATATTTTTCCCAGAATTTATTTCGAAGTATTTATATACTGTTAATTCTGTAGAACTTCTAGGTTAGAATTTAACCATGGGTGCACAATACAAAATTTGTATGTGCCATAATTCCTAAACGAATTTGAATTTGGACGAGCCGTAAATTCTAGCATATTTTTAACGCTAAAATCTACAGAAAATCATGCATAAAAGTTAAGTTTGTGTCGGTTGACTTTTCGGTCAACAGATCGTCTCGATTTGTGTGCCATGAGTCTCGAGTTGATAAAATTCAGTTTCTTTGAACAAAATTTAGGAATTAACATAAAAATTAGAATAATAAGATTAAAATAGGATTTTAGAGTAATTATTCTAGAATTAAATAAATTAAAATAAATTATCTTTTGACGTGATAAATTTGTAATACATAGGCTATTTGGACTGTGACTTGGACTCTGATTCATACCAGCAGCAGGACCCCAGGCAAGATATCTTGCCAAATTGCTTACAGTATTTTACATTCTTAGTATATTTCTGTATATTTATTTCAATTATGTTTATTTATTGCATGTGTAGTTCCTTTCAGTCATTACTATATATTAGATATGTTGACACACACTTGACACTTAGTATCATAGGGGACAATCATTAGGCGTATGGGCTTTTAACCACTCTGGTAAACCATAGTTTCTAGCATGCGTTATGGTGGTCATGTCCGATGGTCGCTACCCGAGAGGTATGTCGATTGATGGAGTCCGAGGGTCGCTACCCCAGAGGTATGTCGGCTGATGATGTCCACTGACGAGCGTAAGGTTGTAAGGATTAGATCGAGTAGCATACCCTTGCCCATACGTCAAAAAGTTGTCCTCATTTGCATTCATATAGATGGTCTTGTATAGCGTACTTATTTAGTTTCAAATTATATGCATTTTACTGTATTCAAATTGGCTCGTATTTTCTGTATCTTGTTACGTCCCTCTGAGGACCTGGTCCGCTGCCAAGTGTATCTATTCTTGAGTATTTGCAGGAGCACAGATTGGATGGCTATATATATTTCGTGGATGTCCTCTCTTCGAGCCCGTGATTGCTAGATGGTGTTCTTATATGGTGTTGTTGTGTTGTACTTATTTTAATATTTGCTCTTACATTCGAGTTGGTAGTGGATTTATTTTCATCCAACTATCATCCTTAGATATTTATGTTGACATCTAGTTATATAGATGCTGGTTATTATTTATATTGATTTTCTGTGGATGAGATTTAGATTGTACCCTATGACTTGTGACATATGTTTATACCACTTGTGGATTGATTTTCATATTACAGCGTACGTGTGGATTTTGGTTTCCATATATTGGAGTTGTCATATCCATGCGGCTGGCATGCTTACGTGTTCCTAGTCCTACGTATTTTGGGACTGGGGCGTGACAGTAAGTGATCCTACAAGCCTGGGTATGTAGAGCATCAATAGCTTGCTGCTAGTATTACTAATTAGATGTTGACTTAAGGATGAGTAACCTAAATGTGGTATCATTGATTAAGAGGAAGTGCAAATATTGGGAATGTTAGAGGGTATCATTCTAGTCCTAGTTTGGGGTTGAGGTAATTAGAGTATTAGTTAAGTGTTTATATAATGTTTAGTAAATACTAAGACAATATGATATGGGTATGTATGTAGTATCATAGGTATTATATTGGTTAGTATTATTTTATCAGCTAGTATGAATTGGTATACCATAGTACATAAGCTAATTATGTATTAATAGTATCTAGTATAGTAGTTTTTGACTAGCATGAACTAGTATTAACTAGATATTGACTAGTTAACCTAGTTTGGACTTAGACATGACCTAGAAGGCTCATATTTAGTTAGTTAATCATGCTCATCCTTTAATTCACCATTTAACTGTAATATTTGATGTATAGGTTTGTGACTCCATTTTGGGCATCGATCCTCACACGTTGCTCAGGACCACAGGCGAGTACATTCTCTGACAGTTTTCTTATTTGACGATTACTATGATTCTAGTATGTAGTGTTACTTGATTTTCGACACAGTGGATACACGAGTTAGTATCATAGATATCGGTCATGAGGAGTCATGATTGGATCCATTATACTAGCTGGGGATGGAGAAGTATTAGTTGATTATGTGATCATACACCACCTACTTATGCATAACTTAACCCCACTACACGAGGGTGATAGCTCCCCGTATATGATTGGCCTGATCCCCTTACCCGTACTTGTGCATAGTCAATCATACTTGATTGACTTGATCCTTTACTGTACTTGTGCATAGCCAATCATATATGGTAGAGCCTGATCTATCCTAAGCCGATCACATAATAACTGATATTTTAAGGCACTTAGTGGTTGTTCATATCTCTATTCTAGTTTACACATACTGATATAATTATTCCTTGTTTATTTACAGTTCATTATTACCTGTGAGATGATTATCTACGTACCAGTTTTCTTATTATTTAAGTAAGTTTACCATTTTTTGGAACGGTTCATTTTCTTCTTGAGGCTGGTTCAGGTCGCCCACGGAGCGGTAATCCCTGAGTTACGAGACTTGTAACATGATTGTTTCTACTTCTATCCCCCTTTATAATGGAATGGAGATTTCTTATTGTACAGTATTTCTTCCATATTATATTTTTATTACTTATTGTTTTATAGTCTTGGTTAAATTACTAGAACTATTGTTACTTTATGTGCTTTGTGCCAATCCTGACTGGATAACATTTTCAAAGGATCTCGAGACTTTCGGCCCCACTTATTATGGACCCGGAGTAGATGAGGATTACACCCCGGAGCTTCCGGAGGATCCCATTCCAGCATTGGATCATTTGTAGAGGCTTAGAGTTTAGCATCCATTTGTAGTTGGATTAGACTTGAGATACTCTAAGTTGTATATTTTATTTGGATACTTATATTGTTATTGAGATAATTAGACTCTAGACTTGTTGATGTGTGATGTATTATTTTTAGACTTCTGTTTTCCTTTACATCATTATTGTGCCATTCCTCTTCCTCATAGAATTATGTGATTGAGTATTGATATTGTCGTCATATTTATATTCATCTTGTCCTCCTTATGGAGTTGAGATCATTGACATGTTATATATTATTGTGAGCTGTGATTGATAGTATTGTGACACAGACAGCATTCTACCACCGATGCTGCGGCGTAGGCTGAACGTACCCACGACTAATGCCCAAATTCTAGGTACGGGTCATGACAAAAGGATTAGAGGGGATACCGTTCACTAAGATATCGAAGGAGAAACTGGTAACCAGTTGTATGATTAAATCATGTGAGAGGCCATGGAAGCCATACCTAATAAGGACTTGACTAATGACTTACCAGTTAAGCCGATCATAAGCTTTGGCAATGTCAAGTTTAAGGGCAAAGGAGCTGAGGTTGTTTTTGGAGGTCCTAATGGAGTAAAAGAGCTCTTGGGCTATGACGAAGTTCTCAGAGATCTGACGACCAAGGACGACGATGTTCTGTGAATGGGAAATGAGTTTGTGAAATATGGGTCTGATACGGTTGGCTATGATTTTAGATATGACCTTATACAACACATTACAAAGAGCTATTGGTTGGAAATCTACAGGTTTGGTGGGTTAAGATTTTTTTGGTATCAAAGCAAGGAAGGTTTGATTAAGACAATGGGGAAGAGACTTGGTTATGAAAAATCTTTGAATGTAGTTAGTTCCCTCTGTTCCAATGGTGTTCCAATATTTCTGATAGAATATCACTAGGAAGCCATCAGACCCTGGGGCTTTGTGGGGGTGCATTCCTTTGATAGTTTTCCATATTTC